>JAPWGK010000009.1:1212500-1524937 GCA_029641185.1 Pseudofabraea citricarpa
GTTGTATTCATGTAGATTAGACAATGTCTTTTGATAGTGCAGACAGGCAGACCAAGTTTGCATATAAATAATACAAATCTGTTAAGACTAGTTCTCGTATTGTTGTACCCAGTCTCTTGGACAAAGTGAGTGGTAATTAGCCGAGCAGGCTCAAAAGGGGTTCCTCGTCTAACTGTGCTCGGGTTCCGTGCAAGCGAGAAAGTCAGTGTGCTGTTGCCATTGGATACCAATGAATACGATGTTGGCAGACCTAGACCCTGCTCTCTCAACGACGTGCAGAAAACAAGTACAGCTGCATCCCCACCCCAAGTCTGCTTCTTTGCTCGTTGTACAGACCGTCTGATTCCACAATCCTTAATAACCTGGACAGTTTTCCCTCTGCGTTTCCCACACTCCGAGCCTCTTGTACTCACTCATTTCCAGGCACGGAACACCGAATTGATCTTATCGCGGGGTCAAGTCAAGCTTAAAGTCAACAAAAACCTCCGAAGCGCTCCATTCCTCAGGTACTGTAAGTAGATAGCATTCCACTCCACACCTCTCCACGCCATCTACCACATGGCAGAATATTTCTCTAACCGGATCCAGATCTTCGCCCTCAAACCAAAACCAAAAAAAATGCGCTCTTCTACCATCATCGCGTCGTCGCTCTCGGTGCTGTCGTCCGTCGCGGCGTTCCAGGTCCCCTCTTCCAAGTACGCCCCGTTCCTCCCCTCGCATGGAGATATCGATATCGACGATGAGGTGCTGCTCTCCAACGGAACCTCTCTGGCTAGCGACGGCGACGAACTGCGCAAGCGACAGGCGCGCCAGGGAAACTGCCCGTCGAATTATAACTCGTGCTCGACGTTCGCGGCCATCTACTCGGCGGCCTGCTGTACGCGCAGCTCGGTGTGTACCATTGACGGCAACTCGAACGTAGCATGCTGTCCAACGGGTAAGCAGAAGATTTCAGCATCTCTCCCTCTCTCTCTCTCTCTCTGAAAAGCCGGAAAGCTGATCAGGAAACGCAAACACAGGAGCCACATGCACGGGGACGATCGCAGCGAACACGGCCGCCACGGCCACGACGGGCTTCGCATCGGCCTCGGCCACGGCCACGGTGACGGCGACGTACGTGGTGAACGAGTTCTTCCCGTTCCCGTACATCCCCACGACGTACGTGAACAGCGCGGCGTGCACGTCGGCCTACAGCGCGTGCCAGACCAACTACGCGCTGTGCACGCAGGGCCTGAACGGCGGCGGCTTCGGCGTCACCATCAGTGCCGTTGGCGGCGGCGTCACGGTTGCGCCCTCGGCCACCGACGTCGGCTTCGCGAGCGCCACCAGCATCTGCAGCAGTCTGAGTGCTGAGGCCTGCCGCGGCCTCGAGACTAGCCTCTGTGCCCAGTATGGAACGGGCGCCGGAACCCTCACCACTACTACCTCTGGAAACTCGGTCTTCATCGTCGGTACTACCAATGCCGCTCCGGCGAGACCTACCCTGGGTAATATGGTTGCTGCCGCGGGCGTTGTGGCTGCGGCGGGTTTGGGCATTGCGGGACAGATGGTCTGAGGCAGCGAGGAGACGTGTGACGTGCCTGTGGAAAACGAGAACGAGATATGAGGGATGAGGGATGATGGATAATGCTGGTTCGGGTGGAACGGTGACGGGAAAAAAGTGTTTATAATAAGCGACGGCGTCTCGGGAACCTTTCTTCTTCTTCTTCTTCGATATTTCTTCGATATTTTGATGATGGAGATATTTTTGTGTGTGGTTGCTTATGAGTAAATGAATGGAAGGGGAGGGGGAGAGGAATCAAACACGCATGGAAGATGAAGATGCGGTCTTCCTCCAGTGAGATATACATACATATCTTTTGTTCTGCCTTTCCAATAAACTCGGGTAGCTAAATACGCTCTCCGTCTCCCAAATCATCGAGGCCCATCCGTCGCATCTTCTTTCTTGCCTTACTAATCTGGCTAACTCGCCCTTCTGCTAGATCATCCTACTCCTTCGATTCAGGGCAAACCAAGCACAGCAAAAAGCAGCAACAAGTGCTAGCAGCCAGCTAGTATACCCAACAAAATACTCTCGTCATGATCTCGCTCTCTCCTGTCCATCCTCATATCTCTACCTACCTATCTATCATAAAGTCAAAGAATCATGTTATCTACAAAAAGACTCGCAAAACCGCTATTGCTCTCTATTCATCCTGACACATTGATATAATAATCACATGTAAGAGCCGCCATATGAGTCTGCGAATAAGAGAATATCAAGACGAGTTCATAGATTGCTGGCAGGTTTCTTTTCTTCGACTGCGAAGACGGCTAGTCAGTTAGTAACTTTGGTAAACCATCTGATAGTTACCTAGGTACTTATAGCTACAGCTTCATGTGTCGTTAAATTTTTGACATCCAGGATCTACTTAGATATTTTACTTGTAATAATTATTTCAACAATCATTTATTCCCTGTTATGATAAGAGAAAAAAGCAACCGGCACGAGTAATATGCACATCAAGAAAGGGTACTTGTAATTAGTTTTTTGTCTCGTGTATCGACTAGGTACCTGTATGTTTACAATACAAAAAACGCCACCCGCTATCCAAAACATACAATAGCTGCAAAATTACAATTGCTAAAAATCAAAAAGACAAGAACAGACTTGGACGAATATAGCAGACAGATTGACATGATTTCGAGGATCGTGGATGGTTCCATAGGAAGATTACAAAGAGCGTAGCAGTAGAATGGCAAGGAAGATGCAGTGAAGAGAACGACATGCCAAAGACATGGTATGGCATGGTACCGTCACAATCCACAACATTAAGCCTTCAATTCTCGCTCCATGCAGCCTGTACACAAGACGACTATCGAATCTTCGACCTGTTTGGGGAAGATCTGACCATCGTCAAACCCGCCAGCGCAAACCACACACCTAAAGCAAGCATCGTGCCACTCTCCACCCATAGCCTGTACATATTGACCAATCACAGGCTTCTTGCACTTTGTACACTTCGGTGCTCGTCTTTCGGTTCTCTTGGTTTGGCAGTTCAAGCACCAAGCGTATCCGTCTTTCTCGATGTGAGTCATGCCTTGCTCAAAGGGATCACCACATTCGGCACAGAAGAAGTGACCATAATGCCAATGTTCGCCCAGAGCAACTGCGTGCTCACCAATAATAGGCGTCTTGCAGTGTTTGCATTTGGGGGCGAAATGCTCATGCCAGTCCAGATGGCAGAAGAATCTCAAACGTTCATCACCGTCCTCTGCCATTGTTTGGCCTTCAACTTCATCCAGTTCCTCCCCATTTGCACGTCGCTGAATCCGATCGAGTCGTTCAGCACGCTTTGCTGAAGGTTCAGGGCTGATCTCCAGAGCTTCAAGTCCAGTACCGCACGTAAAACAGATAAAACATTGGGGGTGGAACCGCTCCGCTACTCCACGTAGAGCCACAACCCGTCCCTCAATTGGAAGTTGACATTGATGGCAGGAGGCTGTAGCTCTCCCACCGGCTGCAGGGGACCAGTGGCCTCTTGGGAGTGGTGAGGTTGCATGGTGACGGGGAAGAGGTCGAGCTGCAGCTTTCTTGGGATCAGGAAGTGGTCTGGTCTTATTTTTGTTTTCTCCGGGGACATTGATTGTTGGAATGACAGGGCCCGAGACCGAAATTGTGGGTGCATCAGGGAGATTGATGGTAGGAATAGATGGATTGGAAGGTTTAGAATCAGGGAAATTGATACTAGGAACCGAAGTTATTTCCATCACCCGGATGGCCGGTGTGTCAGGAAGTTGAATTGTCGGAACAGGGGCTGTGATAGCCTTCTGGCCTGGTCGAGAAGACGAGATCTGCGTTTGGTTACTGGAGTAGTTTGACTCTCCTGGCCTTCTGGGCTCTTCTGGCTTTACATCAGCCTCCTTCGGCTTCCAATTTTTATCAAAGCTTACAATAGGGCGCCCAAGCTTATTGCTGACAACTGTAGGTGTCGGCAGCTTGGGGCTACGGCCTTTAAGACGCATGCTCGTGGCCTGACGAATCTCTTCACTTCTAACCTCCAATCCATCTCTCATATTAGGCTCAGGTGATTCAGTCCGCACGTCTGCCTCTTTCGCAACAATTTTGTTTACTGGAGGAGGATTGGCAGTATAGGCTGGATTTCGGGATTGAGAGGGAGGATTCCGATGGATTTCATACTTGGAAAGCTTCTTAATTTGCTCTGGCGGAGTACTGTTTGAGCGCGGTGGAATATCTTGTGCGAATTGCACTCGATTGAGAGGATTTCGGGGCTTGATTCGCAGAGGCGATGGCATGTCGCGTGCTTCTGGCGAGCGTCCTCGGCTTGAGTCTTCCTGTTCCGGTTCCTCCCAGATTTGCTCGCCTGTAAACGAGCCAGCAACTTCTCCACTAACATTTCGTTTAGCACTGCTCTTTCGTTTTGTGCCCCCAAAAGGTCTGCTAGTCTTTGAAAGGGATCCATAGGCTTTTTCAGTTGAAGCTGGAAGAGTTCTAACAGAGTCCATTGATTCTCGTATCCTCCCATCAGGGCTTTTGTTGTCGCTTCTGAAGTAGTCGGTCGAATCACTTGAGAAACGGTCTCGTGGTGATGATAATCCTCCACTACCACTAGAGCTACCGGAAACAGATCGCGGCGCTATGTCTCTTGCCAGTCCAGTAAGCATGCCAACTCCACTGCGACGACCAACGCTCTGTGTTCTTGCATGAGCGTAGCTGTTCTTTCGGAGATGTTCTTTGTAACGATAGGGTGCATCGGGGTTTGGTTGGGCCGCATCGGGATTTTGATGCTGATAAACAAGTTCTGAAGCCTCATCCTGGGCTGCAGCATGAATCCGTAGTTCTTCTTCGTCCTGAGGCTTGAGGTCCATATCCTCCATGGCTTCCCTTAATGCCACTGCTTCTTCCTTCTCCATCCATCTTTGACCGCGTTCCATGTAGGTAGCAGTGGGAACAACTTCCGAAGGCTTCAGTGGCACAGTTCGTGTATTCTGGGACTGGTCTCGTGAAGTACTGTCCGAGGCAGGTTGTTGTACAAGAGCTCGGCCAGTTCTGGAAGAGGTTGATGAGTAATTCGAAAGTGATGAGTGTGCCCTTTTATGAGATAGCACACTTGTCGAGCGTGGAGGCAGGTTTCCGGGTACATCTTCTTGCGTGGGTGTAGGAGCAGGTGAAGGGGCTGGCGTAGCCTGTTGTGAGTTTCTTCGTTTGCTTGCAGGCTGTGGTCTGGCACCACTTGGACGTGCAACGCGGTTGTTTCGCAAGTCAGCCAGGTAGTCCGCTGTCATTTGTTAGTAGAGATAGAAGCAAGAGGCAGAATAGCCATTGCAAGCCCATACCGAATTGCTCGTTTGTCATGGAAACCGGTCCAGGAGGTGTCACTTTTCGAGTGCCATCCTTGGATCTCCCACGCAACATTGTGGGCAACAAGGCAACTTGGATCAGTAGCAAGAATATATGATGGTGAGTCGGGTTAGATAGAAGACGCGTTGGTGGATGCTTATGGAGGTTGAATGTCGAGAGGCTTTATTACGCGGATGTGTATCAGGGGGCGGAGACATAAAACAAGCAGGCGGTCTTTCTTCTTGATGTCAATTTAGGGGCGATGGGAGATAGATATAGACAAAGGATGTTTCTTGCTGGAATCGAGTAGGATACACAGCAACAAGGAGTCAGTGAGTCAAGGCCTATTATTCCCACTCATTTGCGCGCGGTTGGCTGTTTCCCCAGTTAACTTTTGTGGTTCGCAGAGCAACGCGATCACGTGCGACCGTGAAACGCGACGCCAGCGCAGAAGTGCGTCGTGCCGTCGCGAAGGCCTCGTCTGATTGGCTGCTTTCCCCTGACAGCGTTTGCTATCGTGCGACCACGCATCACTGCATTCCCGGTTCCATCTTTCTATCCACTGCTAAGACTTGAATCTTTTACTTGGGAATGCATAATGCCAGTACTTCATATGAAGTAGCTGAGCTCTTAGCACCTTTCTTCAACTTATCATGTCTTTGGAGAAGCTAGCACGTCTGGGAAGTTAAGGTTGAAGTTGAAGCTGAAGTTGAAGCTGATACTTCTCACTACTTCCTATCTAATTACCCTACCGCTGCTATGTTTCAATGCTTTCAAGTACAGTACTAGAATAAGGTTCAGGGACAGGAATCTTTTTCCAACTATGTACGCAGATACCAAGTATCCAAGCCAGTCCTGTTTTTTCAAACTCAACCAGCTCTCCCTTTGAGATCCAAGCGGATTTTTTATATAACTCTCCATATACAAGACAACCCTTCCACAACTAACACCACTCTGCTCATACTTTATACCCGCTGCCATGCCCAAAGTCCTTTCGCAGCACTCTTAACGCTCACCGTCCTACTCGCAACTCTTGAGAAGGGCGGCCTCTCATGAGGCACAGCATCGTCGTCCTGAATCTCTCGAGCTCTCAACTCCTTATCGGCTGCTGTCTTTGCGATTTCTCTAATTTTCCAGGCCCGCAATATCCAAGCAGCAATGCCACCTCCGAAATACATGAATCCTGCAAACAACTGAGCATGTAAATAATCCCCAGATGGGGTGCGCAACTTCAGCCCAATTGGCTCTGCAAAAGTTGCCGGGATCACTAAAACGATCCAGACGATGGAAAGAGCCGAAGACAAGACCTTCAGTCCAACAACCTCAGCACCGACAGGCCCAACGACAGTCCATAATGTACCGGCCACGGTGCCTACAATCAGGGCGAAGAATAACAAAAGACCATAAGATTCTGCAAAGACCCATATAACTAGGCAGAACAGACTTGTCGCAAAAGTGCACAAGCAAGCAATATTAATGCGGCCAGCTGCATCGCTGTAATAACCCACAACTGGACGACCGAGACCCTGTCCAAGATTCAAGATTGCCCCGACCACTGACGCTTGTTTGGCGGTCAACCCAACACTTCTCGCATAGCTCGGT
This sequence comes from Pseudofabraea citricarpa, assembly GCA_029641185.1. Taxonomy (NCBI): domain Eukaryota; kingdom Fungi; phylum Ascomycota; class Leotiomycetes; order Helotiales; family Dermateaceae; genus Pseudofabraea; species Pseudofabraea citricarpa. Next base: position 1,219,444 of record JAPWGK010000009.1, read on the forward strand.
AGACTGAACAGGAGAACGATATATCCGAGGATACTGAAAAAAGCCCACGTCACTAGTAGTAGGAACTCGGGGCGTTTGAGAAGCTTGACATCGAATCCTGAGAGGACAGCACCAACTGCCTTGTTGCGGTCCTTAATCAGAAGCGCACAAACACCATTGACGACAAACGCCAGAATTGCAAGAACTCGGAAGGCCCAGTTCAAACCGATGGATTCAATCATTGCGTTGGTCGCCAAGCTGTATACAAGGCCACCGAGTCCAGAGCCAGCAGTCGCAAGACTATTGGCGAATGATCGTTTCTTTGAGAACCATTGTGGTACTACCCCTACGCTCGCAACGAACAAGAAACCCATTCCCTATGCGAAGTTAGATGACAAGCCTCAAAGTCCAGCAGAATATTATCTTACCAAACCAAAGCATATGCCTTGAGACAAGAACAGTTGCCATATTCTCTTCGTAAAAGATGCACCTAGTAGTGCAGCAAACTCAAGTACGACGCCAATGAGAAGAGTCGTTCTTGTACCAAGTTTACGGACACATATGGTTGCCACTGGAGAGACGAGCAGAGCTATAGAAATAGACAACCCTCCGATGAAGGCATATTCCAAGGCGCTTGCACCAGGGAAGGTATTGTTAGTCAAGTAATGCGACAGAAATATTCCGTACGACTAGAGACGATCAGTCAGTCGACAGTACAACTCGGGAGAGGGAGTACCTACACTATTTATTCCCCAGGTATGAGCATTAATGAGCCCCACACAACCAACACAAACCCAGCCATAACCGCCATCTGGAGGTACATCATGGTTAGATTGTGCAGTCGGGGCATGCTTCAGCGGAACATTTTTCTCAGCTGGACTTTCTACAGTCTCAGCATCCGATATCTTATTCTGCTCGATCTCAATATTATGATTGATTGGTGACTCGCCGCTCATGATCAGCCTCGGCGCGTCGGGTACCTGTCCGAGCGGAGATAGTGACGCAGGAGATAAAAAAAGAGACAAAAATCCTCCACGTCCAAACAGTAGAGGAAGGGGAACTGGACCACAAAAGATACCTGGAAAGAGGTACTTTATATACAAAGAGAGAAGAAAAGGTAATTGTTGCAGGAAGCTTCCCCACCATTTGACCCCAATGACTCTGCGTGAGCTATTATGTACGAAAATCTTCTTTCAGGGTGTCAACCGGGCCGGGAAAGACGGAAATAAAACCATTGCGCCGGGAATACTGTTAAGTCGTGTAGATTGCTTGTGTGGATCTGCTGGACTCTCCGGGGACGTACCTTAAAGACAGACCCCACGAATATCGAGACCCCTGATGCTTGGATATTTCTGATTATTCTATCAGGCCAAGCATTGAATCCTGCAAGGGAGTTTACCTTTTAAAGCTCTTTGTTAAATGAATAGCATTTTGAAGAAAGAAGGATATTGCCACAGAAGTAGAAATATTATACAGCAGTGATAGCATCTCGAGAACTTGATGACCGTATTTCAAATTCAACAGATCAGTTAACTCACATATCTGATCAGATACCGCACCCTTGCACAGAAAGGTCTCGAAGAGTGGTGGAGTATACAATTAGGATCCCCCGGTCCTACCAGCATTTCACACAACGCTCGAGCGCCAACTAATCATTTAATCAAAGATAACTGAAGACGAAAGATACCAAGAGCGAGCAAGTAAGTCATAAGACACACTGCATGTCTTACTGTTTGGCTTACCTCACAAGAATCGTACAGAACCTAGTCTACCGTACTCTAGTCTACTGTATACAGCACAAAAAAGCTAAAAGTCTCCTTAAGTTCTGGTCTATATGCGCAGTACAGTACGTAGCCGGTTTTCGGGCCAGCTTGAAAACATGAGCAACCATGTTTATTCCCGGTTATCCTCGAAAGTATATATTCTTTTTAGGTTGTCTACTGCACTCTTGGAAACTTAGTTGCTGCGCAGAGTACTTACTGTACGTACTCTGTACATACCGAGCCCAGTGCCGCCCCCGGTGGTAGGATGTGATTGCGCATGCGGGGATACTTGGAACTTGGTTAGACCTCAAGGTAAGCTGAGTTTCTACTGTACTCAGATTCTGACTGCTTCGGTAACTATAGCGTTCCGAAGCACCGGATCAGAAATCTGGCAGCAGTTGCTTCCTCCTTCCAGCCAGTACCTATTCAGATACGTAGCCATAGTATACTAGCAGCAACACAGGACAAGAATCACCAAAAATTCTCAGTCACAAAAAAAGTACAGTGCCGAATTGTATTGCATTGGATATCTAGATGGCGCTTCAAATCATGTCCCACATTCCTGTTCCTATCCCTTAACAACTCCACATCCAAAATAACCGCTTGCCTTACACTCACTCCACTTATGTGTCGAACCACTCGAGCTTATCATCTTTCGAGAAGATGGCATTGTACACCTTATCGCCATCCGGCTTCTCCGTCTCGTCCATACGTAGCGAGTGCAACTTCGGTCCTTCGCCGCCGATGAAGGCTCGGAACATGAAATAGGAGCCTTTCTTTTCAGCGAACTCGACCTTGCCGAAGAGATGGAGGCCGTAGGCTGAGGTTGCGACTCGGACCTCTTTTAGATCATCGGCTGCATGGACGTTAGCCTTCTGTTACTGCATAAGAACTCTAAATTGAGACGAACCGGAAAAGCTGGTGAGTTCTCTGTCCGAGAGATCGGCAACGGCTTTGAAATACTCAGGTTCGTGTTCTGGCAGATGCTCGTTAGTTATAGTTGGCAGATAGATGGGGTGGTGGTGGTTGTGTACTGTTTGCTTCGTGGCGTTGGTGCAAAACCTCCTTCTGGATATCGTCCAACAGCTCGTTGAAGGTGTTGATTGACTCGTGCTTTGGGGGGTGAACATCTCCCAAGTCGACAGTCTCAGCGGTAGCCATGTTGGAATTGATTTGAGATGATTGAATTTGGTTGTGTTTGGGGAGATTCTGTGATGGGGGTGAAATGGGATAGCTCTACATGAGATGATAGCGGGGAGAGCTCTGGGCTTTTATGTCTGGGAGCTCATGGCGGCGTCCTGCAGGTTTCAAGCTCATGAGCTGTCTGACGTCTAAGCAAGGATTAGATAGCGGGGCATGTCATGCACCACCACCACCAGCCATCTCCAACAACCACAGCCCCATGAGTTGAGAAGCCAATCCTTCCCGCTCGCTGCCTTGGATTCTGAAAGCCACAGCTAGGTTGAGTCTAGGTTCCCTGGAATCTAAAGACTGAATCGTGAGGCTTTGTGCAGCAGAATTGAGACCATGTCAAATTTGATAGGAGGTTTTGGAATGACTGAGGATCTTGGGCGTCTCCTCAAACACCTTGGTTTACGTTATTGAGCACCAGGATTTCATCATTATTCGTTCAATGTAGTATTCCGTTGATGTACCTAATATGACAGGAAGAGGTGAACAGTACCAGCCACAGATATGGATATGTCCTGCCAGGTATTTTGTTTCTCCTGTCAACGAACCACGTACTTACTGTAGGTACTAACCCCACAAACAGGGCACGTGGAGCGGCTGTTCCTGCAGTTCATGCCCATGTGGAGCGAAGTTCGTCATCCTTACGCTTGACAATATAAAACATGCACCAATAACGGCTAACCAGCCCTCTCGGTGGGCAATAATGATGACAGGAGACTGGTCTTTTCAAAGGTTGGAAATGCAGGGCCGTTCTAATCGTTATCGGCAATGACGTAGAGTGGGGTGAGGTTTCTTGTTGGAGAATTGATTTACTGGCTGCAATGTGATCGATTGATACGAAAAGTAAATTAAGCGTAAAGCCAGTCTTCGGAACGGCTCAGCCCTGTGGTTTATTTTCAGATACTGCTGCTGCCAAACCTTGGCCGTCTTGATGTCTTCTTCAACCGTACCGTATTGCGTACAGCGGAAAGGAGTCAACAACAAAACGGCCAAGGGTGAAAGTTATCCGCAGCATTAATGCAATGCCACGTGATCCTCGGACCGAGGATTGTCCCGTTAGCCTCGGCCTGCTTCCAAAAAGACTCGACGATGAGATAGATATGCTCCACTGAGTCGTCCATAGTCTATCAATTGCAATGCCCTTGGCAAGGCTGCTCGTTCGCCCGGGTGCTAGTCATTCTAGGTCGGTGAGGAGGGTCCTTATCGCAAATCCGCACACCAAAATTTCGCCCATCCGATTCTTCAGTGTAAATACCGGTCTAAGGTCTGCTCAAAGTAAGTCCTCTGGTATCCACATCTCTACATTCACTGACCGCTCTGCTGTAGCACTCGACAGCTCTCTCCCAGCTCCTGCGAAACGCCATATACTTGTTCGCATATTTCTCGGCCTAGCCACCGGCTTTCTCTTCTCCAGCGCAGGCTTCCTCATGGCTACCGTCCCTGCGATGCAAGCCGCAAATGGCATTCTAAATCCTCCATCAGACAAGGAAACGCTGTCTATGTACACTCCCGAAGACGGCCTTGCTCAGGAAGTGGAGGAATTCATCAAGAACCACCCAGTCGCGGTCGAGCTACGGTCGAATCCTGACTTCTCCGAGTCGAGACCACATTTGAAGATTCCCGAGTCACAGCGCAGTCACAGCCTCACTGGCGGTACACTTTTGGGGCCTGGCAAGGTTGTAGTTCCTCCTTTCACTTGGAATGAAGCAGGTGGAAAGTCGCTAGTTCAGATCTCCTATTTGGGCTCGGATCTGTGCGGCCACGCTGGAATTGTCCATGGTGGGATGCTTGCTACGATTTTGGACGAAGGATTGGCAAGATGCTGCTTTGCAGCTTTACCGAATAAGATTGGAATGACTGCCAACCTCAACATCAACTATCGCGCCCCAGCACCTGCCAACACTTTTGTTGTTCTCCGCTCAAAGACCGTAAAGGTTGAGGGACGTAAGGCTTGGGTAGAAGGTCATATTGAGACACTTGTAGCTGAGGGAGAGAAGCCAGTTGTGTTGGTCGAAGCATCCGCCTTGTTTGTGGAACCAAGACAAGCAGCAGTGAGTTCAGCCTTCCAACAAGATAGAAGCAAGAAGAAAAAAGCAAATCCAATACTAACCTCTCCTAGACCATGGCCAAGGTATACCCAGTGCAATGAGTGTTTCTTAGCATTCTATTGCAAGCAATAAATCACCCACACTCTTTAGAGCTCATCTGCCGAATATAGACCATACAAGCGACGGATTGTACATATACTAAATTAGGGAATATTAGAGTTCTCTTGGAATTTCATTTTCGTACCCAGGTACGGTACTTGATAGACTGCAGTCGGCGTTTTAGAATAAACAGCATAAAATGCACACAAAAACCAGAGTTTACCCCTGAGCATGCCCACGTGACCATGCAAAGCACGCAAGCAGGAGTGACGCGGACGGCGGGCAGCGCGCGCATTGCGAGATCAAAGCCATCCTCACGAAATTTCTGGGCACGATTCCCAAACTCCCCTCCAAGAAATCCAGCAACCCATTGACGTCCCAACTCCTTCTCGAACCGCACCTCAGCCTCTAAGAACCAGCACCTACACTGAAACTTGCCCATCAATCAAAAAAAGAAAACAATTCATCATGGCAACGTACGTACAAGACTTGGAAAGGGAAGGGAAAAAAGAAGAACCCCACCTTACCCCGCCATGCAACACCGTACAGCACAATGCCATATACATAGCATCGACACAAAAACAACAACCCAGCCAAAAGATATGCTAATGGAAGATATAGCAACATCACCTGGCACCCGTCGCTTACGCGCAGCGAGCGCTCAGAATTCCGGGGCCAAAAGGGCCTGACGATCTGGTTCACAGGGCTGAGCGCATCGGGCAAATCCACCATCGCCATCGCTCTCGAGCAGCACCTGCTACACCTCGGTCTGTCTGCGTACCGGCTCGATGGCGACAACGTGCGGTTCGGGTTGAACAAGGACCTGGGCTTCTCGGAGAAGGATCGGAATGAGAACATCCGCCGGATAGCTGAGGTATGTTTACTTTACTGAGAGTAACGAAAGAGAAAGAGAGAAAGAGAGAAAGAGAGAAAGAAACAAAAACGAGGGGAAGGAATATATGTACTGATGAATGGTGGCTTTTGCTAGGTTGCAAAACTCTTTGCCGATTCGACGACGATTGCTATTACCTCTTTCATCTCGCCGTATGCTGCAGACCGCAAGATCGCCCGCGATTTGCATGCTGCGTCGGGAGAGGGAAAGGATGAGGCTCTACCTTTCATTGAGGTCTTTATTGATATCCCAGTCGAGGAGGCGGAGAAGAGAGATCCTAAGGGTCTGTACAAAAAGGCTCGCGCAGGAGAGATTCCTAACTTTACTGGAATCTCTGCCCCATACGAGGCACCTGAGAATGCCGAGATCCATATCAGAAGTGACAAGAGCACCGTAGAGGAGTCCGTGGCTAAGATCACCGAATACTTGCAATCCAAGGGCCTCCTTCCTGTTAAGGCGTAAGGGAATAGATAGAAAAAAATAGACAGTACTGCCATTTCTGAACTACAGATATGTTCACGATAGGAGACTATTTGATTTGGTCTCGGGTACAATGATATGATATAATGCTCTTCAATCCATACGCCGACAAATGAATACATGATCTGTGATATTTATATGATCTCGAACTCATAATACACATAGGCAGTATACTCACTGCCCTCACCACTATGGCCGCCAACACCAGCTGCGGCCATCTCTGACGATAATGCAGAATCGTCTTTTGTAACCTTGCCCTTCTTATCCCGGCCAAACGCATTGCCGCCCAAGTATGAGTAGGTCGAATCCAGCGAGGCTTTGGCCTTTTTGGCCAATTTTGAGTTGGTCTAGAAAGTAGTCAGCTTAAGTTTGACTTGCAACAAGAAAGGGTGCGCACCTTAACCAACCCACAAACATACTCTAATGGCAATCCATACCGCAAGACGGTCTCCACAAACACTCTAAGGGTGAGAACATGGATCCAGATCATGACACTCTCACTCCAGCCAGTTCTTGAGAGTCTCAAAGCCTCACCCCAAATCTTTCTCTCGTCCCTGGCGACACGTTCCACCTCTTTGCGCTCCTCTTCCTTTCCGCCTTGAACATACTTGTAATCTCTTGGTGTCCACTTGTTTTCTCTGCACTTATGTTGAAAGTCGGCGCTGTGCTTCTTAAAGGTTGTGACCGCAAACAATGTGAATTCATCATCCTGTGCAACTTCTACAGAGGAGCGTGGTACTACCATCGGGGATAGAGTCTCGTAGCTTTTTAGAAAATCCTTCTTTAGGTTGGTTGGAACTGCAACCAGATGGGTTTCCAGGTATTCGGAATCTTGAATCAGTATTTTGGGATTGACGACTGGGGTGAGAGACTTGGTAGCAAGGTTACCACTACTTCGATTAGCATGGATTTCTAAGACGTGCTTCATCACTTACGTCTGCTTCCTTTGTAGTGTCGTGAGATTGGTTTTCACTTGGTTGTATTGGGTGACCTTGCTCTTGACATCATTATCGATGCTGACAAGCTCCTATCATAAGATATTAGTCCAACTACTGGCTTGCGAAGGAGTGCAATCGGACCTTCTGCAGCGAGTCTATAAGCTCTGCGAGTGGCTTGTCCGCGCGGTACTTGACTTTGTTCCAGGTAAACGTTCGTAGGTATTGATCAGCAGGCTCTTTCCAGAGACATCAGTAGAGGTCCAAAGATTTAAGGCATGCGGTAGGAGACATACTGTCGTTGACCGTCTTCTGCTGTGAGATCTTCTCCTCATCGCCTTCAAGGAGAGCACGCAGAGAATCCCCAACCTTCGCAACTACTCCTTCACACGAGGCCTCGAGCTTCGCAAGATCATCCGCTTGCTGGACCAAGGCATCCAAGGTCCCTATCTTGAAATCGGGGATCTTGAAGGGGAGGACACTGCCGTTGTCGGTAGAGATGGTCGATCGTAATGCGGTAAGAGCTTCATCCTTGTCGTTGGAGGGGGAGATGGAGGTCGGTAGAGACACAAGCAAATACTTGGTGTCCGACATTGCTGCAGAAACCTCTTACTTGCGCTGGGGAAGGGATATGTGGTGCGGGGAAACGCAAGCAAAGAGGGCGCAATTGCAAATGGTTGGAAGCTACGCAATACCTTTGATGCTCGGATGTCGCGAGCCAGCGAGAGCTTCGATTAGCTTACGTTCAGGCCGATGTGGCACGTGCACGGCTTTCTCACTCTCCACTCTAAACCGCATCTCTATCAACAACCTTCAAGCTTCAATACCACGCTCAGCAGCATTGTAAGATCGTTATACATGCCATAGCTAATCCAAATTGGGTTTCAAGAGCTGTCTATGTTTGGTTGGACTCGATCAATTTACTGCCATCCAATCCAGTAAAACATAGGCTTTGCTGCAGTCCCACCAGCATAATTGTTGGTCGAGCACAAGAGATCATTTTCCGTTCTAAACTACTCAGACTTATTCAGCCTTAAAAAGAATGCAGCGTTTGTAAAGAGTTTTTGCAAGTTCAATGGATCAATCTGGGCCCAGAATAAATATTCCCATTGCCAAGTCACGATTCCTATTACACATAGAATTTCTAAAGATACCCTTGGTAGACTGTTTACCTAGCGTTTCATTGAATTGTTCCCCGAATTTTTAACATATAGAAGAAAAGAAAAGTAACGATGTTTTATTGTTCGTTGTTGTTTTGCTATTAGTTATCAAAAATCTCTTGGCGGTTTTTATCGTAACTCCACATGGTACCAAAAGTAGATGATTTGTGGAAATCAAATCTTTCGAATAATTATATGTTTTTAATGTATAAGTTTATTGAAGAATTAAAAGAGCTCTAGCTTTTATGGAGCAGCTAGTTTGATATCAATCAAGTTTTGCGTCTTAGGATACCTTGATATAGTTATCATGGAATCCTTCATTTATCTATATGCATTGTCGGTCAATTCTGCTAGTTTTCTTCTAGTTTTCTTCCAGAAACATTTAATTATTCCTACATTGACATAACAAAAACTTCTAGCGTACCATATCGTGAACCCGTTTGTAAGGTTAGGTAGTAGCATCAGCCTTTGGTAACGGTAAAATAGACTGAAAAGTTGATCGCTATCCACAGGCACCAGAGCTAGCGCGTATAGTAGCAGTTATCTTTGCAATGGCTAGGGAAAGCTTGGCGCCCGCTAAGTCTCAAGAGCCATGAAATTTTCACTTAGCTTCTATTTATGACAATGGCACATTCACTATGATGTCTACCAAATTTTATGAGAAGCTGGAATGACTCTGCTTTTACTTTTATGGTTGCATCAAAATAACATGTGGTCAAGGCTTGAATCATTCCGGGAGTGCAATCATCAGATTAGATGAAAGTGGACCGAATTCGTTCTTGCCGAATATGATTCCGTTGATTCGCTATCTACATTTGAGGTGCTTGACGTCGAACTTACTTATTGTTGGTGTATTTAGTTCTGAATCATAATATAACTATGCTGTCAAGTAAAATTTCTGCCCTGGTTTGCTAGTATAGTCAGGTTATAGCGTGATCTGTAGACCTAGCTCTTGTCGCGTAACCATATATATTTTGTCGTGAACATGCTCCTTCACTTGCTCTCATTCACTTGCTCTCATTCACTTGCTCTCATTCACTTGCTCTCATTCACTTGCTCTCATTCACTTTCTCCCACAGTCACTTGACTTCCAACCCAATCACGTCCTTTCAACCACTTCCATCTACAACCTCATTCCAACAACCACGCGTCCACCACTGGGAGCTTTAGCGTTACTCATACACCATGGCTTTCAATACCACACTCAACTCCAACACAGCACAATCGCTTAACGCAATGGATCGGTTTGTCGAATACATCGTTGGCCGCAAAGCAAAGTACGCTTTTGAACGCAAACGTACACTGAATCATTTCAAGTCAATTGCAACTACTTCCAACGATCCGTACCAAACACCAGAGCAGGATACCTTAGCTTGGGCAGCAGCTGTGGGAGGAGACCTCATCGGCGAGCGCCCACCAGTTTCTAACAACGCGTGTCCCTGGAGGAAACCTCTCGACGTGACATTTCGATACCGAGTATTTCGACCGAAGAACCCACCTGGAAGGTTTGACTCCCCTCCCTGGATAGGGATTATCGATACCCGGCCACATCTACAAGGATGCAGCAATACTACTCCCATACCCCAACACACTCGCACTGAGACTACCTCCACCATATCATCCGAGCACCCTTCAATTTTTAAACAACAAGACCAGGAGTCAACGGCTGAGCCTAGAAAGGCAAAAAAGCAAGTCAGTTTCGTAAATCACGGTCAAGAGGTGCACAATTCCAGTTCCAGCCACGGTTTCAGTCATAGTTCCAGTCCGACTTTCAGCAAAAATTCAACTCCGTCTACCCATCTCAGTGTACCTGAAGAAAGACAATCTAATCCAGTACACGATCACACCCCAAACCTCTCTCCTGCCGATCTCTGTCTTTCTCAAACAAAACGGCCTCGCCCAGGACTCAACCAACGGTCGAATTCAACTTTTAGCATCGAAGAGCTAGAGGAAGGTCTAGCAGAAGACTGGAAAGAAAGGTATATTAGTCAAAGTTCTTCAAGTAGTAGCACTTACTCCCTCATCACCGACAAGACCCCCTTTGCTAAACATGGCTCTAGGTGTACAATTTCTCGAAGCATCCATCCTCGAAACAGTGACCCCAGAAAATTACTCCCCAGCACCACCACTTCCGAAAACACCGGCCCCACAACTACCACTCCCTCAGGAATCCCCGGCTCTATTACGCAAAACGACCAGCAAAACGACGAACAAGGGAGCGGGGAAGCAACCCAAAAAGCCTCAATCAAAACTTCCCAAGAAAAAGGACCAAATTTCAACGGGAAAACAAGCGAGCAAAACAACGTGCAAGGAAGCGACGGAAGAGACCACCGAGGAAACCGCCAAAGAGACCACACCGCCACAGAAGAAGTCTCAGACAAAGCCCCCCAAGAAGCAGGATCAAGACTCGACTGGAGATCAAACCAGCGACAAAGGCAGCCAGGAGGCCAGCAAAGAAACCAAGAAAGAGACCAGCAAAGCACCCAGGAAGCAGCTGAAGAGGACCCAGTCAAAGTTTTCGAAAAGGCAGATCAAAAGATAGACTGGAGAATGTCGACAATAAACAAAATCCAGAACTCTAACTGGAATCTAGAGTGCCTGAAGCTCTTCCCCGAGCTCACTGGGGTCAGAAACCGTGTAATCGACCTCCCCAATCCCCCTTATCACGCGAAGCGACAGTACGCGAGAGTCACCTTTGCACCGGCACAAGAACGACTCCATTCTGAGAACGCCAACGTCAGTAACAACTACAACAATAATAATAACGATGTAGAATCCAAGGAAGAGGGGGAGATGGCTGGATCGTGTGCGGTCGAAAGTTGCACACCTCCAAAGATTACGAAATGGTGTTCACCGAAACCGGAAAGCGCAGCCAGTTCTTGCGCGATTGAAAGCTTCACACCCCCGGCAGCATTCTACACAGCCAAAAGGCTCAGTATCAACAACCCCGACAAAGAAGTCAGCGATTCCTGCGCAATCGAAAGCTTCACACCGCCAGCTTTCGGCATGGCTAAGAAAGCCAGTATTCCTAAAGCGAGTGAAGAAGCTGCAACTTCCTGTGCAATTGAAAACTTCACGCCTCCTCGAGTTTTCTTCACATATAAGACGACGGGTACATCCAAAGGGGTCGAATATATCGCAAGTTCCTGTGCAGTTGAGAGCTATACTCCATAGCTAGGAACGGCGACTAATTATAATTAAAAAAAGAACTAATACACATCGCTTTCAACGCGATATTGTAGAATTACTATGAGACATCACAGGAGATTACAAGGAGGAATAACGAGAAATGAACTAGAGAAAGAATGTTGAGATATCTTGTATTATGACGCGGAATGGGATAGAATAGAGGTGTTAAATGATTGTATTATTATTGGGCATGGCAGGTATTGTAGATGGTAATTAATCGTAATACACATTCAACGAGTTTTCTTTTCGAACTATCAAGTGTGATGGAACTCCTGAAATCACTACAATCAAGAGAAAAGAAGGCTGTAAAAAGATAACCAATTGTCTTCTTTACTCCTAGTCCCCATTCTGAAAAAGAGAGATCTGCGCATCATCATTAATACCGCGATACTCAAAGGATGTAAACAATGGTATATTCATATTCATGCCTCGGAGCTGCAGCTATTATGGTATAACGATACTTGGAATAACTGACTTCTATTTTTTTGCCTTGATCGGCTGCAAGAAAAATAGCGAATCACTTAGATCCTATGCTCTACTAATCCATACGTCTTTTCAGGAATCGATTGATTTTTGATACTCAAATGTTTAAACAGCCAAGTGCTCTTTGGTGTTTATCTAGAAGAGATTTTGATGATTCTATACTCTACAATAGCTCTACATTTAATTTTTATTAATTATTCTATGGATGCCAGCTACGTTGTTATCCTATATTCTTTTCGCTCTTCAAGATTCAAAGAAAAGAAACTTTTTTAAGTTTTCCAGCTACCTAGTTACACATTAATTCCAGTTAGGTCAGCTGACGACTATCATTTCAGCTATTGTGATACAGCAAAGCAGTATCACCTGTCCATCCTAATTTCCCCACAGATCAAAGAATCAAAGTCAGATCTCTAAATCACCGGGAAACAAGCGAGACGGGGAGCGGAAGCGGAGGTGGGTTCTTTGTTTAGTACCGCCGGTAAAAAAAGGATCACTCTCACATAAGCTATGGGTACGCAAGCACCGATCTGCCTAAGCATAGATTTAGAAATAACCGGTAGCGAGAACACGTACTACACTATGTTCCCATAAGCTGCATGCATAAAGCAGGTAAGCACCATTGCATACAAAGCGGGTACCAGTCAGAATCCCAAGCTCGAGTGTGACAATCAACGGCAGTTTGAAAGATTGACGTCTTCTCGATAAGTGCAATGAAGACGCTGGTTTTTCAGATCGGGAAAACAAGTTAGGAGCACTACAACTTAACCAATTAACAGCAAAACTCTCCTCACGTAAGCACTAATTCAATCCTCCTACAGATGTAGAAATCATACTCGTTCGAATTTTCTCATCGCGAGACAGCAAATGGGCAGCCACTAGGACGCTCAGCACGCAATCTCTCCTCGATCTCTTTGGTCTGATCCACTCCCCGATTTTTCATCACCCGTGGTCCGACCTCTTCGAACTTATACCCTTCAGGGATGTATTTATCACCCTTTGACCCAGGGACATCGCCACCCATAATCCAAACAAACCAACCCATAGGTCCCCATCGATTGAGGAACCCCGGTTTGTTATAGTACGGGTGTGCTTGGTAAGTGGTCCAGTGGTACCGACCGGTCTGCTGATCAGGGCGATCAGAGACCTGGCGAAATCTCATGAAGCTGGGTCGTGGGAGTGACAAGTAGCGGAGAAGGAATTTGCGAGTGCTGAATATGGCGTTGGCGATTGTGAAATAACTGGGAGGTGGCAACGGATACCTTGAAGCGGAGTTAGTGAGTTCTCGCAAGCAGGGAGAAAGAAACAACACACATCATGGCTTTTCTGAGGCGGTCCCCCATGAGAACACCGACGACATGAGCAGCTGCCGGCTGGACAGCCTTAGGAACATAGAACAAGAGGAGTGGGACTAGCTCATCTGCGGTCTGCTTATTAGACAGAGCAGGCACCATGTACTTTTGCTCGTATGCCTGAGCCCACGACTTGATATCATGATAGAAATCCAGACCGTTCTCCCACCCGGTTTTATATTTTTCAAGTTCATGATAGCTGATTCCCATGCCGTCTCCAATTCCTTTCCAGAAAGTTCCAATAGCGCATTTCTCCATGGGCGTTAGACTTCGCCATTCATACTTCTCGACCCAGGAGATAGGCTCAGTGATAAAGACCGAAAGTGTATACAGCAAATCCGGATTGGAAATCTTGCCGGCTTTCTGATATTGCGAATGAATATAATTCATGCGGGCAATGGCTTTGATGACACGCTCAGATTTAGGAGCGAACGAGCTAAATTCTCCAATTAGTATGCCAGTATCAGCATATCTCTTGGATGCATTTTCAGGCGTAGAGAACTCTTTGGTCGCCACCAGCAGGTTCGATATTGTGGGGATACCATATGTCTGTCATACTTCATCAGATACCGAAGTCCAGTACTCCATGATTTTCTCACCTTGAACAAAGCAAATTGTAGGCTAGTGAGATAAAGCTTGGGGAACTCTAACTCGGCCAAGTAAGAGATTATTTGCTGTGCGTCAGTATTGCTCATCTTCGAAAACGAGGCGGGATCCTTGTATGCAAATTTCCTTTCCATGGCATCTCGTCTACGAAAGCGGAATAATGAGCACAGTAACACATAGCACAACATTGCTGATATGATGTACGTGCCCCATGGAGACGCCGAAACAATGGATGGAGATGCCATCTCTGGCACAACCTGAGTGTTGTTGGCCATTTTCATCAAGATGGCGGGAAGCACACTGTTGTGGAATGAAGTGTTTCACGAGATACAGGAGACGTGCACAAGAGCAAGTAACATGAACTTCAGGATGACAGGAGACAAAGGAGAGCTGAGGACAAGACTTATATTGCGGCGAAGGTTGTCGGCAGCTATGCTATAAAGAGAAGCACTAGTAAACAGGCGCAACCGCATACATCACCCGCACAAATTGACACAACCAGACCGCATTCAACCCCAGACTCGAACGGCCTCGGGAACTCGGAACTGGCCTATTGAGTGCTTCGATTGGAAATGCGGGACCGCAATACGTGCTTGGGAGCAAGTACCATGTTGCAGCGACAGAGGGGTTTCCCTCGGCAGTGGCCAATATGTACGTACGTACTTTAGCACCATGCATCTATGCATCTATCTGCGAGACGCACACGCGCGAGCCGGCTGACTCGAAGCCACCCTGTCAAGAATTGAGCCTCAATTCAACAACCAAGAGAGGAGAGGCAAGCAAAGAAACAGAGCAAGTGAGATCCAGACAAAAGTTGTTGTCCCCAATTCACAACCATGGAGGAAATAGCCAAATACCATTTGTCAGCTCGTCCTATTCCCATCTTTCCAGCCTTGTAATGCGAATGATAATCTATCTGATAACACAAAGCCACCGATGGGTATAAAGCGAGCGTGGTATATTTACATAGAAAAGCCTTCATCTCTCATTGAACCATTATACCATTATCGTTACTCGCTTCCCTTCAGCCACGGTGCTGTATCTTGAGTCGTGAAAGAAAACGGCGATTTGGTCATCTCGGGACTTCGAGGACTCATTTTGACAGCGAACAACTCATCCTCCGTCTCGATGTCATCCTTCTTGGGAACGTGGCCTCCAGTTATAGCATCGAGAGAATTCATGCGGTTGCCATCGCGTGGATTGCCTTGCTGGGCAAGAATATAATCCGGGGGATTCTGTGCCACCGCTCGATTCACAGGTCGAGACGACGCACCATGGAAAACGGAAAAGGAAGATACCGCTATATCAGACATATCAGGGGATAGGGGGTGTGCATCAGAGCGGTTCTCGGAAGCTAAGGCCTCTGCACCATGCTCAGCTCTATATCCAAGATATTGAAAAGATGTTCATCACTTACCTGGCAAGGTTGGTCCGAGATCTGTTGCGCTGGTCCCAAGCCGCAGTCCTTTGAGTTTTTCTGACAAACGTCCCCCAACCGGAGTCCTTGGACTTCCAGACGACAATAACACCTCTGATCCGCTCTTTGTGCCAACTCCAAAGTTGTCTTCGATCCATTGTTTTTCCTGCAGTGCCATTTCGAGGCCGATACCTTCACCGTTGGTCTTCATTTCCGCTTCTATCTCGGCCTTCAGCACGGAAAGTCGCTTCTTCGCCCATATAGTGTGCAGAACACCCTTTCGGCCTGCTGTCCTAGCTGTGATACCCAGTTCCGCAGGGAAGATAGCAGGCAGAGGATTTGTTTGCATGGTCTTTCCTCCAGCTTGCGCTAGCTTGATAATTCGTGGTACGGTTGAGCCAGGAGGCAGCAAAAAATATAACCGGTGAAGTTTGCCATCTGCGCCATCGCGAGCAGAAAGAACGGTACTCTTCCCCTCCCATGAGACCTCCCAGTCTCCTAGATTCTTGCTGTTGTCTTCATCTTCCCATTCCAACATTAGGATTTTCGTACCTTCGTTACCTCTCCCGGACTCAATCTCATAGCGTGCTAAAACTGCTGAAGACGAGATTGCTGGAGCTCGATCCTGAGCATTCGGTTCGACAGGTATACTGTCAGGTTCGAAGACTGGTGATTGCAGCGCCATGGTCGGCAGCAAGTTTAGGGAGACACTGAACCTTATTCGGCCATACAGGAATTCGGACTTTATGGAGCAATCGCACCGATGCGATGCGACAGTGCTGATGGATCCCTGACCGACTTGACTGGCTTTGTTAACAACACCGGGTCTAGACGGAAAGCTCAAAGCTGGCAGCGTGATGGTCTTCCTGAAAGGTTTGGTTTGCCAGAAGACTCAAAAGTTTGGGATGAAAGTGTGGTGTCTCTTGCGCATGATGCTGATCCGGGAGAGATTGGCCCCGCAGGCAAGATAGATGGGTCGTTCTTGACGTGGAAATTGTTTAGTTGGGTGATAGAAGAGGGTAGAATAGGCATGGTCTTTGGGCCATTTCAGCAGACCAGCCAATGACAACGGGCGTCCAAGGTTCCTGAAGCTATAATTAGGACAAAGGAGCAGGCTAATTTACCTCCTTAATGCGGTATAACGTCTTGGCCCAGCGTGGTGGGTGGTGGGGTTGATCAGCCCTGAGTGAGTTTGGGGGGTGAGTGAGTGGTGAGTGGGTGAGTGGGTGTGGCCTTGTTCAATCATTGTGCATACAGACGAGTACGAGGGCACAAGAGAGAGCTGCTGCTGCTGCTGCTGCTGCTGCTGTGTCCCCCATCCTGTACATGCGTTGTTGGACAGCATAGGACTCAACTCACTGTGTCGTGGTTGAACGAACAATAGCATGAATGATATGAATTCTCGAATACAGCATGAGAGTCAGTCACGAGCACGAGCATCAGCCCCATCTTTACTTAACGCACCCCTCGCCTTCGCCTCGCCTGCAGGAACATCGATTCTCCTTCGCTTGATTTCCCCTCTTAGCGGAGGAACTCGCATCCGACCTTGACTCCCCTACCTATCTATGTACCTAAGCCATTTTGGAGGAATTATACATGAAGATGGCACCACCATAATCTCACAGTCGCTGCTTCTCCTGGTTTAGATTATACTCTTCCAACAATTTGTCTGCAGCTACCTCACCAATAAGGAAGGCCACAGACATGGTATGGCAGCTACAAACCATTAGCATGACAAGGATTACCAGAATACAGAGGGCACTCACTTGGGAAGAATCGGGACCACACTCATATCAACTACACGAAGATTTTCCACGCCCAGGACCTTGAAGTTTGTGTCGACTCCAGAATCGGGGTCGTCTTTCTTTCCCATCTTGACCGTTTTGCACATGTGCCATGAGCTTGCCAATCCACTCTGGATGTACTCGAGCACATCTTCATCTGAGCGACTCTTGGGTCCGCCAATCATCCGTATCGTTGCTTTTTGAAAAATGGGCGCCTCGAGAAGGTCCATCACTGAGCGCAGAGCTTCGATAGCTACCCGACGGTCGAATGGGTGTGACAGGAGCTGAGGATCGACCAAGGGCAAATCTCTCGGATTTGCTGAAGCCAGCTTAACATATCCTTGTGATTGTGGGTTCATAGGAAATCCCAGGGCGCAGACATAGTTGTCTTCGGCGGTCAACTGATGATCCCCAATAAAAAGTGGCGGTACGTGTGAAGCGATTTCATAGATTGGCACCGTCGGCTTCTTAAGATGCTCTTGTGTTGCACTATCAAGAGCTTTGAATTCAGCAGAGTTTAAGACAGTGTCGTTCTTGAACCATCCCATGGGTGTCGCACAGTAAAACTCAGTGAGTGGTCCAGTTCGATTTTCAAAGTATTTTACCCGAGCAGCCGCCATAGCATCTGCATCAGTTTCAAATGCCATACGGTGATTCTGGCCATGTGTACCAGGCTTGAGAAGAATGCTCGCACCAGAAAAGCAGTGGTCCTGCAAGTTCTGTCCCACGGCAGGGAGATCATGAACCAAAGGGATGCCATGTTGTTTGAGCTCCTTTGTTGGTCCAATACCCGAAAGCATCAGCAGTTGGGGGGTATTCAGAGCCCCCCCAGAGAGTATCACTTCTTGCTTAGCATGAAACTGCCTTCCATCGATGGTCACAACTCCTTGTGCTTTCTTTCCAGAAAGTACCACCTTTGCCACAGGTGAATTAACCATGACAGTCAAATTGGCTGGTGCGTTTTCGAGATACGATTTAGCAGTCGTACGGCGTCCTTCATGGAGGGTAAATCCACCAATTCCCATACCAATGGGATTACCGCTGTTGATATCGGGATTAGTTCCCAAGTTGACCTGCTCGGCAGCTTTATAGACATCAGAAATGCCCTTTTCCCATACACTAGAGTGGCTGATATGGAGTGGGCCATTAGTTCCATGATCTGGTCATTGTCAGCTCGAGATATAAGAGCAATTACCCAAAATATAGTAAATGCCATTTGAGCTTGGATGGAAACATACCGCTAGGTTTGGGGCTAAGGTAACTTTTGACCTCTTGAGGAACCTCAGTATGGTATGTTGTGATCTTCTTGTAAGTCTCTTTAACATTTCGCCACTCCCAAACATTATCGCCGACAGTCTTTGCAAATAAGTCGTACGTCTCGCCATCTCCAACATTCCAGCACTGGAAGTTTACCGCTGTGCTGCCGCCTAAGCCCTTGCCACGAGAATAGTCTATCTCGCGATCTTTACAAAACTTTTGTGGGGTGGTCTTATAACCCCAATTCAAATCTAAGTGAGAGGGTCAATAAACTTCAGGTTTCTTTTTAATCTGCTGAACAGCTCACCTGGCTGGGTAAATGCGAGCGTGAATCTTTCAGAAGGAATCAATAACTCTGGATTGGAATTATCTCCACCAGCTTCTAGTAAGAGAACATTCGGTTTCTTTGCTGAACGGGCAAGTCTCGAAGCAACCACACATCCAGATGGCCCAGCTATACAACATCTATTAGTCTTAGTTACCTCAGAAGCAGAGCTATCCCGCGTAACCAGAACAAGACGTACCTCCAACCACAATAAAATCATATTCAGAAGACATCTTCCTTTCCCAATGGTTGATTCCTCTTTTTCTGGTCAGATACCAAAGCTATTTATCTGCTCGAAAGTAAGTTTCAAAGGAATCATGTAAGGAGAAGCGGGCCGACACACAGACTACAGACAATACGCCGCCAGCTCGGTTCGGTTAAAGCGATACGATTACCCCTCGAGTGACCAAGCCTAGGCACTATGGGGTATTGCAAGCCCGGAACGTGTCTGGTTGGGAAAACGATCAAGAAGAGAGAAGGATTTTAAAGAGATAGAAGATTCCAGGATTTGCAAGCAAAGAAAAACAACAACAAAACAAGGTACGGGGGTACCAAGGTTTTAGGGGCTACGGTACAGATCTCCCTGCTTTGTTTCCTGCCTCCTCCCCCTTCTCCCCCACAACGCATCTCCCACCCCATACCGACCTTAAATAAAGTACACGACGATCCCCGAAACCAATAATGAGGGGTAGATTACTAGCAGCCACTCTGCACTCGCGCAGGTTCCGCCCTCTCGTCCCCGGGATTTCGACTCGGGAGTCTCCAAAGGGTACAACGAGCGGAAGTTTCCAAGTTTCGTGCCCTTCATTGGCTTTTTCTTCTGAACTCTCATGCTTGCTTCCGATCCGCTCGGGCTGCGCTCTAGCTGTGACCGCCTTTTATGATATTACTGTACAGTACGATTAACTTTGTGCTTCGTGATTACTATGCACTTTTAATGATTACATAGTCTTATTACCTACATCTATACATATCCATAGCGGTAGTAAACCTACCTAGGTAGAGGGTGTACATGATCTCGAGCTGGTTTTAAGAGTGAGCGAAGTATGTTAAGGATTTTACTGCTTATTACAAAAGCGGTTAGGTGGGTATCTAAAGGCAAAGTAAGGTAGGCAACCAGGTAGGTAATGGTAGGTAATAATATATAGGTACCTGTCCTGTTTCAGTCAGGCACGGTCGCTTTGGGCAAAATGATAGCTATCTCGTCTAATCTTGATCTCCGTTCGACCTCATACGGAGTACACACTTCATCGCCATCACTAATTTGAGAATTTCCTCCGCACCAGGCTCCCTCCTCTCGAACCTGGAAATCCCCACATCCGCAGAGATATGCCATTGCAACTCATCAGCCCTCAGGATCTCAACAGCCAAACCCGATCCTTGGGGGCGCTGAGCACTCCAGTATGATATTGTTTGTGGCTCTGTACGTGTTGTAGGTAGAAGCTTTGACATACTGGGTATTCGCATGCTAAGAATTTTCTCTAAGCTTCGATACGGCTTTTTCTGTCCCTTTGATAATAATAGCATGCTCGATCTCGTGAATACGGCTTTCAAGCTCCTCTAATGTTTCTCCCACCTTACATGGTATCTCTTCTTGCACGATAACTTCTCCAGAATCCACCTCGGCAATCACGTAATGAATCATAACTCCAGTCCGGCCGTTCTCCAGAGTCCCTCTCTGGAAGTCATCAAATGCCCTCTGGATCGCGCCAGCTCCGTCATACTTCCCAGGCAAAGCCGGGTGAAGGTTGATGACAGGAATTCCGCGAGCACTCAGTGGGTCTAGAAAAGTAGGTGCGAGAATATGCATCCATCCAGCGCAGACAACCATATCAACCTTGTCCTGCAAGATTTTCTCCGCAAGGGCAGAATCGTAGGCCTCGCGCGCCTTCTGCCTTATTTCAGGATCTGTCTCCCCCGAGCGTATATACTTCCCCGCAATGAGATTATGGTATAGGGTGGGGATAGATGCTTTCTCAGCCCGCGTGAGGCCATATGCGGTTTTCTTGTTCGATATAACCCGGACGATCTTGACTGATGGCAGGAGTTCCGATCCGGCCGCGTCAATAAGAGCTTGCAGATTCGATCCGTTTCCAGAGATCAGGACGGTGATATTCGTGGTCGGGGAGAGGCTCGACATAGCTACTGTTATGCTTGCTTCTACTGTTAGTACATGACTGTAGATGGGGGACTGGACTCACTCAACGCGATTGTCTGGGTGGTTGAAGAGAGAAGAAGTCCCGTAGCAGAGCAAAGTGCTTTACACTGCTAAAAAAAAAATTGTCAGTGAGGGGTTGCCCTTAGCACCTGCAGCTTTATAGCGGGACCCCGATAAGAACCTTATCGCCACATCAGATAATCAATGCCAGCCCTGAGTTTGTGTCCTGGCGGGAATTAGCACGGCCAAAAGTTATTGATTGGAGCTTTCCCCATCTCCGCTCGACGTCTTTTGTGGATCGTTGCCGTTGAAGATATTCGTGCAGGGGATCCAGCCTGATAGTCTGCTACTTCTAATTTGATTTGCTTGCCAAGAAGAGGTGATGAGTTTTAAAGCAGAAATCATCTCATGTTCTTGTTTTAGCGTCTTGATTCGGAGGGCGCTGTAGAGATGTTGATGGTTGGGAAGAATGGATATAGACGTAGTATGAGGTCGGACGGAGATCAAGACAGGAAGCCTTGATATCTTACATAAAGTGACGCCACTGACCGAAACAAGTATATACCTACCCTTAGATACCCACCTAAACACTTTAATTTTAAGCAGTCAATCTTCAATATACCTCGCCCATCTTTAAAAGCAGCTCGAGACTGTGCACCGTCGCTAGGTTTGCTTCCACTACGGACATGTATGTATGTATGTATGTATGTATACAGCATTACTTATTGATCGCCCAGCATCTCAGCATCCCTCCCATCTAGGTTTCCAAATATTCAAAGGGACAAGGAAGAAAGAAGAAGCAATGCGTGGGTTTCCAAATTGTTGGGAGTTTGTTCTCGGCCCTATTCTTATCGTTTCCCTAACATTTCTTACTCGTCCTTCCGGATCAGGAAAACGGGCCTGGGAGGAACAGGAACACGAATGCAGAGAAATCAAAAAAGGGATTCTTGCTATTGAGGATTCTATCTATGTATGCATGCGTGCGTGCATGCGTGCATGTAAACGGACCGAACGCTGATGCTGCAGAAGAACAACGGGGGAAAAGAGAGCCAGAAGGAACATGAAAACGAACAAGAAAAGGACCTGTGATGAACGCTCTCTTCGTCGACGAGCATTGTTGCGAAGCACGCGGTCGTACTCGGCAATGATGGGCCCAATACTCAGCACAAGAAACTCCACGAGAAACCACGCCAAGCCGACGAGCCTCTCTCGATTCCTGCTGTTGGGAAGGAGAGGGAGCCGATTCAAGAGCCATTTGTTGGCAGAAGCCTTCTTTAACCACGACCCGGTCCTGTGTGTCTTCAGCTCAACCACTGCGCAGCTTTCTGGTAGACAAGTCGAGCCCGGCTCCTTTGACAACATAGGATGTTTGCCTTTTTGACGCCAGAAGAGTTGAGGTTTGTCGTGCGTTCCATTACAAACTATGCCATGAATCAGTCAATGCCAACCATAAAGCACCGAATGGAAACATACCAATCCAACCACTCCACGTATCATTTGTCGTCACAAGTCGGCCAAATTTGTCCAACATAAATCTCTCATCACCATATGTAGGCTTCAGCTGAACGGGCATCCTTTATTATTCAAGAATTAGTTGGGAAATCACCAAGATGAGAGTCTAGAGCTCCTGGGATCCTTACAAGTCTTTCTCGCGCGGCTGTGGAGCATATTGAGAACCCAGAACGAGGCCACCCGGAAGGAAAGTAGAAAGGTTTGCGTCACTCCAGCCCCTCTTGATCTGTTCATACCTCCCGCTGGCCAATACTGATACGGCATGAGAGATGTCAGAAGTGAGGGTAATGCTGAATAATCCGGTATCGTTATGAAATTCTTCGGCTATTTGCAAGCAATCATTAACACAGGACTGAGAATTCTAAAGTGACAGAATATATACTCACCATATAAACCATTATTTGATTGATCGCCCTCCAGGACGTAGGTTTTGAAATGATAGAGGGTGTGGTAATTTTCGTCAAGGCACCTCTTCCCGGTGAAGCAAAGAATGCCAACAATGATACCAGAAAACATACACCTAAGGAATTGCATTTTGATCCAATACGGGTGGAGGTGGGTTGGAATGGTTTGCATATAATGAATGTACCGAAAGTAATATCTTGGATGTATGGTTGCCAAAGGATTGCTGTAATGATGTTGTCGAGTACGTGAGTTGGAGAGGGAAGAGAGAAGGTTTCCCATTATGTGGATTTAGAGGCAGCAGCTATACTGTTGCTGAATCAAACTCAGAAGGAAAGAGGAAAGTAAAAGGGAGAAGGAAAAACAGAAGGAATGACAGAAGGATGCGTTCTTTACATGGGGCTATACTTTCCATAGTAACAGACTGCTTGAAAATAACCGTATACAAGTCGTCGTAGGAAGGAGCTGCTGTAGCGAGAAACAGCAGTCAAATAAAGCTTCATACCTAGCTTGGTATGAGCTTAGAGCTGAGCGAAATCGTTCGACGGATTGCCATCGGGATACGATTCCAGATCTATACAAAAGAGCAAGCCAGAGTAACTGTAGTGAGAAGATGTGATCCTGAACCCGATTTGAATGTCCTGACTTATGGAAAACTGTACCGTTCTAAACCCCAAGAAACGAATGAAATGCTATATTGGTCAATAACAGTGGCTGATTGTAAAATGGGTTCGAATGAATGAATAAGTGGCTAGAGGATACTAAAGTTGAAGAGAAAGACCTATTTTCGCCTAGAAAAAGAATGACCAGTTCCACTCTCGGCCTGTGCTCGCTATGACTGCTGTAAGGAGCCCTGCTGCTGTTGCTGTTGCCTGAGTGTGAGTGCGAGTGATCATGTATAGCCACCTAACCACCCTGCCATCTCTGCCAGCTCCCCCGAGATATGCAGCGGCAAAAGGGGCAGAAGACACAATACATATACTATCGTGTGAGCTTACAAGCTCCGTTATTTAAGAGGGATCCGATTGTAAGATCAGATGAACGGGCGTGTAGTCCGAAAGCAGGAG
Source organism: Pseudofabraea citricarpa (assembly GCA_029641185.1). NCBI lineage: Eukaryota > Fungi > Ascomycota > Leotiomycetes > Helotiales > Dermateaceae > Pseudofabraea > Pseudofabraea citricarpa. Next base: position 1,243,540 of record JAPWGK010000009.1, read on the forward strand.
GTTGTTAACGAAGAGAAGAGCCCGCGTGACTGATGTTAAGTGATAATATTGAGTAGAATTACTGAAATGTGTTGAATCCTCTTGGGTCATGCTACTCTCGCCATTAGACTAGCTTTCGAGGCCAATGCCGATTGCAGAGACAATGAGGATATGCAAGGCAACTCAGCTGCGGTGGTGAGACGTTACGAGCACTTTGAACACGGCATTGTGCCAATTCAACACAGGCCAAAGACAGGTTTAAGAACTGTAACCACAAGGTGCTGGTCTCAAAAGGAGAACTTTGATTTAATCCGAATCTGCACTCTTGAAGATGGGTTGCTATTGGGCGGAACAATTCAACTGACTCCTGCACCATCATTTTAGCCAGTACCGGCATATATCGACAACTGCCGAAAATTTCAACGGCTGTTGTTATACGTCAGTTGACATGCAACGTCGCACTTCGCATCTCCTAGCGCCTGCAACTAATTTACTGTCCTGGATGCTCGCAACACGAGGATCCGTGACGTGGAGTCTGGGGTCGAAGACGATACTCCCTGCCTTGGCAATTCATTAATCCACAATACGACGGTGTCCTCATTATTCCCGGTTGCGGACCACTCGTTAGGTCATATACCCGTTGTCCAATCCAGCAAGCCTACATCTCCTCACTATCAAGTAGATAGTTTAGTTATCCGGCTAGATTCAATGACCTAGGCTCCACAAACGGCGAGTTGAGAATTGATCATGCAGGCACCCGGGAATCTGAAGAACCGGTACATTGGTTATGACCTCCACAATGGGCACGTAACACGATATTGATCCCCATCAGAGCCATCAGTGTTAGTGAAAGTTACTGCGAGTCAAGCTGTGTATTCATCGCCAACCACCAACGCGCCCTTCATCCCATCTCTCTTTTCGTTCCTGTCGAGAATAGTAGACTTTCTTAGCTTCTCTGTATTTCCTTACCCAATCACTGGCTTCTCTCTCCGTAGCTGTGGCACCATCCCCCTCAAGAAAGCTTTCCTCCATTGCTCGGCATATCATTTCTTGCTCTTGTACACCTTGCCCAAGTCTTTGATATAGGGACGAAGGCGAGAAAGGAGCCAATGCTCGATCCATATCTGACTGTTTTGATCTCCACTGGCGTTCAAGAGCATGGGTTGACATCAGTTGTGCCTGGGTCGAATCCCTCAAGTGGTTCAGACGTGCCTCCAGGTCATTCAGGTGCGAGGCAAGTGACAGGTTTTCTGTGAGAGCCGCTTGTAGAGGTTCTTGGGCTGAAGTGATGGATGGATGAGCCGTGGGTTTTGCATGAGTCAGGGCCACAAGAAGTTCTGGTTTGGAAAGAATGTCTGCAAGATCTTGTTTGCTAAGGAATATCAGTACCTGATCGAGTCAACTGGTCATGTAGTGTCTCACGATTTATCTTCCAAGATCTGTGGTAGCCATTGCTCGCCGGGATCTACCACACCTTGAGCAGAAGAAGTATCATGCAGTCGTGACTGTTGGATGGGCCTGTTTTCTTCCGAAGAGTTTGCTGGCCGATAGCCGGGGTGATCTGGGGGTGGGGGAGGTGGTGGCTGGGTGGCTGCGGGAGTGCCTCTGCGGCTCACCTCACGACTGTTGGGTTTGGGAGGGGGCGCCGGTGGTGTATTGGGGTCGAATGATTGCTGCGACAAGCGATTGTATGCCGGATATGACGGCGGAGAGGCCATAGCTATGCACGGAAGGTTGCTGCTGTACGGAAATGCAACGTACTCTTGTTTGTGTTGAAGTGGTGTAGAGAGTAGGCCCGAGAGAGAGAGAGAGATCAGGCCACACAGCTCACAAGACAAGCCGGGGGGGGAACAGACGATGAAGTCACAGCACTGTAGCGTAGTGTAGTGTAGGTAGAATACTTGTATGTACTGTATTGTATGTATGAATGACAGCCGGTATTTGAGGGCTTGCGGCTGCGAAGGCTTGATGCTGAAGGTGTGCAGTGCGGTTAAAGGTCAAGAGGGCGGGAAAGTCATCCGACAAAAGTGTGGGGAGCGGCAGGTTGTGCGAGCAGCGATCCCAGCACGTGACCAGACAACCCGAGACAGGATCGGCAACTTTCTCCTGGGATCAACATTATTATTCTGCCATCATATCATCATGGTATGAAGCCAAATCTCGCGTCGAAAGCAGCAACTCTGCCTTATTTTCGATAATTCATGTCTCACTAGGGGCCGTTAAACGTTACCAGTAAGGCTGTGAGGATTTGCAAGTTCACGTTCAATCGCCCCGACTCGCAGTGCAAACTCAGCATTTGCTGGGTCCGGCGCATGTTGAAGGCATTCAAGCAGTATGACCGAGAATAGGCCCGGTTGGAAGTCTCGAGAGAGACCGCGAACTTCCTCCTCTACTCGTACAGCACCCTTTTACCCCCGCGGCACTGGTTCAGGCTCTACGTCGGCAGCTTGCACAGTGGTTAAATGCTGTGCCGGGCTGATTGGGGGCATGCTCGCCATTGCTCGGTAACAATTCACATGGAGGGAAGACAAGGTAAGTTTTTGGTTTATTTGTTTGCTTTGCTGGTAGTGTTCTGTACTGCACTTGCCGAACCTTTTTTTACTTACTGACTTACCAACCTAGTTACTACAGCAGCCGAGTTGTTTGGAAGTGGAATAATGAATATATACTATCGAACAGCAGAAGAGACAAGACATCGCTTTGAAATCGACCGAGCAGCCCACTCAATCCATCGCTTCTCCACACTGCTGCTGCTTCCCCGAGCATTCTTCAACGCAAAGACCACAAAGACCACGGTGCAAGGCGCATCACGTGGGGAAAACGCTGTGTAATTATCCGGCCGTCTCCACTCTATAGGCCCGATACGGGTCCACCACCACCACCACCACCACCACTACCACCGTCTCCAGTCCAGTCTCCCAGTCTCCCGCACAGGAACTGAGGATCCCATATCCCATACTCGAATCGACACGACCTACCACACTACCTACCTACACATACCCACACTTCCACAGATCCCAACTCCAAGCCTATCCCCACGAATTCTATCCTGACGAAACGAACCACCACCCCCCGAAGTCGAATACGGAACGCTGCACCACCACTCACTCACTACTCTCCCTCCCCCAGACCCGTCTCCCGTCTGCATCCTCCTCTACATCTGATTTGCGACCCGATCTCCTACACGTTTCCCCCACGTATTCAGAACTCGCGATACCTTCTCAACCATCCCTACACTCCCCGAAAGGAGCCTCCAACACAGAGCACTTCCAATCCGTTTCCCTACCGCCCCACCGGAACTTGACCTCGCCTGCTCTGCCCTACCCTCGTGGGCATGCGATGATGCGTGAGCATCCAACGCACACCATTTCCTTTGCATCTCGCGCTGCCTGAGAGCGTCGACGTCCCTCGTTCTTGATATGCAAGCCTCAGATCGACTTCGCGACCGGATGGCATAAGGGCTCAAGGGCCGCCCCCTCTAGGAACAATGGATCCTCTTCACATCACCGAGTTTGCTTCCGAGCGATACTTTAGTAAACTACGCCAGCTCAATTCTCACGAGAGCACGGAGAATGCAACCGGCTCATCAGCGACGGCCACCATCACGCAACCTCCACCTCTGCCGCCATCGTCGTCGCAAACCTCGACCTTTACGCTCCCATTGGGGACCCCTCGGCAAGCAAGCAATGATACCCTCCCTTTCCGACCTAGCGACCAGAAGAAGCGATCTCTGGGTCATGACCTCACATCTCTGCGGACTCAGCGCAGACCGAGTTTTAGTGGTTCTTTTGGCAGTCTGCGATCAAGGGTTACAATTATACCAAAGAGACCATCTGTCGAAATCCCGGAGGAAACTTTGATAGAAGAAGCTCCCGCACGGAGGTAAGCAAGGCGTTATGTAGTTCTGACTAAACTACATTGTTACTAACACAAGGTATAGATTGAATTTAGCAGAACTATTTCTCGCTCTTCCAAATGAACTCCAAGAACAAATAATTGCGCCTCTTCCTATCCACTCCGTTTTAAACCTACGTCTAGTATCGAGATCTTTTCATAGATTGGTGACTGTGAATGAGTCCTCCATAGCTCGCTACCACATTTCACATACACTACCTGCATACACACTAAGATTGTATCCGGTACCGGCATCCCAACATATCAACCTTCATTACCTATGCGGAATATGGCATCGCCTACATGTTTCTTTAAAACTTTCCCGTATGGTTACTGAGCAGGCAACGAAGGAAATATTTTTACGTACAACCGAAATTCAGCGGCTTGAATTCGAACCGCAGTCCAAACGTATGCGGCAGCGGCTCATGCCTCTGGTTTTTGCAATTTATCATTTCTTTGAAACATATCGCGACCTCCATGCCGGACATCTCGCGGCACACGGAACTCCACTATCACTCCAAGCATATACGATGAATCCAATCGAATGTCAGGTGATGGCTATGTACGACGACCAAACACTACTCAAAGTTCATCAGGTTTTCCCCCTAGTTATATCATCTTTCTCGAGACGTCTAAGACCACCGTCTTACGCTGGCCGACTGGAACGATCGATTAAGGGTTATCTAAAGGATCGACCTCCTGACGAGGTATATGCTACCATTCTAAATATCGGCGGCCTGCGTCAAGCCCAGAGATTTTGGGAAACCAAGGGATACAATGCTCGACGAGCAGCAGTAGACACGTGGTACGGCTTTGTTGCACGGGCACCGGTCGAACCTACGCCACATAAGTCCAAGATGTCCCTCATATCTCATCTGGGACGGAAGAAGACAGCACCGCCAGTAGAAGCAGTCAGTGCCGAGGTGTTAGCTGGGCACGAGGCTAAGAGTTGTAACGAATGGTACTGTGTGAAGCCAAATTGTGTTGCAAGTCGGAAGCCTCCAGCAAGAGATAGCATGATCTTTCAGAGCAGTCTTGCAGCTGGGCCGCCTATGAGTCCTCTACCACATGACAAACTTCGACTCGTCCTTGCTGACCTACCGGAATTGACGAATATCTGGCTTCAGACAGCTGAGGCTCTAATTCTAGAAAGAGGCATTGTGGAGAGACCGCAGGACATCAAACGCAACACTCAGGTCCTACTAGAGCTGATTAGGGATGACGGCACCGCCTTGGCTGAGGACTGGTCGCCGGGGAACACGCTGGGTCGCGTGAAGAGTCGTACGGTGAATCCAGATCACCAGGAGGGCATGGGCCAACCAGGAGGCGTATCAGACTAGCGGCTGCATCTTATCGGAGTTTTTGAGCGACTTTTTCTCTCCTTTGTTTTGTAATGAGATGATGGCGTCTGGTACAGGGCATTTGCAATAGATACACATATAAATCAATATATACCATTTTAGGTCGATGGACCAAGCTTTTGCTTAGAAGCAGGAGAACTGCATTATATTCGTCTCTCATCTCAGCAAGATGGCTATCGCTCTGGTTCGACTCTTCCATGTTCATACAGTAATAACAAAAAAACGCCCAAGCGCGAAATTATAAAAAAATAAGATTGGCCTCCCCTACAAAATGGTATATTTAACGATGCCCGAGCCCTCGAAGCAATCTGTCCCTGATATCCTGCTCGCTATCAAATGCCGCATATCCGGTATTAGTACTTGATTGAGAAACACGCATTAATCGGTCTCTCATAGCATCGTTCGAACTGCCATCATATGAATTGCTCAGTCCCGAGGCCGAACCATATGTACCGTTGCTTCCGGACCTTGAGGTCATGCCCTGTTGTGCATATGTAGTGCCGCTGCCCAGACCGACGTTGGAACTTCCTGTGCTAGTAGTATGATCTAATGAATCGAGTGTGGGGAGGTCGAGAAAAGACGGGGTTTGAAAGTGACCATAATGGCTTTGGTGGTTTTGTTGTGATGGCTGTGTTTGTGATGCCCGTGGTGAGAATAAGGGGGATGGTTGTGCGACACTATGTGTACTGGTCGTTCTGTAATTCGATTCTGCCTGGGAGAAGGCAGGTGAGGCTTGTGAGATAGTATGTGGGCTCGCAGTTCTGTAGGTATTCTCGGACTGAGATTGAGTAAACTGGGGAGATGCACGTGCCATTGTATGAGTACTATTTGTCCGATAGCTATTGCTACTAGTACTCGTACTCATTTGGGGTGAGGCCTGTGATTGTGTTCCATATTGCTGGGATGGTTGTTGAGCGTGATATTGCTGGCTGTAGGGTGTATAACGTGTTTGGTTGTAGTAATTAGTAGATGTCGGCCTGGATGAAGCTTGGGAGAGATTCTTGTCCATACCCGTATCGGCAGTCTGAGAGGTTTGTTGTTGTGGTTGTTGTGGTTGTTGTGGTTGCTGTATTTGCTGCTGTTGCTGCTGTTGCTTTTGCACTGGCTGTTGCTGTTGCTGTTGCTGGTTTTGCATTGCCTGGTGCTGCTTTTGAATTGTTTGTTGTTGCTGCTGTTGCTGCTGCTTAAGGGATTGTTGATGTTGGGAAGGTGTATTTTGTCGCTGTATTCCTAGAGAACTCTGGCTACCATTTTGACGCTGCGGAATCGTGGGTGTGTGACTACGGCTATTCTGATGCTGTAAATTGGTAAAACGTTCGTAATGGGCCTCAAGACCTTCTGCTGGAGGTCGAGAAGGCTGAGTGCTTTGTTGGGATGATGCAGCTGTGGAGTCAGGAATTGTACTTGGTAACGATGGCGGTGTGGCTTTGCTTGCCGCAGGAACATTCTTTTTCCTGGACGGTGGAGGAGCGTTGGGATCTTTAGGCTTCCTTTGCCGTTTTGCGGCTGGCATGGCTGCTTTGGAAGTAGGCGTCATTGTGCTTAAAGCATCCCATTGCAGTGCGTCTTTTGCTATATCAGCAGGTGGCGGAGCTTGAATAGTAGCTTGCATGGGATCCCATTGCAGAGTTTCTTTTGCAATGTTGCTATGAGTCTCAGTAGACGTAGTTGATGTGTTAGGAATATTGATCGATCTGGGTTCTGCCTGAAAATTGCCGCCCAGTGATTCGTTAGCAGGTGTTGGTGTAGGTGTAGGACGCTTTCGCTTTACACCAGTTGTTGCTATCATCGGACTTGGTGCAACTTTGTCAGCAGATGTATTTCCACTAGCTCGCTGATTCCTAAACGCTTCCAACACTGCCCGTTCTTCAGAGCTGAGACCATCCAACTGCGGAGCAGCTGGAACAGAGCTTTGGCCATTGCTTTTTTGTATTTCGTTTCCCCACATTGGTTTCCCAAATAAGAGGCTCTGCTGATGTGCTATGAGAGCACGCTGTTCCTCTTCTGTGCTGATTCCTGCATTGGTACTGGGGATTTGATCTGATGAATTATGTGTTTGAGGCAGTCCAGGTGCTGCTGTTGTTGTGTTCGTTTGTGGTTTCAAAGCAGCATCAGTATTCTTTTGCTTAGCTAGAGCTTCCTCTGATTGTTGATCCTCTGCCTTCTTCTTTCGTGATCCCTTCGGTCTTCCACGGCCCCTTTTACTAGTAGAATTAGCATCAGGTTGGGCAAGCTCAGCGTGTCCGACCTGTAGATTACTGGGAGTTGATGGAGCTGGGGCTTGGGGAGTGCTGAACATCTCAGAATTGGCCGCTTGACTGTTGGCACCAATCTGTGGATTCGAGAAGGGAACTTGATTATTTAGATCACTCCCATCTGCCCAGCCGTCATCAGACGTATTAATTAAAGAAGGGCGTGACCAGGATGGTCGGGATACCTGGGGTGCCAGTGAAGTTCGACCTTGCCCTTGGGTAGTGTTACTCTCCTCGTCATCTTGTGCTGTTCCATCTTCCCGCCGGGGGCGGCCTCTCATTCTTTTTGGTGGATCTTGAAGCTTGGGAATTTCTGGACTCTGTGCCTTTGCAAGATCAGGAAAGATCTCAGATAGCCAGCCAATGAACAACGCGCCCGTTTCCCGTGTATTTGCACTCTCTGGGAAAATGCCATCTTCTGGTGGTGGGGCACCTGGTATGCCTCCAAAATACGCCACTGCTTTACAAAGTTGGTCCACTACAGTGACTGGGTTGATACTTCTCAGCAACGTCAGAAGACGAGCTTGTTCGTACTTTGTTTCGTCGGGGGCTAGTGGTCTGCCAGGCCGCTGTTTATCATGATGCTGCATATCGTCTGCCCCCCCAATCTTTCGCCTTCGAGGAGGCACATATCCCTCTTGCTGCGCAGCTTTGGCTGCTGATGCTGTCTTTTCACTTGTTCTCCTAGCTGCCGCGTCGCGCTCAGCGGCAATGTCTTTTCCTGCCATATCGCCTTTCTTGCTTGCAGTCAAGTCCATATGCATTACCCCAAATGTCCCTTTCTTGCCATCCGCCTTATTCTTTAACTTGCTCGGCACTGGATTTCTGACCCGACCATCCTTGTTTGGCCCTAATATCCCTTCGCTGGTCGGAATAGATGATAGCTCGAGAAGCTCTGTCTGCTGATCGTGGCCAACAGATGGGGCAGATGCAGACTGAATTGGGGCTGGCGCGTTAGTTGTCGCTTGAGTGATGTTATGGCCTACAGATTGTCGCGGGGTTCGAAGCATCTGCTCATTACTTGCAGAAGAAGGTTTACCCTGGGCGACCACTGGTTGAGGCCTTTGCAATGGAGGAGGACCCGCGGTCGCGTTTGGAGGCTGGGATACGATGCCGCTTTGGTTACCGAAGAACTGCGGAACTCGAAATTGGTTGAACGAAGATTGATTGCCAGCCTTCACAGGAGCGCCGTGCGGCGCTGCTGCCATAGTTGTGGTAAAACACTCCAAACTATGCCCATGATGTTTGGAGTTACTATTGTCGTGAGGTTGCGCGACACATCCAGCCCTTAGTGGAGGCGCAGCCTCGTGCCGTCGTTGCTGCAGCCTGCAATATCAGGTCGAAATTATAGCTCTCAAATTGCAAGCTCCCGAAGTCGTGTGTTGAGCTGTCGATCCCGTTGGCAAGGTGTCAGGTGTCAGGTCCTTCAAAGCACTGCGTGACTGCCAATGGGCCATGGCATGGCATGATTAACCTTTACATGCATGTCATAAAGTCATTGTTGATATAATTACCTATGTGATATATCAGGTGACTGGACTGGGTGAACAACTACGAGGTAGTCCGGGTGTATCGATAGCTATAAAGATGCATCTTGTGTATTCAAAGACGTGCCTCCATTTATATTTTACTATTGCACGCCCTTATCTAATCCACCAATGTGCATCTACAAAACGCCACACCCATTCATTACAGATGGATATTCCACAGCTCTTGGGTCCATCCTTTGGATCTCAACTTCTTGCTCTTCTGAGCCCCAGATTTCCTCCCAGATGTCGTAGTAATAAGCAGCTTCTTACTTGCACTGGCAAAGCCCTCTACCAATTCCTGTACCCTATCTGTTTTAACAAACAATTCAAGCAGATCAGAATCTTCTGCTGCGACGTGTGTGGACAGGTCCATACACTCCATGAAAAATTGACGAGTAAGCTTAAAACCCGCGAACCTCAAAATGCTGATGTAGGCCAGCAAAGCTTCAGGTAAGTATGCTTCTCGTATTAAAGCAAATTCTTCTTCTTCTGATGCCAAGTCAGTGAATGTCTTCTGAATATATTCCGAGGAATACTCGCCTGATTGGCTAGATAAAAGCCAGCCCTTTAGAACCGCAGAAATTCCGTCCCTTGATAATTGTACTGATTTACTAAGTTGCTGTCGCCAATCACTTTGCTGCCAATCCGCAGAGCCTTGCCTGATAAGTTGTTAGTATAAAAACAAAAAGCACGATCGGGCCATCTTACTCCTCCAGGCAAAGGTGGGCTAAAGTGGCCGAGGTATCAATGTTATCGAGAAGCTCGATCAGAGCCTCGAGCTCTCTGAAACTTTTTGCTTCAGCAAGCATGTACTTCTTCAGTAACTTCTTTTGATCTGCTGATCCATCCAAAACTTCCGTCAAATCTTCGTCCTCCCCTTCGCCCTCGAGGCCAGCGAAGGAATAGCTGGCACCAAGTATCGCACGTGTCTTATTCTTGACAATCATTGAGCTTGGTATCCTGGAGGCTAATACACCTGCCGCAGCTAGATGTATATGTTCTAGAAAATCAAAAGTTAGTATAAGGAGATATGGGGGAGTGGTTCAACATACTAAAAAATCTCTTGTAAAGAATTGACCCAAAGAGAAAAGTCTCAGACCAAAGGCCTTCGACAAGTAAATACCATTCCAAGCTTCGAATAAGCAGCAGGTCCACCCTTTCAACTTCGTCAGGCTCACCCATGAAATCTCTCCGCACTCTCCGACCAGAGTCATCAGCTTCCCAGGGCATGTCCTCCAATACGCCAAAGCCTTCAAGTGCAGGATAAGTCTCAACATGGTCTGGATAGTCTTGAATAAGATAGCGTGATTGTAGTTTGACAAACTGTTGCGCATCAAGTCCCAACTCTCTCATAAGCTTAATCTGAGTAAGTCTTTGCTCGGGATCCGTCACGTCGATGAGATTTCGACACAGGGTTGCATAGCGTCTGTTTCCAGACAACTGGGAGCAGTAGAGTGGTATTAGCTCTTCCTTCCCGGCAAGCCTCAGGAAACTGATATATGAGACGATGATGTTCTCGATAACGGTTTGACGTAAAATGCCCTTAAAATCGACTCCTAAACTGATGAAAATGAGAAGCATATGTGCGAGTACACGGAGACTATCGTGGTCATCGAGTGCTATATATTTGTTGATATCTTGATTTTCAGGTTTCTCGTTGGTTGGCGGTATCAGAATAGATAGTCCGTTAGCATTTGCATACTGTGATAATGCAAGCCCTTGCTGATAGACGAAATTTTCAAATCGATCTGCAATCAACACACCCTGCAACATCTTCATCGGTTGAGTAGTCTCAGTTTTCGTGCGTGGGTCGGTCTTCAAGCTCTCTACCAATCTCGCTGCCGCCGTCTTGGGTTCACCATGGAATTGTACGGCGTCGAAAGTGCCAAAACTAGATAATGTGTTCGGCGCTGCTTTTTGTGGAAAATGCAGCTGCAAGTAAGTGTCAAACTGGGTCCTTAATAATGCATTATAATGCACAAATAAAAAGTCGTTCCAGGAACGACACGCAGGCTCGACACTTGCAATGTCTCCACTTAATATACCGTAGACTGCCCGTTCATACTCATCTGCGCCTCCTTTACGAGCCAGCGCGAAGCACATTCGTCTCCAGAGGGTGGAAGATCCAGAGGTCGCCGGTTCATCATCTTCACCAGGAGTTTCGTCCGGAAAACCAGACATGCTGACAGCTCTCCAAATCTCCGTACGTTCTAGGCACCACTCCTTGATCTCAGCTGCAGTTCTGCCTCGTCGAAGCATCTCGTAACAACCTAACCATATTGCTCGCTCGAAATACTCATCCTGTGCTTCCAACTTTCGTCCTTGTCGTGTAGCAGAATCCGGATCTAATTGAGTGACAAGGCGTTCAGTCTTGGACGAGTTCAGATGCACTCTCTGGACATCTGGTGATGAAGGATCTAATGCCTGCGGCCAAGTATTGATACGCTTCTGGTTTTTGATTGCCGCTTTCGTGTGGAGCCATCCATGAGCGATTATATCGCCTCGATCAGCATTTTGTTGAAGCTCTTGGACAAGGACGTCGATCTCCTCCCCAGATTCTTCCGCAGTATCTCGGAGCCATTGAAGAACCGTCTTTCGTTCTAGCGCGAGATCATCTGATTCGAGAAATTTTTTCCAAGCATCGCGCTCAGATGAATACTGATGTAGAGGCAGATGCCGAGATAGAGACTTTTTGGTATCAGAGCCGGGAGAAGGGAACCTGAGTTGCACTAAACGTCGCAATAAATCCCAAGTCTGAGCTTCCTGTTCCCAGCGTTCGAGATCTTCCAAGGTAGTCTGAAGTTCGGAATTTGTATCGCCTTCTTCATCAGGATCTTCAAGATCCATTTCATCATCCTGGGTAATCTTGAAGCCTCGCATCTTTCTCCTCCATCTAGCTCCGTCCTTCTTCCTCCGTTCAGAGTTATGCTGCTCCCGCAAACGATCTAATGTCTCGACGGCAATTCCATAGTAGTGGTCTATGAGCTCGATGGTCATTTCATGCTTTTCAGGCTGTAATGTTATGCGCTTTGGGTTGTATCCATCTAAAACCTCTGCAAATCTTTCCACTTCTCGTCCAACACGATTCGCGGCTTCGCGCAATGGATGAAGAATATCTTCATGGTCTTCGGGTCTTGTATACTGTTCTTCATCTAGGACTAAAGCAGAAATCGAGTTAGCTTCCCTGCTACATCTATTCGAAGTTCGTGAGCAATTACCATAATTCTCGTCATCTTCAATCTCATGGTCTCTCGAAAGAAGATCAGATTCGTCGAACGAAGAGGCTGGCTCTTCCGAAAGTTCGCGATCGGACCTTGCCTGTGACTACAATCCAATGAATCAGTACATGATTTTCATCAACAGCGAAATGCTTACCGGGACAATCTGCCAGCTGCCTTCGTGGAGATCCTGGGGCCTCAAATTCCCATCCATCGGAGGTGCCAGGGCTGCGCCGCTGCGTGTCATTGGCGCCATGATGATGGCAGTTGGTTAAGAGGTGATGGATGGATCTGCGCCGAGTCAACGCAAATGCCAGACGTGCTAGAAGTAGAGCTGGTATGCTGGCGCCGTTTTGTGTCTGGTATGGAGCTACGACAAGCTCGGCATGCTCAAGAGGCTCATCAACAGGCTCAGCACAGCTTTCGCGCGTGGCAGGGGAGGGAGCGCGTCAAAGAAAATTAGACGAGGATGGTAGAAGGCGCTAGCGCTGGCAAGCAGTATAAAATTTTCAACTCTCGCTTTCAACTCTTCTTTTGAAAAATAATGTCACGGCTATCTAAATAGAGTCTCGGAACAACCCTCCTCTGGAGTAACCATCATTGTTTGTTCAGGTCCTCAGGATCTCATTGCGCGCTCATGATTGCCTAGAGCAACTCGATTCTTCCTGTTCACGTTCCCTGACCTCTTGTAGGGTTGAAGGCGGGCAGTAAACTTGGAGACTTACACTTCCTATTTAATTTGCAATTTATTATTGCAACAGCTGCACCTGAAATGAAGCGGAGGATTCTTGGTGTGATCGTGCTGTTGAGACTTTAATATCCTCAATAAATTGATCCAAAAATGCTGTGTGATACTGAGTTGGGCAGTGTGCCCAACTGCATAGCATTCAGCATGAGTTCTACATACGTATTGAAGAATCTGCGTCGGTGAAAGATGTCTTGCAGCTCAAGTCTATTTTATGTACAAAGTAGTGTATATTTGTCTCATTTTGCTGCCTCATCTGCCCTTTGCTTCATCTTCAGCCTGAGTAGAGTCGCTTTGGGGCAACTAGGAGTCTTGGCCTCATCGCCATTCTGCTCATAGAAAGTTGCACAACATTTGTACAAAGCATCCACCTGCGATTGGCATTTGGATTCGTCGTATCCATTCTTAGAGAGGCACTCTGCAGATATGGCTGTTAATAAAGGTCTGTTACACGTGTGAAGCAACACTGACCCTGGATAGCACACTGTATATGTATATTAGCATCAGATTGATACGGAGGAGAAACCCCTCTACTGACCGCACGAGAGTGACAAGGCACGTCGGTGGACTGGCCTTCTTTCATTCTTCCAAGCTGTCAGCATGAAGAGCTCATGTCGAGAAGAAGGTATAGATGGAAACTTGTAGAAGATCGAGGTTGTGCTTTGCCAGATCTACTGAACAACAGAACATTTATTTAAACTCTTTAAGAAAAGATCCAGGTTCTCACCTTCACACCAATCAAATTCAAAACCTCTTTGATACCAAGTATTATCTTGTTTTCTTCACCACGGCGACTGACCAACTAGAGATTACTTGCATTCACGGCGGCGTGTGGCGCGGCTGTCCAGCACTAGCGCGGTTCACTGTTCACCCCACCACCCGATCGTCTTCTTGCACCTCGCGATTACAACTTCTCTCCACAACAACCCAAGAGACTGCACTCAAACGTCGCGTCGGTGATCCGTAGGCTCTCCATCCATTCGCCTCCTTCTTCCAATGTAAGTCCGCAAACATTCTCTGCGCATCTTCTTCTTGCATCGCATACTAAACCGCGCAGCCTTACTCTTCTCGAACAACTGCAAGTTCACACAACTTCACCATGTCTGGATCGGACGATAATGGCAGCCCTGGCGCCCCAGACAAGCCTGAGCCTGCTGTCAGCGAGCACCTGAACATCAAAGTCACCGACAACAACAATGAAGTTTTCTTCAAAATCAAGCGAACAACCAACTTGAAGAAACTGATGGATGCCTTCTGTGAACGACAAGGCAAGGCCCCCAGTTCAGTCCGGTTCCTCTTCGATGGCAGTCGCGTTCAACCTACCGATAGCCCCGATACTGTGAGTCTACCCCCCAATGCCAATAACTACATACTGGTTCGAGGGGGCTTGGCTGATGCTACTTAGTTGGACATGCAAGACGGAGATACCCTCGAGGTTCATCAAGAGCAGATCGGCGGAGGTAAGTGCAATCTCCGTTTCACAATAGGCAGCGCAAAGGCAGGCCTGTCTCTCGCCCCAAAGTCGTACTTTAATAGTATGCCGGATCATTACTGACAATCCCAATTCAGCTTAGATTGAAATGCAGCATTGAAGGTATTGGGATTGCGAATTGGGTAAGGGAGCAAAAGAGCAGTGTTTAAGAGGGCCAAATGAGAATTTCTATACATGGGAATGGAACATGACCTAGAATCCTTCAGCGGTGGTGGGTTAATATTTGCATCGGCGTGCCTGGCGTCTTTTCCCAACATGCTTGCTTCGTAGGGGAATGAAATACAGAACTTCTTCTGGGTCTTAGGAATTCCCTGGTTGTCTCACTGCGCCGCTTTCAACTCTAGGTATATGGACAGGAATTGAAAGATTCATAGGAAACACTCGACTTGTGAGCTTGTGAATAGGAAAATCCATATGCCTAGAAGTTGCAGTGTTTCTTTAATCTATAACCCAAAACCTTCAAAAGTCCTTCCAGTGTTCTCGGCAATTGTACAATATATCATAAATCATCATCATTCGACACCATTTATGCAAAACAGATCTTTTCGTCACTGCTTTGATGACTTGAGTTACTTCAGTCAGTCCACACAGCAGCCTTTGCTCGTTCTGCCTCTTCTTTTGCCTTGACAGCCGCCTCTTTCTCGGCATTCCTTCTCTTGATTTCCTTCTCCTTGATCGCTTTGTCGTATGCCTTTTGCTCCTCGGTCTTCTTTGGTGCTCTCACACCCAAAGCGCCTGCAATCAACCTCTTGGCGACAGCATCAGTCTTCTCTGGTCTCGCACCTGGTCGTTCGCTTCTGGAACCACTTGACCCATCTGCCGTATACCCATATGGGCTTGCAAAACTTTCATTATTTGGAAATGAGGTTGGGGAGATGGGTGTAGGAGGTGGCGCCGAAGGGTACGCTGCAGACGCTTGTGCAGAGGAGGGCCGATCTGTGTCGTCGCCGGAAGAAACATCATCGTCTTCCCACGAGTCCGCAACAGCCTGCTTCTTCTTTGATTTGGAACCCAGCGTAGGCTTGGGAGAGTCCTGGTCCAAGGACAACTTGCTCAGGGACTTGGCCAATTCTAAACAAAGGAAACAGTCAGATGTGCTTCTTCGACTGCTGGCTGAATATCTCGTACCTTTAGGTGCTGCAGTCATCTTTGGTATCCTTTCTCTCGGTGCTGTTTTTGGGGGTGGGTGTCCGGCTTCAAGCAAATGGCCAGATCTGTTTCACAGAGAGAGCGGCAGGCCGAGATGCAAGTGTGCAGTGCAATTGATCAATGAGCGCTTGGGTGCGAGGGTATGGAAGCTCTGATCCTCCCAACTGCGGAGACAGTGGGGTTCGAGAACATCGGGGAACGGGCTATTTTTCTGCTGCAGTGCCAATCGTGCCAATGTCCCATACGGTACCACGACGGTCGGTAGCCCAAGCACGGTAGTTGAGGCACTTGTGACTTGAGAGGGTAGTGGGTAGTAGGTAGTAGTGGCCAGCGGCCAGCGCGCACACTACTTCTCTTGTTCGAGCTTCTCTTTCGTCACCCATCTCCACCACTGTTCACCTTTTTGGGACATTCCGAAATCTCCAAAAATAGAAGGCCTCGCCTCCCCCTCCATGATTTTCCAGGTTACGGAAACTTAGTTGCAATCACGTGTCAGTACGATGGTACGGGTGCATTTAGTAGCCTATTCCGACTGGATAAACCTTACTGCGAAATACTGGCTTTGCCTGCCCCTCCATTACTCAGGTATGCAGATATGACAACGAAAATCAACAGTAACAGAATGAAACGTAGCTACAAGAGACTTGCAAGAGGCAAAATCATTGGCGTAGAATAAAGATACTGAAACTGACTGCATAGAAGGTCTCTCTGGACCTTACCTAGGTACATAAGACATTCCACTTGACCACTCATGTACAATAGACTTTTTGGTCAGACTCACCGAAATACTTACTAGAGAGGAGAGAAAGTGAAGGATTTCAATACTTTCACTGAAAATCTTAAGCAGCCAGATCCCTTAGATTCTGATGTTTGTTTCGCACTTATCACGCTAGCATGGCAAACTGACTTATCACTCGCTATTTGTATCGACGCTCCATGAGTAGTAACTTATTCCGGTGAGCAAGTGCAACCAGGCCACGCAGTAGTATCAAGTGCCTCCAAATGGACCAATGCAATTGCTTTGTTTGGAATATAGTTCTTGTGAAACAGCTCAATCTACAGTAAAAACGCTAAGGAGCTTATCTATATCCTTGGCTCTACAGTAACGTCTTTCTTCCAAAACGTGACATACCTTAGTAGAGCAGCGGGAGAGAGGAAGCCAATACGGAATGCAGAATTCAACATCTCTCCATATTACATTTTGAACTCACTTAGTGTGTTGAGTTTCGGGCACGATCACACCAGGCCTTTTTTTATTCCCGGTAAACCCGGTATTTTGGTTTGAACCCTCCCCTCTTCGGCACCGTCATCATGGCCGAGGTAGCAACAGGTAGCAGAGCTCCTCACCTCAACTTCTCTCATCTCTCGAAGCCGTTCATTCATTATATGCCACACGGCTACAAAAACCCGGAATAAGCTTGTTGACAATTGGTTGCCTGCCATATAGAGTAGTTACAAGCATGAGCTAGATGCTATAGAGGGCCGATAGAAACATCTCTTGACATATCATCATCTTTTATAATCATGCTACCACGGCGGCCGTTACCGGCGGTTGCTCATCGGCTACCGTGCAGGCGAGGGTTTTTGGGACGAAAGACGTTTAGTACCTCGATTGCACGCCCATCCTATGCAGATACTATATCCAACCTAAGAATTGGAGCCCATACGAGAGTTATATTTCAGGGTTTCACTGGTAAGGGAGTTCTTAAAATTGCAGGAAAGTAGCTGATCCAGCCATAGGCCGACAAGCCACGGCCAATGCAAGAGAGTCTATAGAATGGGGTACAAATATCGTCGGTGGTGTCACCCCAGGCAAAGGTAAATAAATAGCCAAATTATACCTTATCACAAGTATAATGTTCACTAACTCATCCTGAAGAGGGCGAGCATCTCGGTCTTCCTTTGCTGCCATCAGTGAGGCGGGCTATGGCAGAACTAAAGCCTGATGCTACCGGCATCTACGTCGCTGCTCAGCAGTGTCCAGGGGCCATTGAAGAAGCACTCGAAGCTGAAGTTCCTTTGATTGTAGCGGTGGCCGAACATCTTCCGATCCACGACATCATGAGGGTGACTTTAATCCCCAGAGCCGACTTTGTTCAAGTATTGACTGACGTCGCCAGATACATTCGATGCTCAATACGCAATCACGCAGTCGCTTAGTCGGGGCCAATTGTCCAGGTATCATCTCTGCCATTGGAAAATGCCGTATTGGGTTTCAACCGCTGCCTTGCTTTACACCAGGTCGGGTTGGCATTGTTGCCAAGTCGGGTACTCTGAGTTATGAAGGTATTTGGACCAGGGATCAAAACTGGACTTTTTGACTGATCATAATCAGCTGTGGCTTCGACTTCTCTAGCTGGACTCGGACAGAGTCTCTGTATAGGTATGGGTGGAGATGTCATTGCAGGGACGAACTTCGTAGACGCCTTAGAGGTGTTTGAGAAAGATAATGATACTGAAGGGATCGTACTAATAGGAGAGATTGGAGGCACTGCTGAGATGGACGCCGCTTTGTGGATCAAGAGTTACCACGAGAGATCACCAAACCCAAAGTAAGATACAAAGGTTTCCTCGCAGACATGAATCCTAACTAACAATGAATCAAGACCAATTTCAGCACTGATTGGCGGTGTTAATGCCGCTCCAGGCCGTGTCTCTGGCCATGCTGGTGCGTTTATCTCACCTGGCGAGCCGGATGCCTTGACGAAATGCAAGGCCTTGGAGGATGTGGGCGTAACCATGTGAGTTAGAGAACTTATCTGCAATACAAGAATGATCAACGGCATTGTATCGTCATGAGGATCGGCTGCTAATTCCCAGTTCTAGAGTTAACCATCCTTCAAAGTTTGGAAATACGATGAAGACCTTGCTTGAAAGATCCAGGAAGGGCGGGAGCATGTCACAAAAACGAGGAATGCATTCTTTCAGTCGAATATCGAGGCCGAGACCTACTTTTACAGGAGTTGGTCAGCCCCAGAAACGTAGTCTTTACATCCAAGAAGACCAAGCTCTGGACATTCTTCGACAAGTTGGAGTAAATGCGTCAGAGTATTCTGGCAAAGGTAAACAACGCCTTCTCGCCATTTCGGTTGACCGTACGCACAGATGCCCATGCGTGATAGCCTCTCCAACCATAGATCCCGATCAATTATATACCAAATCAAAGAAGTTTCCATTCGATTACAGGACTGGCTTGAACGAAGATCACATCACAGCAATAGCAAAGCACTTGGAACTTGAGAGTTCATCCCAGAGCTCCCTACCAAAGTTGATATATGCCCTTCTCGATATTTATATGAAGAAAGAGGCATTCCACCTCGAGACAAATTTCGTCGAGCGGTTAGGCGAGCTTAAAGTCACAGGCGCCCGTTTTGGTTTTGACGATGCAGCCTTTCGAAGCGCCAAACGTCAATCTGATGTGCATGCTTTGAGACGAGTGGAGGACGAAGATCCCATTGAAGTAGAAGCCGAGAAAGATGGGATCGTCTACATCAAGCTGCAAGGAGATGGCAATATTGGCACTCTCGTGAACGGAGCAGGACTGGCCATGAACACTGTCGATGCAGTCGCTGATGCTGGAGGTACGTGTACGAATTTCCTCGACACGGGAGGCAAGGCAACCAGCGAGACTATCAAGAAGAGCTTCCAGGTTATTCTGCAGGACGAGCGTGCCAAGGTCATCTTTGTGAACATCTTCGGTGGACTTACCATGGGCGACATGATTGCTCGCGGTATCCTCATGGCCTTCCGTGATCTGGAGATGAGCTTGCCTGTGGTGGTGCGCATCCGAGGAACGAATGAGACTGAGGGTCAGCGGATTGTGAGTTTCCTGAGTAATGAAAGAGCACTTGACTTTTTGTCGGGAAAGGCTGACGTTTGCTCAATTGCTTTCTAGATTGCGGAGAGTGGATTGCCGCTGTATGCATACCAAGATTTCGAGGAGGCAGCAGCCAAGGCCATCGAGTTGGCTAATCAAGCTTGAACGGCAACGGCGCAGCCCACCGAGCTTTCCCTTAAATTTTGTTGCACGTCTCAAATTTAAGAAATATATTTCTCAAGCTCGATTTACCCGTATTCATCGGTAAGCTTTATTTTATGTCTGGACTTGGACTTTTTGTTGCACGTCTGATCTCTGGAATGTGCTGTGCTGTGTGTTGATTCTTGGATATATTGAAAAGAGCAACCGACATTTTCCCGTCTGCGTATGATATCGACAACTCTCGAATGTTGTTCCTCTTATAGCTGTTATATATTTTGATTTTGTTGCATGTCGCAGACACAATCTCCCAGAGCGACCTTGTTTTGTTTTGTGTGGGCCAATCACCGGCGTCGCGACCACGTAGAAATCTCGCAAGACACACGTGCAACGCTAATACTTTTAGCAGAGGGGCCAAAAGACCAAATTCTGTTCCTCTTTTGTGAAGATTTGTTGTGCAGCCAATGCAATTGCTGGATTTCCAAATTGCCCAGACACATGTCATCGATCTAGATTTCATTGTCGTCAAGCTATCTCGGCGCTCTTGGCTGGCACGCCACTCTAGCCTTATCTTCCTCAAGCATTTTTTCAAGCTCTGCGCCGAGACCAGACCAGCCTCAAGCTCGTCTGAATTTGTGTCTTGTCTGCTTCCTCTTGCGACAACATTTACAGTACAGACGAACGAGTATGCCAGTACAGATAAAGTCAAAGGTTGATCCATGGGTCGCTTTACGATGCGATAAAAGAACGGGGGTCGCACATCTCCGTGGATACTGTATGGAGTCTTTCTTGTACGTACTAGCCTCATGGCCCCATGTCTAGGGAACCAGCCGTCCCACCTTTCATCCTTTCACCCCCGCCAGATGCAAAGATGCAAGAGTCCCACCGTCCCGTCGTGTTTCCCATCGTCATCGGCCGGGAAGAACGCCAGTAGGAAGTCGTCTCCGAGTAAAGCCACCCTCGAGCCCCCGTCCCTGTCGTGTCTTGCTCTGCCTTGTCTTCTCCAAGACGAGAGATCACATCATCACAGGTGATTATTGTGAGCACTACGCCGCAGAGATTTTCAACAGCCACAGACACCACCCCAGACCGTACATATCCAGTCAACCATCCATCCATATATACATACTTGCATACCTATCTAGGTGCCCGCTCCACCTCTCACCTTTGCTACCCTCTCCGTCGCGCGCCCTCCAAAGCTCACATCAATTGATTACGCCGTAGTCAATCGCGGGCACTGAATGCATCCCAGCTCTGTTCAATTCCACCCTTTAATCCACTGGCCGTCGCGAAAATGGCGTTAGAGCACGGCAGCCCAGTAGACGGATCTTCAAGTATCAAGAGGGAGAAAAGTGTCGACGAGACCAAGCAGGATGGCACCAACATCGTCGCGGGGCCCCGCGCTGACGGCAAGAAAGGCAGCAGATTCGGCGCATCGAATTTCGTGGTTGGGCCTCGCATTGGCCCCGTCCTTCCCCATCTCGCGGCAACGATATTCGAGAACTCCGATGATTCGGGATCCGATATCTTGGGGAAGCAAATCGAACTGGAGGCTGAAAATGCCATCAAGTATCGAACATGTAGTTGGCCCAAGGCATGTTATTCTAAATGGTTGTTGCGAGGGAAACTAACAGGATGACCCAGACGGCTGCTTTGCTTTTCTCCGAATATATCTGCCTTGCAATCATGTCCTTCCCGTGGTCATACAGTGTGCTTGGTTTAGTGCCTGGACTGATTTTGACAGTCGTGGTTGCTGCACTGGTTCTGTATACTTCTCTCGTCCTGTGGTAAGTAATTGTAATCGGTCTTCTTCAGTCGCGAGGCGGGGTATTGACTTTTTGCAGGGAATTTTGTCTTCGCCATCCCGAAGTGGTAAGTTAGCAGGCATCCTCTTCATTGTTTATCTGCTAACCAATGCAGCGCGATGTCACAGACATAGGCCAAATGTTGTTCTGGGGAAAATCTTGGGTTTGGTGGGTTACAGCCATTATGTTTATTCTCAACAACACTTTTATTCAGGGACTCCACGTTCTTGTCACGGCCAAGTACCTCAACACGATTACCGGACACAGCCTTTGCACTGTGGTTTTTGCCATCATAGCCACAATTATCTGCTGGGTCTGCTCAATGCCTAGAACTTTTTCTATGCTTTCGAAGCTCGCTACGGCCTCGGCATTCTTTACTTTTATTTCGGTGCTCTTGGCTTGTATATTTGCTGGAGTTGAAGCCGATCCAGACGTACCACGAGTTGTCACTGCGCTTCCTGTCAAGGGAACAACTTTTGTGAGTGGCTCTACCTCTAAGTTACTAGATCTTATCTTCTAACACATAATAGGTTAGCGGTATGAGTGCGTTTCTCAACATTTCATACACCTTCATCGGTCAAATTACTCTACCAGTAAGTCAAGCTTTAGAAAATAGATGTCCTGTTTGAGATTTATGTTCTAACAATTATGACAGAGTTTTATATCTGAAATGAAGAACCCGGCCGACTTCCCCAAGGCTTTGTGGGCTGTAACCATAGCCGAAGTCATTGTATTCTCTATTGTTGGCGCAGTCATCTATGCCTTCGTTGGAAATGAGGCTATGACCGCACCAGCATTTGGGTCGCTGACCAACGATGTATTCAAAAAGGTAATAAAACCGCGCAATTCTTGTGCTGAACAAATACTGATTGTTGCCATAGGTATCCTTTAGCTTTATGATTCCAACATTGATTTTCTTGGGCGTACTCTACGCCAGTGTGAGCGCTCGATTCATCTTCTTCCGTCTATTCGAGGGAACTAGGCATAAGTCGAGCCACACTGTGAAGGGATGGGCTTCTTGGGGAGCAATTCTTGGCGCAACCTGGTTATTGGCTTTCATCATCGCGGAAGTAATTCCATTTTTCAGTGACTTGCTATCGTTGATGAGCTCCTTGTTTGATTCCTTCTTTGGTTTCATCTTCTGGGCTGTAGCTTGGTATCGCATGAAGGTAAGATTCTGTTACTGAAAGGGAAAAGATAAATCATGCTAATGTGATTCTATCAGAGAGTTGATGATGGACCCGACTGGTTAAGAAAGCAAACTCCTTACGGCTACATGATGCTAGTTTTGAATATCTTTATATTCTGCACCGGTGTCTTTTTCCTTACTGTGGGCACATATACTTCTGTTCAGAGTATTATAGACTCATATGCTGCTGGGGCGGTCAGTGGTAAGTCACGATTATCTCTCCGTTCTCTGAATATAAACTGATCTTTACTACAGGCGTCTTCACGTGTGCTGATAATGGCTTGTAAACTGGCATATATAAAGGATATAGAGATAACCAAGTCTGTCTTGTCCTGATTGGATTGTAATAATGTAATTTAGCGCCATCGCCAGGTACTGCTGGTATCAGGCGATGTGTAGGAAGAAAAGTTTCAATAGTTATTATCTTTGCTCCAATCAAAATTTGGTCTAGAAATATTGATAGGTGCTCAGATGCTACTTTTGATGCTGGGAGGAGGTACTTTAAAGAATAAGTTAGCTCGGTAGCTCGTGTTTACGCCGCAAGTATTGCAATCAAAAAATCGAATGAAGCTTCTTGATAAAGGCTAAGAAAGAATTTTAGGATTGTGCTATAAACTAAAATTGAAGCCCGCCACCTGCTATAATGGAGATTCATTTCGTCCACCTATAATCTAGTAAGCTTAAACCTAGAAGAATCCAGGGCAATTCCATTGCAAGGCGCACAGTTAGTCATTAGAAAGTTCACAACTTCGAAAATATAAACGGCTATCAGTTTGCCGGTTCCTCCCTTTCCATTGGCGAATTATCGCACCTAGCAACTCAAGTCTCTCCAAAAGCTACCGTATCAACGCTCCCCAAGCTGTTCATGCGCCGTATGAAGCCAGAGATAGAAGATCCTTAGCAGGGTCTTTATTGAAGAAATGGGTCGTACGGCCGACGGTGGAATAGAACCCCCGACACGCCACAGAAAAGATACTCGGGATAATACCAAGACCGATCGAGCTCGAGAGTGGTATGCTGGTTCTAATTCTAGGAGGGAGATACTTATAAAACTTCAGCATCACCACTACTTCGGCTATGGCTATGATCATCTACCTCTATCAAACGCTCCACCTCGAGGTTTACTTCCTCGTCGTCCACAAGCCCGCTCCTCTACGCAAGCACCCATCATCACTCCAATGAAGGTTATCGTCACAGGAAGCACCGGCTGGGTTGGCAACGCCGTGCTCAAGCGATGTCTCTCCACAGCCGCCGTGACATCAGTGATATCCATCTCGCGACGAGATCCCGGAATCCGCCATGCCAAGCTCACCAGCATTCTGCACGACGACTTCTCCAACTACCCGGCGCGCATCCTCGACGAGATGGCCACGGCCGACTCCTGCATCTACTGCCTGGGGACCAACGTGCCCGCCAAGCCCGCCGAGCTCAACCGAAAGATCAACTTCGAGTACGCGCTCGCGACGGCGCGCATCTTCACATCGACATCAACAGCGACGGGGACGGTGACAGCAGTGCCAGCCAAGAGGCGCTCGCCCGTCCGCTTCGTCTACCTCAGCGGCGCCCTCCCCGAACGCGACCCGGAGAAGCATCTCTGGCTCCTAGCGGAGAACCGCAAGATGCGCGGCGAGCTGGAGAATGCGCTGCTGAAGCTAGACGAGGAGAAGGGCAGCGGCGCGAGCATCTACATCGCGCGCCCGGGGTTCGTACAGCCTCCGGGGGCGCACGTCAGGACGTGGATCCTCGGCAAGCTGGCAAATGCCATCCTGCAGGACGAGCTCGCCGCTGCTATGGTGCACCTTGCGCTGGAAGGGGGCCCCGGTCCGCTCGTGGAGAATGCGCAGCTGAAGGCAATTGCGAGGAGCGTGTCTGGCGTTTAGAGAATAGGATGTGTAGATTCATTAGACGAAGATAGATAGATGAGTGGAAGCAAGACTCCTTGGTTTCTTGGCCGTAGCGCACCTACGCTGTCGCTTATTTGGTCAAGGCTTTTCGTACAAAGTACGCAGTACGCATAGTGATATCCATATAGAAGAAGTGTTAGATATATATATATCATGATGTCGGAGAGAGTTGGGTGTTTACTCGGGTTTCGTGGTTGATCTAATTACCTAGCTACGATTTTCCGTGGGTACCTTTCTTTTGTTTTTCTGGGGGAGAGGGTGATTCTTCCCGGTCGCTTATTCTTCATCACATCAGTGACTATAGATACTTGATGACACAGACTTGACTTGAAAACCCCATCTTGTAAATTTTATACTCCTTTACACTACAACAACTACTACTAGTTAATGATGACGAGATTTCAAATATCTTCTCCATCGTCATCGTTAAGCATATCAGCGTAATCCTCCGCAGATGCGAAAGTAGGAAGGTTCTTCATCTTCTTTCTCTTCTGTCTGCTTGTTTCTTCAGCCGGTTCGGCTTCTGCATCTTGAGCTTTCTGGAGCTCCTTCTCAAACAACTCATCCATTTCGGATGGTGCCTCATCGTCACTGTCTATCAAGGCGTCTTCCTCCTCATCGAAGATATTGCCAGAGCCTTCTGAGCCATCGGATTCGGCCTCAACGTCTACATCATCATCGTCATCCCCTTCAACATCCACTTCATCGTCATCATCGGACTCGGCACCTGAGTCGTCGAGATCCATCATTTCAAGATCAGATTCATCATCACTTGGACCTTCAACCTCAGGTCTAGAATCAACAAGTGCTTGCCAAATCTCATCCTCGTTTTCATCATCCTCATCAGCATCCGAATCTTGGCCTGCCTTCTTCGATACTGCCTTCTTGTTTGCGGATTGCTTAGATTTTCCAATCTGGCTGAAGTACTTGTGGAAGAACACCTCATCCACCGCAACATCTTCTGCCTTCTTACGCCAGAAAGCCTCAGTGTTGACCGGCGCTTGACCGGCAGTTGCTGCTCTATTGGATAACAAAAATCCTTTGCTGTCCCCACCAGCAAGAGGTTGCATAATAGAGCTACCTCTGGGTCCTGAAGCTGCAGCCTTGGCATTTCGGTACACGAATCTGTCCAAGAAATGCGTGAGAGTATGCGAGGAGAGGTCTGGCTTTGGCGGCATTTTCTCATCACTAAGTAGACGAGATGCAAACATGGAGACAGACGGATGGAAGTGAACAAGGAAAGGAATCTAAAAATATTAGTCATGAGGATTCGTTGACATGAGCACACACTACTTACGGATTCCCAGAGACAGCTTTTATCAGCATTGCTATGCTCTGGATCTCTTTTCCGGCCATCATAGACATCTGCCTTAGGTTTTGTATTCTGCTCACGATCTGGATGAATTTGATCAATCTCAAGAGCGGCTTCGGGTTCTTCTGGAACATCACGGTAAACCTCTTCGTCATTCTCTTCGTCGTGTTCTGGATCGTTAATGAGCGTCTTAAGTCCCGGGAATGTGCCCTCAAGTTCTCTTAAGAGATAGATCACACCGCAGATGAAAGGAGGCTGGTGTAAGGTGACAACTTGAAGAAGCCTTTTCGCAAATGCCTTCACACGTCTGATGTTCAGATCAGACCTCAAGGCCCGGAACAATAAATTGAGATAGAGTGCATGTTTTGACGATGTTACGAGACGAGGATCAAGAAGAGACTCGTACAGAGTTCGATAAAATCGATCGACGGCGACATTTTTTGATGTTGCAAGTTGCTCAATAAGCATCAAAGCCTGGATGCTGGTGTTGAAATTGGAGGAATGGGTGATTCGGAAGAGGGTGTCCATATGCTTTTCCAGTCTACAATTGCGTTAGTCTTCACTTTGCATCCAATTTAAGATTACTTACGTGACATCATCTGCCTTGGAAAAGGGAAATGCACGATTAACACCACTGAGAACTGCAGATATCATCTTCTCGGTCGTTTCCTCATTTGCCAATTTTGCCTCTTCTTCTTTAGTTGCCTTCGCCTTCGCTTTCTTGCCCATAGGCGCACCACCTCCTTGGACTTGTCCTTTCTTATTCACAACTGGGGCGTTGACGAGCTTCTGAATATCGGGCTTCTTCAAAAGAGCCACGAACAAATCAAAATAGATGCTTAAAAGCTTTTGCGCAACTTCCTCCTCCTTAGCACTCAAAATCGTTTGATTCAATGTGTTAATGGCGTAGTATTTCGCATGAGAGCTTTGGCCTGGACGTAAAAGTAACTCTGACTCTATTGAGCGAATAATGATGGGTTTCATCAAAGGATGCGAAGTCTGAAGTTGAAGGAGCAGGTATGAAGTACGAGATGCGATCTTCTTTTCTGGGTCACCGAGTTTGTTTACCAAGAGCCTCAGAAGATTTGATTCCTGTTCCGGCTTCTCTTTCAGAAGCTCATAGACATAGGTAACAGCTCTTGATCGAGCATATTCGACTTCGTCGTTACACCAACCTTCAAGAACTTTAAGCATCTCGAAATAAGATTCCTTGAGCCAGTCTTCATATGCCCATGAGATGAGATGGGCCTTAGTGATTTGACCGGGCAGCTTCTGGGAAGAGTGCCAATTTGAAATAGAATTTTCTTCCAATGTTCCAAGTAAGCCCGGTTGTGTTCCAAAAGTCCTTAGTCGTCTGTCTGCCGGAAGAACAACACCGACTCCAAGCAAATCCTTCAGTGCTCCCAACGCAGTCACAGCCTGTCCTCTGCTTCTCTTCTTCGCGAGCGTCAGAAGACTCTCGAAAGATTTAGTCGTATGAACTGGAGACTCCTGCACAACCAATGTCAAAGCCGAGACTTTATCAGACAGCGTTCCAGACGACATGATTGTCGACAAGAAACGGTGAGATGATGATGCGGAGAGATTCTTCGATGCATACAAGTTATTGTCGGCCGTCAGGAGACTCTTAGCATAGTCTTTCAAATTGGCAATGGCGTCACGGTAGGATGGAGATTCATTGAATTCTGGGACAGGAAGACTTGGAAGAGCCGCAGCATGCCAGTCTGACCGTGCTTCGAATACCTACAGAGAGTCAGTCTGCTCAATCGAGCCCGAGAAAGAAATACTGACAAGGCGGTTCGGATCGTTTGATGATGCAGCGACTGCAGTGGTTGATGGCTGGATTTGGGCTTGTGCCTTTCCTGGCGTGGGCTTGCTCTTCTCAACTTTGCTTTGAACTGGGGAATCCGCCTCACTCTCCTCCTCATCTTCAGAAGCCTCCTCCCAATCATTGTTACCGTCGTCCTCGTTTTCAGACTCACTGGCATCTACCGCAACCTTCCCCTCAATTCCTAAACCAGCTACGAATTTTGCAAGGTCTTTCTGAAAGGACTTATCTGGGCGTTCTGTACTGTCCTCCTCATCCTCAGAAGCGGCGTCTGCTACGAGATCGAGATCCTCCTCCGTTCCTCCCAGGGCAAGAATTTCCTGCAATAGAATTTCTCTATCACTTGTAGCTGTACTCTGCGCCTTGTTTCCAGATTTGTGATCTCCACTTCCTGAACCACCAGCTTTGGCATTTCCTTGTGCATCTCTTTTGGTACCCCTCCCCGAATCGGGTTTTGTTTGTTTCTTTGATTTCGGATCCGTTGGTTTAGATCCATTGGATCTAGGTGATGCTTTTGCGTTGGTTGCTGTCGAGCCTTTGGGCTCAGGTTTGCTGAAGCCTTTCTCAATTTTCTCCGTCAGGGCAGAGAGGGCCTTTTCGTCAAAGCTCAATACCCCATCTCCTCCAGATTTGTTTGTCTTCTTCCGCGACTTTGCAGACTGATTGTCGCCTTTTGCCATCGTGGGAAATCCAGTGCTGTCCTTGGTGGTGTATATTGGGTGGGAATGAGTTGGAAGAAGACGAGGCCTCTTTAAGCATCCTGGGAAATTTTCATATTTTGGAGCAGGGCGCGATAAGATAACCTTTTAGCGTGTTCGCTTATGAAAATTGGCTGTTGCAGGGTTGACGAATGCGACTCCTTTTGGAGTCTGTCTCTTATATCTTCACCAATTTATCCTCCTCAGCTTGACCTACATAACTAGTCTTCCGCATAAAATCTTTCACTCAGTAGCCATCATGCCGAGATGATAAGAAATAGTTGATTTTGATCTTTTTCTGTTTGTCTACAGTGCTCATCATAGCTCTTGATTTTATCTACCAAGCCTACCATGTCTTGTCAACATTACTACAGCCTATCCTCTTCATTACGACTGGGAGTAGCACGGAAATCTCTTATTAGATTGAATAGAGAGTCTCTGTCTCGTGCTGTGACCTCAAGTCCCTTTCGTCCTCGCCTCTACTCATCTCAAAATGTTGCTGTAGGTAATCTCGTACATCACGTGCAAAGCATCATACTGATATAAACAAAGCAATATCATGATGGCAGAACCCGCTTATCCCGGCTCTGGGCACCTTCAGGTGGTATAGCAGAGAGTGCCGCAGAAGGTGAGGAATTAACCCAATCCTCGATAGTTATAACAAGCAGAGGGGTGTTCGCTGACTCTACAAGACGCCCATGCAAAACTAATCCGAGCTGGATTTCTACGTCAAGTAGGCCGAGAAACCCCTATGATCGAGCATGCTATTATGTAACTTACAGTTATTTTATAGGCACATGCTGGAATTTTTCATTTGTTGCCTCTAGGTCTACGTGTGAAGAATAAGTTGGAAGCACTCATCGACAAGCATATGTCACGACTTGGTATGATAACCATCTTTGCTTTTTTGTTCCCAAGCCTAATCATCTAAAGGCGCATCGAAGCTTGACTTGTCCTCTATATCTTCCGAGGAGATTTGGGCCAAAAGCGGCAGACTTCATAGTGCGGGCGCTGAGGTATTCACTAATTCTCTACTTAATCTAGTGAAACTAATTTTTTTCCTAGCTCTTCCATTTCAAGGACAGGAAGGATGCTGCATATCTCTTATCTCCAACTCACGAAGAAGAAGTGACTTCCTTAGTCTCAAGCACAGTCAAATCATACAAAGAACTTCCCATTCGAGTTTATCAGATTTGTAAGTTGTAGAGCCACCACAACTGTTACACAAGCTCATAAATCTCAGCACGAAAATATAGAGATGAGTTGCGACCTAGGCATGGTATCTTACGATCACGCGAATTCGTAATGAAAGATCTTTACACATTTGATTACAGTGCTGCTCATGCTCTACTCACCTACCATGAAGTTCGTGGCGTGTATGGAGATCTTTTTGATGAACTCAAAATCCCGTATATGGTAGCTGAAGCAGATTCTGGAGATATGGGTGGAAATCTCAGTCATGAGTTTCACTTTCCAACTTCTCAAGGGGAAGATAACATTATTAGCTGCGACACATGCAACTATGCAGCAAACGAAGAACTAGCAGAGTGTGCTGTAGACACTCTAGCCTCTAGTGGTCGCCAATCAAGCCATGACCAACTGCACGATCAAGACATAGACCATGTCAGCGTCTGGCGTGGCATTTCTCGTGACAGAAATACTTTAGTCAACGCTTGGTACCTGCGTGATGGTGGCAATTCAGACTCTGAAGTCAATGTCCACAAGATCAAAGACCTTATCCCAGAGCTTGATGCATCTTTAGAAAACCCCGAATCTTATTGGAACGAAGCAACAACACCAAAAATGGACTCGGGGTCTTCTTCTCCTTTGAAATTAGTAAACATCATCGATCGCAGGCTTCCAGAAAACTTCCGAGCGACTCTGGAGGCAGGGGATTCAAGGCTTCCTATGTGGCCGGCTACGTTAAACATTAAACAGCCGAGGATTCCGGTTTCAACCATTAAATGCGACGAGTCAACGGGCCAGCCTTTGAATTTGATTCGCATAAGAAACGGAGATTCTTGTGCTCGTTGCTCTGATGGGTCACTGAAGGTCCAAAAAGCGATTGAGCTAGGTCATACCTTTTACCTCGGCACACGATACAGTGATCCTTTGCAAGCACTGGTTATGGTTCCGGTTGAACACTTAGAGGGGGACCAGCAAGACTCCCCAAGCTTGGTAAAGGCCAAAGGCCAAAATCAAAGTCGTGCGGTTGCAATGCAAATGGGATGCCATGGTATTGGTGTTTCTCGTATAATCGGCGCTGTCGCGGATACTCTCGGTGATGACCGGGGACTCAACTGGCCACGCGTTATGGCTCCTTTTGAAGTTGCAATTGTACCCGGGAAAGGTCTTGATGAAGCAGCATTGCAAATTTATGATCTACTTAGCGCAAAGTCTGAGAACACGCCTGTAGACTCCACCCAGCTTGACTTGATTCTCGATGATCGAGCCACGAGCTTTGCTTGGAAGATGCGAGATGCAGACCTGGTGGGCTACCCTGTTATTGTTGTTGTTGGGAGGGGGTGGAAATCGGATCAGACGTGTGAAGTGCAATGTAGAAGGCTACAGATTCGGGAAGAAGTATCACTTGAGAGGCTCTCGGCCTTTGTACAATCAATCTTGTCACGGCTATAATGCCTTGTATTATATCTGTACTTTTATGTAACTTAAATTATGTCTCTGCTGAAAATTTATAGCTGTACGAGGTATCTAGTTGTCTAGATTCAAGTTACAAGAAGTGCTATGATCCTCAATTGAAAAATCCAACAGCATGGGCTCCCCAACTCTGTACTGTTCATCGTATTACATTACTATGTAGTTATTCTCTCTCACTAAACACTTGTCTTTCCCCTAGATCTAGAAGATACTGAGCTGCACCTGCATGTTTCTTCATAACGCTGTTCCAATGCTCGAGCTTCGTTTTCGAGGTTTATTCGTTTTTTCCTTTCCTTCGGCTGCTTGTTCCTCCTCTTCTATGTCTAACCGAAGCGGTATTGAGCCAGTCGTGGAAACATATTTGGCCTTCTTTGAGCCTTCAGTGTCATATTCAAGTCGTGGTTTTGTGTCCTGCGTGTATTCATATGGTTGTTCATTCTCCCAACCTCGTGAGCCAGCTCGTTTCTGCGATCGACGTAGCATCATCCAGAATATCAACCCCGTTAATGCGGCAGAGCCTATAGAAGATACAACAATGCCTATAATGGCGTTGGTGATGGGGATTGTGGTGATTCGTGTTGTAGCAACTGCTTGACTAGCAAGCGAAATTTGAGAGGTTGCTGCAGCCTAAGAATCAAATATCGTCAATCATTGTTTGAATACATAGAGCATTAATTACTCACTGCTTCTGCCACAGCAGATGCTTGTGCGAGATTTGTCGCCTGGCTCAATGCGGCCAAGAGCGAGGAACTGATAGATAATGCTGCACCTAGATTACGAATTAGAACTTAGTTATTGCTTTGTCTCTTGAACCCTGGTGAGTTTACCTGTAGCAGATGCAAGCGCTGCGCTAGCTTGCTGATTTGCAGATACCTGAATGGCACTAGCACTCTGATCTGCAGCTGATTGAACAGAACTAGCCCTCAGGTCTGCAGAAGCTAGGGCGGAACTAGCTAACTGATCTGCAGATACTTGAAGTGCACTCGCTCTCTGGTCCGCAGATGCCTGGGCAGCGCTTGCGCTTTGAACTGCAGATACCAGAGCAGCGCTCGCGCTTTGGGCTTGAATTATAGCATCGCCCGAAGCTGATGACTGAGTAGCAAACTTTTGTCAGAAATTATTTTATCTTATTTGGAGAGATGACTCACTAGTACTGATGCTGCAGATATAGATGCGACTGTAACAGAACATCGTTAGACTTGTTTATGTTGAGCGTCTACTAGTGGAGGATGTTTACCTGTGGCCGATGCTAAGGCGGAACTGATTGATAGTTGTGCATTGAGAGCCGCGACCGAGGCAGAAGACTAGAGCATGTTTGTTAGAACTGAAGAGCTTTATCGAGTAGCCACACTCACAACCACCTGGGAAACTGATGAATTTGCGGCTTCTCCAGCTCTTCTGAAAGAATCTGACATCGATAGGGAAATTGCTGAGACTATCCCACTACATTCTGGCAAAGGAATCTGACGTCCATACAGCTCCCTCGGCATCTGTGTCGTTGTTGTTGATCTGACAACATCTTGTATGACTACCACCGAAACGATGGGTTTCTCTTCATTGATGCTCTCATCGGCTATCACACCGACGAGAAGGTAGAAGAAGAATAGGAGAAATAGCATTATATCTACGAATAATTTCAACCACCGTTAAAAGATTAATCTACTGATCTCAAAGAAAGACTTACTGCGTGGTTCTTTAAACATTAGCTATATCTACATTCTGCTTCACAGATCACTCGTGCTGTACTGTTGGCTGTCCATGAGACGGAGACGTGAAAGAATCAAAGAAAATCCGGCCCGCGGTGATGGATTATACAAGAGAGGTAAAAAGAAAGTTTTTGGCACGAACTGTGTTCTTTATTGCGCTGTCGAAGGCGTGTCTCGCGTCAACGGCATGATTTACCAAAATGATTGGTTTTTTGGTGGGGTTGTTTCACTGATTGTTTCGACTGCTCTTGACACTCGCATGGCAGGATTCATATTCTGGCTTGTTCTTCTAAGATTCGTTGGAATGGGGAGTTCAGATGAATTGAAACAATTGTCAGTGTGTAGGCATGCACACCGTGCTCGCTTACAGAGCCTTGCCATGAGTTCAAGTCGGTAGACTTTCGTGCCAAAGGAATAACACGATGACTTTGATGACCTTGACGACGCATAGGATATAGTTAAGATGTGGAACACTTTGCAGATAATGCTTCTGGGAGAATAGAAACGAGGACATATCATGCAACTTAAGAAATTGTCTTCTAAACATATCCACATCCCCGGATCATTCATGAACCGGGACACCATTCAGAAATCCGAAATCAGAGACACCTGAAAGTCATATTGTACTGGTTCGTGGAACTCTGAAAAAACCAGTATTATACTGATAGATGTCATAATACCTCAAGGTCGGAGTTTTGCTGGTTAGAAAGTAGGTGCGGTCAGACCTTTTTATCGTCTGAGTTGCGATAGGCTGTTGATTATTGACTAAGTGAAACAGCCGCTTTATCATAACATATGAGAAGCTACCTGTATGCACCAGATAATATGGGGCTGACGAGATAATACCATTTATTTTAGCACTTACCATACCAAATCAATACCGATTTAATCCAAGTTCCAAGTTAAATTGATATAGAAAGAGGACTCTGGTTTGGCCTCTCAAGTAAAATAGATTTAAGGAAAACACCGAACATTTTCCTTGTTCTAGCATATTCAGTGCAGATTCTCCGAGTCATCATATCATACATACTAAGAGTATTTATTGGCAACTGTTTCAAGCTGTTCGCAGTTCAAAAATGATTTGTCATATCACTTGTAGCAGCATACTTGTATTAACACAGATGTTTGAATAGATTAAAGCTGTACGATGATACTTCTCGCAACATGATAAAATCAATAATGTTCTGCTACAAGAGAGATGTTTTTCAATATATGAAAGATCCCGGTTACTTGCAGTTCTAGCCCACAGCATCGGGAATTAAATTAAATTAGGGTTTGATAACCTCTAACTACCTTGGTAACTAAATAACTAACATATGCTAAACCCAAGCTTTAATAAAAGAAGAAAGAACACTTACAATTAAGCTGCCAATGAACTTTTCGGCTACCGCCAATCGAAATCGCCAGTGACGACGCTAAAGTTGCAAAACAAATAAGCGAGAACTCCTCAAATTTTATGGCAACTTGCAAAATAAAAGCATTTTGTTGTGTCACACCCACTAAAAAAAAAAAAAAAGGCAAAAAGTTGTGTTCGTTAATCAAGGTGATCCTTGACTCGCAGTGTTGCGGCTTCTGTGGATCGAACACAGTGCCTCCAGATTAAGTGATCTGAAGTTGACTTCAGTCTGGCGCTCTCCCAAGTGAGCTAAAGCCGCTGGGATTTGTTGGGAGAAATGGCATATTTTGTTATATAAAAGATGTCTTCCTTCTGCGTCAGCAGGATCCGGGTGTTGGATAATATGATTTACCGACCGGTTAATAAAACCACTTTCGTATTTTCGCCTTTCGGAAAGATATCGGTATCAGACCAAGCTGAGCCAAAAGAGGAAGGAGACAACATTATAACTTTCTTGGTCCTTGATTTCGCTCCACACAATACGATTGCCATCATCTAATCGCGATAGTCGTCTTTGTGAGGCACCCCCACACTGGTTCCTGTCAACTGGTTCTTTGAAATATAAGTTGCCAATCCTTCAACTAAATCACGCATTTCTGTACAAATGCCAGGCGGCGTTAGTATTCTTGCTATACAGAATTTACTTCTTGTTGCATTGTAAGTATATGCCATAAATCCATATGCCAAGATCTAGTGCAGTAGTCCATTCTCACTTGCCTGGTAGAGAATATCAACAGTGGGAGAATCACAACACAAAATGCCTCGATTGTGATAACCATGCCGACCCAAGGTCTGGGCATTGAAAATTTGCTACATTACACGCAATCGCAATGTAACTAACTGGTGATCGTCCGGAGTCGGTTCGATTTACATAGACACATGCGATCATACAGGTACCTGCTTTGGCAGCTAGGTGTACTTACTAAAGCTCAGCCGAAGCATGTATAAAGTGTCCAGTTCCGCCAGGGTTTCTTCAGCTTTATTCTGAAGGCTCTCTCCTGTCTCCACCTTCTTTAGAATAAAATGTTATCCCATTGGTTTGCACTTGGTCTCAGTGCCAGCACTCTGGTTCACGCCCAAGGTACTCGCTATGGAGCCAATAGAGCCATCACAAGCTTGGACAGCGCTGCTGTTTCTGCCAATTTTCCAGACGTTAATGTGACAATTCATTCTCCTGCCTTCCTATCTTCTAGTTCGATTCCTGCTGGGTTTTCAAATGGCACTTCAGGCCCCACAGATGATGCTGTGCTTGGTATGTTACATGAGAAAATATCGTATGTGGTCTGACGACTAATTACTGTATTTATAGACGCTTTCATCCAAGACATTGCAGAAAAAAATGATTGGGCTTCTTACTTTGGCTCTGAGATATTTTCTGAGGAAGGTCGTGCCATTCCGTACCTATTTCTATCACAAGCCAATGCCAATGGTAGTGCCTCAAAACTACGAGTCTGGGTGCAAGGAGCTGCACATGGTAACGAACCAGCCGGCGATGAAGCCATTCTAGCTCTCCTAGGAAAGATGAACGTGGATCAGGACTGGACTTCGTCTTTGCTTGACCGGATGGATATCATCGTTTTGCCCAGGTACAATCCGGATGGAGTATCTACTTTTCAACGAACCCTTGCCACCAATTTTGATCCCAACAGAGATCATTTGAAACTTGCAAGACAACAAACACAAGCAATCAAACAACAATTCTCATCATTTGCCCCACACATAGCTGTTGATATGCACGAGTTTACAGCTACTGCCGTAGGTGGTTCAGGTTTGTTGCAAGCGACCGACACGCAAGTATCGGCTGCAAAAAACCTCAATATACATCCAGCGATCCGAAACATATCCGAAGCACTTTTCACAACACAAATCTTTGCTAATCTAGCATCTGCGGGTTTCCGAGGAGGGCCGTATAAGACTAGTTCTTCCAGCAGAAGCCCAGGCAGACTAGCTTTTGAAGAAGCTGGTACAGATGGCAAGATAGGACGAAATGCAATGGGCTTGTCTCAGTCGGTCACATTTCTGGTTGAAACTCGTGGTATCAGAATTGCAAATCAACATTTTCGCCGCCGGGTGGCCTCAGGACTGAACGTTCTTGAAACTGTTCTTCAGACAGCAGCGGATAATTATGAAGTTGTCTATAGCATACTCGAAGCAGCAATTGCAGAATTCACCCA
Source organism: Pseudofabraea citricarpa (assembly GCA_029641185.1). Lineage (NCBI taxonomy): Eukaryota > Fungi > Ascomycota > Leotiomycetes > Helotiales > Dermateaceae > Pseudofabraea > Pseudofabraea citricarpa. The sequence continues at coordinate 1,279,805 of JAPWGK010000009.1, forward strand.
GAGCACAGGTGACATAATTGTCACTGATTATACTGAACTTTCAGAACGAAGTTTTGAGATGATCAGTGCAACCAATGGAACTCGTTACAATGTGTCGTATCCATGGGCAAGGTAAGTAATCATTTAACTCTTATTTAACTCTTACTCTAATTCTATTGTTGTAAGACTTATCAACTAACCGAGAACAGTGCTACTCCTGCTTTTGCTAATCTCACACGTGCTCGTCCCTCGGCGTATGTCATCCCACCTGCGTGGGCTGACATTGCAGAGTTACTTGAAGTTCAAGGTCTAGAAGTTACAAAACTCTCTACCAGATATCGCGGATATGTGCAAGCTCTTCAAATCACATCCTCTTCTTTAGAATCTTCATATTATGAAGGTGCTATTCTGAACACCGTCACAACAGAGTCGATCAACAATTATTTTGTAGATCTCCCAGAAGGCAGCTTTCTGGTGAGTGCTGCGCAGAGAAATATTGGTATAGCCTTCAACGTTCTAGAACCAGAGAATATCGACAGTTTTGTGAGCTTCGGTATTATACCGCAAGAGGAGGATGATATCTACCCCATTTTCCGAGTAATTTAAGATTTAGTTAGCAATTCCACGGACCCAATCTTGTACTCAGGATTCACAATTAATTCAGAAGTCACGCAGACTTTATATGACGTTTTGTATCAAACCATCAGTTAAACCCCCAAATAAATGGATGATATTTTAACTAAGCTATGCATGATACTTAGAAATCAATTCAATAATCTTCATTCTGTGAATACCTGAACCTTATAGCTGCCTTCTGCTTCTAGATTACTGAACATGGTTACACAGAAACATAAGGCTAACAAGGAGTTCTAAACGACGTCTAATAGGTTCTTTCTTGCTGCATATCAACTTGTTCTTTTATAAGTAGATATTTGGGCTTCTTGTATCTTTATTGGCTCTAGCATGAGCTCTCTAGCATTTCCTCCGCCTCAGAGACAATTTGTGTTGGGCAAAGCTATCTGTGACATCGTCACGTGGCATGCAGAAATGTCCTGGTGACTACGACTTTAGCCGTCTACAAATAACCTTATCCCCACATCCAAAGTGCCGACAGACCTCTAGCGGTCCGAGCCTCCGCAAAAAAACTGTTCCTTGCCGAGAAGTCTAGACACGAGATTGTACTGAAGTCCTTCTGCAAGTGCTTGGCCTTTTAAGGTCTTATTGGCTTGGAAGTGCGCCACATTCCAAAAGAAATTGTACTTTGGTAGCTTTCTGGTAGCTACAAAGTAACTATTTCGTGTGTATGGCTACATTTAAGGGGGCGAGGTTGGAGTTGTCCTCGTGACAGCTTTTAGCGATAGTAAGAACAGCTCGGCTAAACAATTCTTCCATCGGTTCCACAAATTAAAACCACAGTACTCTCCAAGCGTCCTGCAAGTCAATATATTTAATGAGCTCTTTCATATTAGCCCTCGGCCATCGGACCCGGTAACATTCTTTTCAGGAGGGAATTTTGTCACGGTGAGAGAGTGACCAGTTGACCTGGGGACATGGCCCGCGAAGCGCAAGAAAGTTTCTCCACTAAGTCTGAATGAGCGAGATGTGGCGCCGGAGCATCTCTTTTCCCATCTAAATTGCCCTCGTTCCGGCTCCTTGTTATTATCATGTGCTCTCCTTGCCCCTTTTTGGTCGATATATCCTCACTCCGCTGGGCCCGTCGAGCCGGTGTTCCAGACTTTCAGTTGAGCCAGGAGGCAACACTTGAAGGAATGGCTTCTTGGAAGTCGCGATATCCCGAGATTTCCTAAAGAAGCAAGGTATGAACGCTTGGATCTATAGAAGACTTTCTATATAAACTAGGTTCCCAATGTCCTGAAGAGAGACAGCACAACAGATTTGTACGAGCAGCCACCAACAAGCCAAAATGACTTCCAGAGTTGCACTATTTTCTTTCCTTGCTTCTGTTGCCTACGGGCAACAAGTAGGTACGTTGTAAATTCGGTCAAAGTTCTTCAAGTGGACATGACAAAAGAGATCTACGATACGAAATACTCTTATCAACATATCTAAACTCCTGCCTGATCAATCTTTAGAGGCATATCTATCTTCTAGAATAATACTGACACTGGGATCTTATCTTAGGTACCTTGACTGCTGAAGTTCATCCTCCACTCACTTGGCAAACTTGCACAGCATCAGGTTGTACGACAATCAATGGAAAAGTCGTTCTTGATTCCAATTGGCGTTGGCTGCACTCAACCAGTGGTTCTACCAACTGTTACACTGGAAACACCTGGGACGCGACTCTATGTCCCAATGATGTAACCTGTGCTGCAAATTGTGCTCTTGATGGTGCTGACTACCCCGGTACCTATGGTGTCACTGCTAGTGGCAACTCTCTCAGACTTAACTTTGTCACCAAGGGCGCAAACACCAATGTTGGCTCTCGTCTCTACCTTATGGCTGATGACGAGAACTACCAGACTTTCAACCTTCTCAACCAAGAGTTCACCTTCGATGTGGACGTAAGCCATCTGCCCTGTGGATTGAATGGAGCTCTTTACATGGTTCCCATGGCGAAGGATGGAGGAAAGTCACTGTACTCAGGAAATAAGGCTGGTGCTAAATACGGTACGTCCAAATCACAAGAACTATGACTCGCATCACATGATGGTCAAGCCTTCGAAATACGCCACTAATTACAAATCATTTAGGAACTGGATATTGTGATGCACAATGTCCAAGAGACTTGAAGTTCATCAACGGCGAGGCTAACGTTGAAGGGTGGGAAGCTGCTTCCAACAGCGTCAACAGTGGCACTGGCAACTATGGATCTTGCTGTGCTGAGATGGACATCTGGGAAGCCAACTCGATCTCCACAGCATACACTCCTCACAGCGATACCAAGACAACCCAATCAAGATGTACTGGAGATGCTTGCGGAGGGACTTACTCCAGTGATCGATATGGAGGTACCTCTGATCCAGATGGATGTGATTTCAACTCTTTCCGCATGGGAGACAAGGAATTCTACGGTCCTGGCAAAACAGTCAATACTAATAGCAAGTTCACGGTTGTAACCCAATTTTTGACCAATACTGGAACTGCTGCTGGAACTCTAAACGAAATTAAGCGCTTCTACGTCCAGAATGGAGTTGTTATCCCCAACTCAGTCTCAAAGATTGCTGGTGTTACCGGCAACTCTGTCACCACAGATTTCTGTAACGCTCAGAAGATTGCTTTCGGTGATGACAACGGATATATTCAGAAGGGTGGCTTTGCCTCCATGACTGCGGCTTTCAGAGCTGGAATGGTTCTTGTCCTCAGTTTGTGGGATGATTATGCAGCAAACATGCTCTGGTAAGTTTTGAGTGCTCCAAATTTACAAATGGCTGTATTAATTTCGAACAGGTTGGACTCCAACTATCCAGTTGAAGCTGACCCAGCCAAGCCTGGAATTGCCCGTGGAACTTGCCCAACCACTTCTGGTGACCCCAAAGATGTTGAGGCTAACAACGCTGATGCCTATGTTATCTACTCCAACATCAAGGTCGGCCCCATCAACTCCACATACACTGGTACTCCAGGTACTGGTGGTGGAGGAAGTGGCACTACTACCATCCGAACTTCAACTACAAGCACCCGAACCAGCACCACTGGTGGTACATCTCCTACTAGCGGTACTGGTGCTGCTCATTATGCCCAATGCGGTGGTATCGGTTACTCTGGTGCCACTACCTGTGTCAGCCCATACACATGCCAAGTCATCAACCCCTACTACTCTCAATGTTTGTAGGAGAGGTCCCAAAAGGCTAGATGGTACCCATCAGTTGATAACGATGAAGTTATTTAAAAAGAATTTCATTTTAGATCAGCGACAGATGATATTGTGTTGCAAATTAGTTTGACTGTACTTTTGAAAAAGTAGGACATGTGTACATAACTTTTACTTGCTCCTATTGCCACTCGTTAGTTTATAGCTTCATAAAATTTTGTTTCTTAGACTCATCTGGTCTCTGTGCTGGCTTGTAAATTTTCTATCTCCTTCGTTTCTCAATCTGTAGAAATGCACATGCTACAAATAACCGACCTCGCTTAACTAATTGTGAATTTGCAGTACAAATATACAATGGAATGCAGTAGTCTTGAGATTTGACAAGAGAAAGGCCAAAATACATAAAACAATAAGAAATTTATAATCTTAATAATATCATAGGAAGGTTTTTCATTACTCGGATTTTAATGAAACCCACAGCTTAATATTTCATGTTATTTGCAGTTACAATCTTGGTTTTATGGATCCTGTTCCCTTTTCAGCCTCCTTGTTAATCCTCTGCCACATCAAAATTCTCCGTTGATGTCCAGCAAAGAAAGCCTGTTCCCATCGCTTCTCGAATTTTGGCAATCTTCTTCCCGGTTGACTATCACTTGGGTTGCCGGCCAATTTCCTAACTGTCTCAAAATATTCCTCAAAATCAGGATATAATGCTGTGAAAGGTACTCCGTCGCCTTTCTGAGAAATTCGAGTTTTCTCCCATTCTACTTGCTCTTCCACACTTGGAAGTGTAGCACGTCCTGCCAAGACACGAGCAGCCAGAACTGCTTGCCACTCAAACACCTTGAAAGTCAGACCAGCGGCGACCTAAAAAGTAAGTAAACGAGCAAGAAGGTTGGAAGAAGCCAAAGGGAATTTACCGCGCCGATAAATACGAGAGAAGGATCACTACGATGAAAGATATGAAGATACAAATCAGGCACACGGTTGTTTCGAATAGGTATCTGTGGTAGAAACGGTAAACTCCAGGAATAACCAGTAGCGAAGATGATGAAATCGACATCACTTATAACTGAGCTGTCTTCGAAGAATACACTTCGCGTACTGGCATCAAAGTGGGTTATTGATGGAAGTAACCTGAGCCCTGGATTCTGAAAAGCCGTATCCCCAAAATATAAATTTGGACGATGACCTTTTACGACAGCATTGACCGGGCCTTGGGCAGTACCCACTAGGTCAACTGCTATATCAGCCCCTGAGACGGAAGCGCCGACGACAACGACACGCTACTTCTTTGTTAGCTCTTAGAATACCACTGGCTAGTTCATATACAGCTACCGACCTTTCCACGATATCTTTCCCTTCCTCGAAATGCTTTGCTGTGTTCTATGCTGTGTGGGTTTTGGGCTTCAAATTCTGCAAGTCCAGTGATTTGTGGTATGTAAGGCACACTGTAATGACCACTCGCGACAACAACCGCATCGAAGTATTCTATCCACCACGAGTCACTGGTATCAGTCTGTTTTCGAAGCGTCACCTCCCACTCGCCATTTATCTTGCGGGCACTTTCCACGGTGGTATTGTATTCTACCAAATCCTCATACCCTTTCCTACTTACCAAACCGTCGACATATCCCTGGATAACTGATGCATGCCGGAACGGCGTATCCTCGCCATGAAGATTGATTGACCGTTGACTTCTTTCGACAGGAATGGCCTCCTGTGAGAATTCCATGACTTCTGCATCTATATTTGATTCTAAGTATGGATATACTGAAGTTTCTGCATAGCGCAACCGGGTTTGTCTCGGAAGTTGCGCTGGAAGCTGCTTGGGAATATCCAAAGGGGGGTCTGCTGCCCTACGAGCAAAATTTTCAAATTCAGTCAGTGGGAGTGGTGGATGCTCAGTCTTGTCCGATAACCTTTTTATTGGCAACCATTAGCAGTTTACATTTTGCTAAATCTTCAGAAATCTTATATGGAGGTAAAATAACTTACCAACAACCTCCAGGTCGCTCACGCCTCTCAAATACTCTTATATGATCAAATACATGCTCTTGAGCAAACGCATCAATTGAGATCGCCCCGGCCGGGCCAGCTCCAACAATGGCAACACGCTTTATTGTTGGCATTTTTATGATGATCATGAGATATCAAAAATGGGTTGCTTGTAAATTTAAGTTATCCAGCAGCTAAACAATTTCCCCAGATCCCGACTTTCCAAAGCCCGACTTCTTATGCGGGCTTAGAGATCACGCAATAGAATCCCTGTATTTCCACCATATCCAACGACGTATGTCAAGGCTTGGAGGTCATCGAGATCCTTAACATGAAGACCTTGTATTTTAAATTTGAATCTTATATTACGTAGATTTTCTCATTATCACACAATCTCTCTGTTTTTGCGCGATGGAAATTGCCGTATGACTGGCCAATTTGGAAGTGTTTACTTTGCATGGTGACAAAAAGTATTAGTCATTCGAAACGCAGGTTCACAATACCTTGATGACTTGAAAGATTATAACGATAATTATCCATTAATTGAACATGCTTTCAGCGATCACGACCCGCAATGGGTCTTGCTACAGGCATCGTTGATAAGCGCTTGTATAGCTGCGATGGATTATGCCATCGGTTAGGTGGTCCAAGAAGTATTTCGACCAGGATCTTTGGTAACAACCATGCAATCTTGTATCTTGGTATACATCTGTGCAGCAAATGAGTAGAAGAGACTGATTTTTTCATATTTTTTGGTGTGACTGGTCCACGGATAAAGCATATATAGTGGGGTGCCCGGCATCTGGTAATCATCGCACCATCCAGGTGTGCCTCCCCCAAATCGCAGTATTTAGTTTTTTGGCTCTGCATATCTCAACCTCAAGTAACCTACCAAACTACAAGCTCAATGGCCAATTTTAAACAAGAAGAGATGTCAGTCAAAGAGGGGGAAACACCGCGATATTCTAGCGGCGGAGAAAGCCCAGTGCCTTGGGATCAAGCAGCAGAAAAACGGGCTCTCAGAAAGTAATAAGCGATGCCCTGTTTTTAGATATGAAAGTCAACTAACAAAACTAAGGGTCGACTCCTCAGTATTACCTCTTCTTTTTCTGGGACTATTGGTCTTCCAGCTGGATCGAATGAATCTTGCAAGTGCACTCACTGCCGGATTCGCAAAAGATGTGAAAATCACCCAAACTACCGTGAATCTTGGAAATCAAATGATGTTCTTAGGAAATGTAGTACTAGAGATTCCATCCAATATGTTGTTGCAAAACGTACGTCTTTCGTTCCTTTCTCCTTTCTTTTTTTCCTTTGCAAGCCGATGACTTATGTTATCCATAGCTCGGACCGAGAAAATGGATCGCTGCACAAGTTTTCATGTTTGGGATTATCGCAACTTGCCAAACTTTTGTCAAGAATCGAAATGGATTTCTGGTTGCTCGGTCTTTTCTGGGAATTTCAGAGTCCGGTTACATCCCGGGTGCTATATACACGCTGTCCTGCTGGTATACCAAGCGAGAGCTAGCAAAGAGGATTGCAGTATTTTTCTTCGGCATGTTTGGTGCTAATGCTCTCAGCCCTTTGCTTGCATCAGGTATTCTGAAATTGGAAGGCAAACAAAACTTGAAAGGGTGGCAATGGCTTTTTCTTCGTAGGTTGTTCTAGATCAGGCTGGTGTAATTGTACTAAATTTATTGAAGTCGAAGGTGTATTTACCATAGCTGTTTCTAGCTTACTACTTTTCCTGCTACCGGGTTCACCTGACGAGCCAAAACCTTTGTTGTCTCGTGGTATTATTCAGTTTAGCCCAGCAGAAGAGACGATTTTACAAGGTCGACTTGAGATTGACGACGAAGCGAGGCGAAACGGTGCCCAAGGCATGAAGATTCCTTGGGCTCTCATAAAGAAGACAGTACTCCACTATCGCCGATGGCCTCATTTCATATCTACCGGCTGTGTGTTTGCGACCTGGAGCCCTTTGTCTACCTACACGCCGTCAATTATTCTGTAAGTATCCCACCTGTATATGTTGGTATTCTACTAACAGGAAAGATCCCTTGGCTTTGACCGAATTGAAGCGAATGCCCTTGCCGCAGTGGGAACTAGTATCGCGCTTGGAATCATCTTCATATTCGCATACCTGAGCGACAAGACAAACAAACGTGGCGCTACTGTAATAGCTGCACAGTCTTGCTATCTTGTTTCTTTGATCATAGCCAGAAGTTTACATCCGCATGTAGGAAGGTGGTCGAGGTTCGGCCTTTGGACTGTTGTCAATTCTTTTGGTGTCGGATATCATCCGGTACATAATACAGTGAGTATATCCCTAAACTGCTAGTTGCTTTCCAAGAGTTTCTCTTATTGAACGAGGGTTCATTTGAGATCCTTTGTTTAATTCATCTCATACCACTCCATGTTCGAGCAATACTTAGCTAAATTGATCCCTTTAGTGGCTACAACTCAATTGTAAAGAACCAGGCGAGCGCAGTATCAGCATCGCGTAAGTCTTTTTTTTGGCTTGCAGTTTTAACTTGTGCTTATTCGTATATAGGATGTGGGTCATGTCAGCGATAAGTGGTCTTATGGCGGGCACTCAAATATTTCAGGCAGGAGATGCTCCTTTGTAAGTGATTGAGCTATATTCCAGAAATGGCATACTGACTTTCAATCAGTTACAATACTGGTCTTCAAACCATGATCATTTGCGTTTCACTCGGCATAGCATTTGCACTTCTGCAGGAATACATATACTTTCGTCATAATAAGAAATTAAGAGAAGGCGCAAAGGAATTAGAAGAAGAGGGTGGCAAATTGCATTACTATGTCCTTTAGATATATCGTTTCATTTCGTCATATATGCTTTAAATGTCACCTCCCTACCTATACACTATCAAATAAAAAGGATAAGCATATGCGAAAGACAGTTGCAAAAGAGTTAAAGACTGTACAAAATCGCAATTAAACTATTCAAGTCATGATTGAATTTGTACGTAAAGTACCATTTAAATATGCTAATCAAGGACCCAGCAGGTATTTGTATACTTTGATCCTTGAATTGCTTTTGATTATTCTGACAGAGAGTTCAATTGCTGAACTCGAAGTTGTTTATAAATACCGAACTCTAGTCATTTAACTTTTCAAGTTAAACCAACCTTATAAATATGAGCGAGTAAGGTAAATTCAAGCCAGCATCAGGTAAATGAGCAATAATACCTTCGCCTTCTTGAATGCCGTCGCTTGATTGAAAAGGATTCGCTGTTGATCAGGTGGCTACAAGTAATTCGAAGTTCCACCAGGTTTCAGAACGGAACAGCTGTCTGAACGCTGCTATGCCATACAGCGATGGTTCATAGCTAACCCCAAGATGAATTTGGCCAAGGCTGCCATGTGGCACAGCATAAAACCAAAAGTGGATGCTTACCCGAGCAACTACTCCGGGCAGTAAGTGAGCCAGGCACTTGTCAGGGTCGGCATGATCATCCAGTATTTAATCCCATGTTTTACTCTTGGTAGGGGTCACTGCTCTTGATTCGAATCAGCGAAAGAAGTACGAATGCAGCCTAGAAAGCCCAATGATTAGCACGTTGTGCAACCTGCATTGGTCCGAACCTCGAGATACTTCGACAGTTTGAAATCTTCTAGTAACATATTTGTGCTACCGTATATCAATTAAAAGCTATGTGTTCATTTTAGTTTCAACTACTATAGTCGTTGATTAGGCGACGTGCGAGAAGCTATATCAAATCTCCTGAGCTTCCAAATCTCATTGGAGTTCAATGCGAGTACGAAACTAACAGCGTCATCTTACTGTCGAAGGGGTAGTATCAGGCAGCCTATTTTTGACCTGTCAAAATGATCAAGGTGTTGATCGACGGACCTACCATCGGGGTACACGGTTTTAACGAGACATCGTACCAGGTGTCGGTGTTAACGAGAGGCACCTGCATTAGCGAGGCAGCCTTGCGTAGATCAGCTACATGAACGCTGATAGAGCTGATAGCCTGTACATGATAACTTAGCACTATATTAGAATGCAAATAAAGAGTTGTATGCCCCAGCTTTTCAACTAGACATTCGTTCGAGAATCAAGATATTACATTTACCGTGACCAAATCTCCGATTTTACATTATTTATAAAGTAAAATGGGCTCCTCAATTTCAAGCACTTTGACGCAGATGTTCCCACCGAAGGCGGACTTCACAGCAAAGGACCTGCCAGACCTTCATGGAAAAGTGAGCCTTTCCGACTTTCATACACGTCCTGCTATTATGGGGACCGACGGATAACTAAATTTTTCCGTCCGTAGATTTATATTGTTACGGGTTCAAATACCGGCGTTGGCAAAGAAGTGGCTCAAATACTCTATTCCAAGAATGCAAAGATTTATATCGCTGCACGCTCTGAGGACAAGGCAAACAAAGCAATCGAAGATATCAAAAAGGCTGAGCCCATGTCTACAGGAGAATTGAAATTTTTGGCTTTGGATCTAAGCGACCTGACCACGATCAAAGCATCGGCTGAACGATTCCTCGCCTCGGAGACAAAGCTTCATGTTCTTTTCAACAATGCTGGCATTATGACACCAGGTCATGGAGATTCCAAAACTCCTCAAGGCTATGAGGTTCATCTTGGTATCAACAATCTAGGAACCTTCATGTTCACAAAACTTCTCACTCCAACTCTTGTTGCAACAGCAAAATCTGAGCCACCAAACACTGTTCGTGTCGTGTGGGTTTCCTCGGCTGCGACAGAGCTTGTTGGCCTCAAATCAGTGGGCGTTCCTATGGATAATTTGGATTACCATGTTGAGAAGGACCAACATTTTAAATATTCCATAAGCAAGACTGGCAACTATCTGCATGGTGTCGAGTATGCAAAACGTTACAAGTCAGATGGCGTTATCAGCATTCCTTTAAACCCCGGGAATCTTTGGTCAGACCTCTACCGAGAACAAGTCGGCATGTTTAGGATGATGGCCAAATTTCTTAGCTATCCATCCATCAATGGTGCATACACCGAGTTATTTGCCGCTTTGTCGCCTCAGATCACGATTGACAATACTGGAAGCTGGGGTAAGTGAATGGAACGATTAGAGCCATGGAATTGATCATCTAATTCTTTTTGAACTTATAGTTGTTCCTTTCGGCCGAATCTTGCCAATTCGCAAAGACTTAGTTGCTGCAACGAAGACAGAGGATGAGGGCGGCAATGGAACTGGGCTCAAGTTTTGGGAGTGGACCGAAAACCAAATCAAGCCTTACCTGTGAAATTATGATTTAATGGTTGATGGAGACTGAGAGAGAGAAGCAAATGTGCGGAATTAGAGCTAAAGAAACCTCGAATGGTGTTATGCAGGTCTGGGGCATAAATATATTTTTCTCATGTAGGCGGCGCAGGCCATGAATTGTTATGTAATACACCCTGGAAATTATTGGAACGTCAAAGATCGCTCTTGTTTAATAATTATATCCCACAATTCTAAGTGAGGGGTCAAGGGAAGCGAGGAATAAGGGGCTCGGCGAAGCGACGCAAAAGTACCTAGGCACAAAACATTACTGCAGGGTGATGAGGGGAAGAAATCTATAGAAGACAGTAGATATATGATAGCCGGATGTTGATTGTTAGGCCAGTCACGCACGCTTATATCCGGGAAAATTCAGTGGCCTGATGATCGAATGTTTGGCTCGAATCGCCCTATTATTCCACGCCAATATTCAGGACTGTGCCACCGGATCTGCAATAGAGAAGACTTGGTCCTGTTATCTTCATGTCTCTTGCTTCTGTCAGATTTCATTTAGTGCAGCTGCAATAATTCAAAGGAGCGGACCTCCCCGATAAACTCCAGCAAGCACATACTTCCGGATTCCATTTGATTGACAAGAGTCTGGAGCTTGAAATGAAAAGCATAATTCTTATACTACAATCATCCCTACAATTCACTACTGCCACTTGGGATTTAACAATAACTTTTTGGTACTGACCAATAACAGCAATTGGATTTGGAACAAGAAAACAATAACAAAAAGAGACAGGATTGTGAAAAGTAATAGATAATGATAACATGAAAGTGATTCCTAGTAAAAATAGTAGGGCATAAAATAGAGGCAAAATAAAACTATATGTGCCGCTAGCATTCAAGAGAGGATACGAAGATTAAAGGGATCAGGGATTCTTTCTAAAACGTTCAAATCAAGAAAATTAAGACCGGAGTCAATTCAGACTTTTGCGTCCGCTCAATTTACTAAAAATTTACCACCAATCTCTTTTCTGTAATTACATACTGTACTGCGAAATACTGGATAATCTGGCAAATGTTCGCCGGCTCGGATCAACGTCCCTCCGATAACTGCCATCGGATTCCATTCCATCTCAGCCACCAGCCACAGTTTAATCCCGACATATCAGGCCTCAATATAATCCGTGAGCAACGCAACGCAACGCGACCTTGAAGCTCACCTGAAGCTTACTCATTACCGCAGAGCAACTCTACAATCACGACGACCTCTCGCGCTCCTAAGAACCTAGTCTCTTTCGATCCTCGCATCATCTACATCAATCCCACACATACACACAGCAAAATGTCAGCAGCACCCACATCCGGCACGGCACAAGCCAGCGGCCCAGACAAGAGCGTCTCGTCATCAAAAGACCCTAAGGGTCCTGCCGCCGCATTGGAGGAAGACGACGAGTTTGAAGATTTCCCCGTCGAGAGTGAGTTTCTCTCGTTTTGCTCATATTCGCTGGCAGAGACAAATAAACAGGCAGATGGGATTCATCGCGCTAACTGGTTTCTCTTTTGTAGACTGGACTCAAGAGGAGACTGAAGTGCCGGGCGACAACACACATCTATGGGAGGAGAGCTGGGATGATGATGATACATCGGAGGATTTCTCTGCGCAGCTGAAGTGAGTGCATATATATCATACCTGTTCCCTTCTTTGCACTTCGCCACATCATTACAAAATATAATGCTGACTCGGGTTCTTTCTGCTATCAGGGAAGAGTTGAAGAAGGTTGAGGCAAGCAAGAAAAGATAAGAGAAGCAAAGGGCAATCAATACATACACCGGCGTTAAATGGGATACAAATCACGGGCACGGCAAGAGAGCGCCTTACAACGGTAGCATAGATGGACGTTCAAGGTCATTTGATTCCACAAATAATTTCAAAAAAAGCATTCGTTGAATTACGTGACTACGGTTCTGTATGTGCATCTCCAATGCACCCAACTGCTTTTACAAATTGGACTTGTTGGCACGGCCTTTGCTATATCAGGTTCCCAAGCCATATCATCAACCGGTGTCGCTTACTTACTCGACAGAGCAGAGACACCAGGCAGCTCCTTGCCTTCGAGCAACTCGAGCGAAGCTCCACCACCTGTTGATACATGGCTCAGCTTGTCCTCAACCTGGTACTTAGCAGCAACAGTAGCAGTATCACCTCCACCGATGATGACAATCTTGCCGTTCTGTGCTGCGCTAACTGCGGCATCGAGAGTAGCCTTGGTGCCCTTGGCAAATGCCTCGAATTCGAATACTCCAGGAGGACCGTTCCAGAGAATGGTCTTGGCATCATTGATTGTGCTCTTGAAGAGCTCAATGCTCTTAGGACCACAGTCAAGACCCATCCATCCATCTGGAATACCTTCCTCATCAGTGGCGGTTCCGGTCTTTGCATCCTTTGCGAAGTTGTCGGCAGTGATGTAGTCAACTGGGAGCACAATCTTGACATTGTTCTTCTTCGCCTTCTCAACAAGGTCTCCTACAGTCTTGCTTCCGGCCTCGTCAAACAAACTGTTGCCAATCTTGACATTCTCCAAGGTCTTCTTGAATGTGAATGCCATACCACCGCAGATGATCAGACTATCAACCTTGCCGAGGAGGTTGTCGATAAGTTGAATCTTGTCGGAGACCTTAGCACCTCCAAGGATAGCCAAGAATGGTCGCTGAGGGGATTCGAGGGCCTTGGCGAAGTACTCAAGCTCCTTCTTCATGAGGAAACCAGAGGCCTTTTGTGGAAGATCCACACCAACCATGGAGCTGTGGGCACGATGGGCAGTTCCGAAGGCATCATCTAATGGGTTGTTAGCATATAATCAATTACCAAAATAGCTTTCACGTTGCCGCTTACTGATGAAAATATCTCCCAGAGCGGTCAAGCCCTTGCGGAACTCCTCAACCTTGGCCTTATCAGCCTTTACCTTCTTTCCTTCAGCATCCTTAGAGCTGCCCTCCTCCTCAGCATGGAAACGAAGATTCTCTAGCAAGATGACCTGTCCGCCGCTGGCCTTGTTGACGATATCCTCAACTTCCTTGCCCACAGAGTCTGGTGCCATAATGACATCCTTGCCTCCGAGGAGCTTCTTGAGCTCTGGCACGACAGGCGAGAGAGAGAATTTTGCATTCACCTTGCCATCTGGGCGTCCTAGATGTGACATGAGGATGACGGCTTTGGCTCCATGGTCGATGGCATATTTAATTGTTGGGACGGCTCCAGCAATACGTTGGTTGTTTGTGATATTCTTGTCTGCATCGAGAGGGACGTTGAAGTCGACCTAAAGGTGTGCAATGCATCGTCAGTGCTGTTCCGTTCTCGACCATTGCTGTGTATTATCAACAGGAGCTGCTTACTCTGATCAGGACGCGCTTGTCCTTGAGATCAACGTCAGTGATGGAGAGCTTGTTGGAGAGAGACATGACTATGATGTCTGGTGATTGATGAGTTACACAGGGATTTCAAAGTAGAGCAATAATTTAATTGTAGGTTGTGCAATGAGCAGATATGTGGTGTTTCGAATTTGTGCTGCTGCGTTGCAGGAGCAAAGGTTCTGGCTGGTGGGGGGTAAAAGTGCCCCTCCATTTTTGGTGGGCTGTCACCGGAATTGATACGCCACGGTGGACCGGTACTCCGTCTCTCCTGATCTTTACTTTCTCCCCCTACACATCCCATCATCAACAACTAACTACCTGGCCTGGCCTGGCCTGGCCTGGGTGCGATGGGATAGAAACATCTCAGGTTCTCAGCCCGTACTCGAAACATCTCGTCCTTATATTAGATGCCCTGGACATATCGCGATAGCGCCTAATCTATCGCTGCACACAGGCGCGCGAGTGACGATTTTCCCATGATCAACGGATGAACTTGAAACATGATATCAAGCCATGTCGTCCAATGCTTCTTCAGCGTCCCCAAGTGCTCGAAACATTCAACGGATGCATCCGCATAATGATCTTCATCCATAGCATGGATTGAGGCGCGTATCGACGTGTTCATTGGCCTTCGTGTAAGCATCTGAACTCGGGAGATTGTTCTCAACCACAGCCATCCCCTGTCAGGGAGGCGACGCGCGACGATGCGAGAAGCTGGATCTGCGTCGAAAAGCTCCCGAGATGTCAGTGCACATAGCACTTTTCATCCAGTCAGTTGATTGAAACGGCAGGCGTTCCTTTGTTGCAACTGTTCCAGTTACGCCAGGTCAAGGAACAGCTTTCCAGCTACGCGTCTATTGGGCAGATGTCAAAGAAGTCGCTCAAAAATCAAGCAAGCTAGCATTTGAACAAAGCGCTGGGTTCTGTGTGGACCTCCACAAAGTTTGGGACGGACAGTTCATAAGGCAGTGCGGCGCCATTCACCTCATCTTCAGTCATTCTTTGTAGTATTGTCATTGTCCTCTTCAATAGCCGAGCTCTCCTATTGTGATCTCGTTCACGACAATGAAGATTGCTGCTAAATAAGGAACAATACCTTTTTGATTTCTTTCTCCACCAAATCCTTTATATACAGTACCATAATTACGGTCTTCAATCTTTCCCAATATTTCCGAAGCATCTCGAAAGCTCAACAATCTCCTACTGCAGGCAGTTCACCAACAAAATCTTCTACTCAGTTCGTGAGTAAACTCGAACAGACTGAACAATCCCAGGGAGTGTCTTACTAACTGCTTATATTAGCATCAAAAATCATCCCGCTGTCGTTAATACTACAACACAATGTTCCACTTCAATGACAAAACTCTGGCCGGTCCAGGCTACATCACTCTCAACATTATCCGCGTCCTGAATATAATCTGTCTACTGCTGGTCGTAGTTGCAAGTTGGATTATGCTTGTCATGACAGTCAAGACAAGCAGTTTCTTTTTTTTCGATGGTGTCTCTCATTTCATCACGAGCTCGATTGGTATCTTCCTAATCGTTTCCGAACTCACACTTTTCCCCAACTACTTCGCCCGTCACTGGCCATTGCTCAGCCTCGAATCAGGCTTCGTCTTCCTCGGCTCATCGATGGTAGTTCTTGGCTTCAACATCCTTGGGAATCTGAACAAGCCAGCAACAAGTGTGGAGAACCTGGGTCTACCTTTTTGGCGGGTTGTGATATCAAGTGGGATTCTCACAGCTGTTTTGGGATTCTTTAATATCATTGCTGTAAGTATCTTTTCTCGGTGAACGCGAAGAAGAAGATTGCTGACTATTTTCTAGACCATTGTCTTCAGCGACTCGGAACAAGGAATTTCAGGTCGCCAAGTCCGCAGTCACGGTGCAACCGCGCCTAAAGAACTCCCATTCACCAAGACCTACAGCCTATCTAGCCATGGCGGTTCCACCAAGGGAGGACTGTCTATCAAGACAAGCAACCCCGAAGAACGCCGCAGAACAAGGTTTGGTATCAAGTTACCTATCCGCATGAGTGGCATCTCCAAGCCTGTACCTGCGGACCCAGAACAATTCTCAAAGTGGGAGACAAGAAGCTCGCCTGTAGCACCAGCTGTCAGAAGACCACCAACTGCTCTCCACCCAATGTACAGTCCGGCATCAAGATACAGCGAAGCTCACCACCTCGACCGATTTTAAACGACAAAAATCCATAAGGCGTTTGGGAACTTGCTTGTTATACCCGTTCCCAGTGGACCGGGGCGTTTTTTGGGTCACCTGGCGGAGCAATGGAGTACCGGTGTTGGGTTGGTATGATATTTAATTGTAAAATTTCTGTTAATAATGACAAAACCATTAAAATACTCGACGTGGCTATTTAATTCTGCTGTGAGATTTGTTGAGTCTTTTTCTATTTGTCACTCTATATGAAGACTGAGGTTCTATCTCGAAATATGTAGGGTATCCAGCAGGCAAACCCGCATCCAATGCAATGCAATGTAGCTATGCACTCGTTATGACCTTTTCCATGAAACCATATTCATCGCTTCGCCCAATGCAGATAGATAGAAAGCACCAAATCAGAAATGCCACCCCGACCAAAGAAATCTTTTGTGTCATATTCCCTTCAACCTTGCGCACTAGCATTAACCTTGTCGGCATCTGCATGGCCCTGCTATTGTGCCGTCTCCTTGAAAGCAAAAGCCTCGAGCTCCTCGAGAGCCTTGTCCAGATCATCGTTCACGATGATCAGATCATGAGCACCCTCTTCCTTGGAGAACTCCATCTCCTTCTGGGCCTGTGCCAGTCGCTTCTGAACGGATTCCTCCTTCTCGGTACCACGACCACGTAGGCGAGACTCGAGGATCTCCATGGAAGGCGGAGCAATGAAGACAAAGCGAGCCTGGATATCTGATGTCTTAATCTGCTTGACTCCCTACAGTAACGCAAGAAAGAACCATAGATTAGCTTAAACACATTTGTCCTGCGCAACGGGAACGGGGTCAAGTGAGGGGAGGGAAGAGGAGTAGGGGGGAACAAACCTCCATCTCGATCTCCACCAACACCAACCGACCAGACTTAGTCAGGTCGGCAATGGTCCGCTTCGAAGTCCCATAACGGTTCCCGCCAAACTTTGCATTCTCGACAAACTCGCCGCGCTCGATCATGGCCTCGAATTCGGCCATGGTGATGTAGTAGTAATCGACATCGCGCTGCTCGCCCGGACGAGGGTCGCGCGTCGTGTGCGAGATGGTCGTTGCGAAGACGTCGGGGTACTTGGTCATCAGCTTGCGGAACAGCGTGCCTTTGCCTACTCCAGATGGCCCAGAGATCACTATGGGCCTCAGGTCGCTTGGGGTCTTCGTGGCTAGTGACACAAAGGGGGGTAACTGTTAGTCAAAGGCTTTTGGTTCGGTGTTGGGGGATTGAGTAGGGCGTGCTTACTGGGTGCCATTGTCAAGGTTCTTTGTCTGGGAGTGCTGCGTATGAAGTGCGACAGTTTGCAGGTTGTGCGAACTGGAACAGGTCGAAATAGAAACATACGCGGTGAGAGTTGATGGTACACTCACTGCGTTAGTGGAGGAACCAATTTGGTCTCTCCTTATCGCTGGCGAGCATCCCGATAAGGGGCATAATTTGTTGCCTTTGGTTTCAGGCGTGAAATGGACCCTTCATGCAAGCCTGGGCCTACCGGTACTTGGTAATAATGCTGGCATGTTCTCTGTGGGGTTCACATATTGTTTCTCTTGAATCACCTTAGGTTCCTTAAAGTCATTCCTCATCAGTCTGTTCTACAAGTGAAATGAATTCTCAAAATTAGAGAAGGCTAATTAAGCAAAGAAAAATAAGGGGGAATACAAAGTGACAAAGTAAAGCCCAGTTTAAAGTGGCATAAACGCTCTCCTTGGCCAGCTCAAGGAAATCCTCGAGGTCCTTTTTGCACAAAATACCGTCGCCGTCGAAATAATCTCCTCACTACCGTTCATACACGCTTGAACCTCTTAATAACCGTTCATAGTCATCCTTTGAGAGTTTCTGCTCAATTCTCTATCAGCTGCAGGGCTGATTGGTCTGCTTCCGGCATGGCCTCCCTGCGCACTGCTCTCCTTCAATGCCAAAAGTTGCTTGGCGCGGAATGTCTCGTAATGGATTTGTGATGTGGTCTCGATCAAATCTTGAAGATGGGTTCGGGTGAGGAAGTTTCTGAGGTACACGAATTCGCAGTGGTTCTCGTCCTCGACATTGATAACACCCCATCTGTTTTGACGGCCACGGACTGGCTTGCCTCCAACAATGATCGACTTCTCTGATCCAACGACAGCGAATGGGATGATGTCCTGCGAGCAAAGTTAGCAAAGAATATAAAGGAAATTTGAGAAGTGCTGACCTTGATCTGAGCGTTAAGAGCACGCTCCTCATCGTCAAATTCATCATTCTCATATGGGAACATCTTCAGGTTATGGAAAGTGAATTCCTCCTTTATACGCTCCTTGAAAGCTGCTCGCTCCTCCAAGGTCAAAGAATCTGACTTAGCAATAACTGGGACCACGTTGACAACATCTGAGAGCTTCTTGAGGACAACAATATCGATTGGCTTCAAGGCGTGACCAGATGGCTGAATGAAGAAAAGGCAGCAATGAATACGGGTATCTTGGATGTATCGCTCTCGCTGAGCTGTAAGTTCCTTTCGGAGGTAGGCTGAGTGTTGGTCCTTGATATATTTGACGATTGGGTCCCAGCACCTGTCGTTGTTTACCTGATCTCCATAACCAGGAGTATCAACAATGTTCAATCGTAGACGAACGCCATTCTCTTCGATTATGTGCGAAACAGTTTGGATCTCGGTGGTGGATCGTACTGGCTCATCTGGAGCAAGTCTTCCCTTCGAATCGATCAGGTGCGAAGCAAAGATGGTGTTGATGAGTGTTGACTTTCCCAAGCCAGTTTGTCCTGGAACATGTATTAGAAGATGCGCCTAAGATCGGGGCTCTAAGAAATAGAGCAGAGCTACACTCACCAACACAGATGACGTTGAACTGGAAACCGCGCTTCAAGAGCTTGCGCTCAATCTGGGATGTGATGCTGTCGAAACCAACGTGGCTGTTGGGATACACCGACTGCTGGGGAGCGTTTCTATCTGCTGCCATTGCCATCGTGATTATTATGCTATTGGGTATGGGGTATCAAGACGTAAAGAGAGCAGAGCAAGCAATTGACCGGCAGTTTGAGGGAGGAAATTCGAGGCGTTGAAGAAGGGGCTTCTCCAGAATGTCGCCAAAATTAAAGTGTCGCGTTCCTTCCCAGGGAATAGGGGCAGGAGCGCTATGCACAAATTTGGTCTAGCTTATTACAAGGGTCAGCCTCCGAGAGGCCGCGAAAAGCTTCAAATGTTGAATGAGAAGTACATTGAACCACCACGAATCCAAATATCACAACTTCTACGGCGAGCTTTGAAAGCTCTACCCAACTTCATCATGGCCGCCGCACATGTCACAGCCTTTTCCTTGCTATCATCATTCTTCCCTCGGGTGTCCCAACCCGCTGTGGCCGCTGCCTCCAGATCAGCAGTCCTCTATTCGCGACAGCTTTCCCTCCCGCGCATACCATCATTGACATTTGCCATTCCATCTGCCATACAATTGAATGTTCCAGGACTGTTGGAGGGGTTGTGGGAATCTATTTTGAGAGCTGTGCCGAAGAAGAAGACGTCTCATATGAAGGGAAGAACGAGACGAATGGGAGCAGGAAAAGGGTTGAAGGATGTCACGTCGTTGAACAAATGCTCTGCTTGCGGAAACGTAAAGAGGGCACATTTACTTTGCCCATATTGTGTCAAGGGTACGTTTATTGCGAGGTTGAATATTGCAATCACTAATATAAATGCAGAGATTCAAAATATGTTCAAGGGGAAGTTGCAAGGGAAGGCAGATAAGACCACTGCAGACAAGCCAGTAGATGGCGCATAAATCTGTGGAGTACAATTGGAAACATGAAGAATAAGTTGCGTTGCAAAACATAAGCATCAGGCGTTCTGGGATTTAGGTCATGGTGTAGAATAGGCAACGAGAGGATGCTTGAGCTGTACGATTCTTGTATCAAAAACTGTATTAAATTACTACCACCATTCAAACTTACCTTCGCTTTTTATTTTACCTGTGAATTATGTCTTTTGAGTTGTGATGGATTTCTAGGTAGATCGCCTACACGTCATGAAGTTCTCCAGCTTGACCCCACCAACCCTCCAACATACACAAACATTGCGAACGAGTATGAAGAACAACCAGCATACCTGATCAAATACTGAAGATGGTAAGCATGAGCAACGATTGAAGTAGCAATTCACTGACTGTTGTTCTTTAGTCTAAGCAGTATTTGACGACGCATACGGTCGATGGTGGTAAAATGGCCTAAACCCAGTGCGAGAAATCAGAGCTGACCACCACCCCAAGCACATCCTACGGCAATCTTCTCTCTGGCCGTAACTCCAACCCAGATTGCCTCTGCATCAGGCTCCTCTACAATCAAAATATATTCCACTACTTCGGTTGAGATCCCATTGGCGCAAGAGCTCAAAGGCGCACACAAGGTCGGATGTCATCACATCGTCATTTCGCGCAACGGACGAAAAGCAGTGAGTGTTGGCTTTGGCGGGGATGTGAAGATATGGGCAATCTCTGAAACTGGCGAATGGTCTGAGGATGGCAAGCTGGTGGATCACAACAAAGCCGGCGAGATTTGGGCTATTGCATTGAGCGAGGATGGACAGTTTCTCGCAGCTACAAGTTATGACGGTAGGATAAATGTGTGGGACTTGGGAGAAGGTGGAAAGAAGATTAGGGAGTACGAAACGAAGGGTAGTTTTGGTCTATGCATTGATATGAGTAGGGACGGAAAGTTCACAGCTACTGGACATGAAAACGGGGCAGTCTACATCTTCAACAACGACACAGGAAGAATGCTGTACTCATTACCAGGTATGTGGAAGATGATTATTTTTATATCAGTACTAACTCCCTCAAGGTTTGGTCCAGCCAGTACGTACTGTAGCCTTTTCACCAGCAGGTACTCGTCTAGCTGCGGCAGGTGATGCTAGAGTTATTGCTTTGTACGATGTAAAACATGGCGAGCAGGTCGATAGTTTTCGAGGGAACGATGCTTGGGTATCCTCCGTTGACTGGAGTGACACTGGAGAGTATCTTCTGAGTGGGTCTTTCAATGGCAAAGTCAGAGTTTGGTCTATTGATCAAAAAAGAAGCGTGTCAAGTCATGACGAATCACAGCATATGATTTGGAGTGTGAAGTGGCTACCCAAAACTGGCCGGAGCGAAGCCTTTGCTACTGCTGGTGGAAATCGAAGCATCAGTTTTTATAGAGAGGCAACCGGAGGCTAGTCTGGTCAACCTGTTGCATGAAGGAAAGAAGCACAACGCCCAACCGCTGTACAAAGGAATTGTTCTACGCTGCACTCGCAAGGCAAGAAATCTTGCAGTATGATTAACTTCCTTTGACATTGCAAGCCCTGATATGATGGGCAAACTCAACATCAAAACCAAAATTGGTTTAGCAGCTTAGCAGTACTCAATCTCTGGGTGGAACGATTTGGCCATAATCAGAAGAAGCAAACAAGAACGCCAACCTCTAGAATAATGAATAAACTGCTTTAGACAGAAACTCATTCCTAAGCCCTTTAGAAGTTGAGCTTCTTGATTTGACAGCTTCTTGCTCTTGAGCATCCACGTGATTGTAATGCTGATCTCGGGAGTACCCTTGCGCGTTCCTGGAGGTGGAATTAGCGCGGAACCGCCTTCAGGGGTCGACCATCTTAGGAGAGAGATCGCGATGTCTTCACAACCTCACCATTGAATTCAACCTCTTCAAGCTCGTCGTAATTGTTCTTCTGCTGTTGTTTCCCAGTCACTCTTTTGACCCCACACTCCTTTTCACAACTACCGTCCTTCGACATCGTAAATCTCGACATTCCAAACCTTCTAATCGCCCTTTTTAACCTTAAATTACCTCGATAAACAACATGTACGCCTCGTCAACCTTCTTGTTCGCAGCCGTCATGGCCCTGGCTCGTGTTGCCTCTGCTACACCTCCTGCCTGTCTCTTGGCTGCTATGGGGTAATAACCTAGACTTTCCACAAAGCAATGAAGAATCTAACCTGAATAGAGCGCAATCCAATCCCGCCGACCTGGACTCCATCTGTGGTTCTCTCCAGAACTCTGTTGCTGGAAACATCACCGAGTTCTGCTCTGGAGATAACCAAGCTTCTGCTATCAAGATCTACTCTTCGAGCTGTCTCGCCGCTGGTGTTACCGTCTGTATGTTGAGGAAGCGAATCTTTAGGCGGTGAAGTTGCTGATGATATATAGCCATTAACACCGCCTCTTCTTCTTCTGGCTCCCGAACGGGATCTGCCTCTGCCACCACTACTGGTACTGCCACTGGCACTCTCAACGCTTCTGGTTCTGCTACTGCCACGTAAGTTTACCATAATTGACCCCCAAATTTTTCAAAATATAAAACTAATCTTTTCAGTGGCACTGGATCTGGCTCATCTGGCTCATCTGGCTCTGGTTCTCAAACCACTGGCTCCGACGCTACTGCTACAGGCTCAGCCTCCTCCGCTTCCTCGACTGCCAACGAAAGTACCGGTGCAGGAACCAGCACTTCTCCTCAATCAGCTCTCCTTATGGGAACAGTTGTTCTCGCTTTCGGTGTCGCCAGTTACCTCCTTTAAACCTTATACCCCGCGTTGGATTTTTGCGAATTGTTGCAGGTCATATTTGGCGTACCTTGGAGAAAGTACTGGCTCCTGGTGATCCTTTTTGCTCAATCTCTACAGGGTTTTATTATGGCGATAGAAAGGGCTTGTGAAAACCAAGGCGGTCTGCCTCTCACTGCCTGTTGAAACTCATTTGTTGTTTAGATGGAATGCCCATATTAACAAAAAGATGATTTCCCTTCTCTTAAACACTGTGATTCCAAAATATGTATGAACCATAAATACTTGTCATTGGTCTATCAATGCGAGCGCACCATGCTTCGTAGCAATTCTTTTATTCTCGTCCCACTGTATCCAGGCCATGCCTTGCAGCAAGCTATCAGCCAAATCGTCCAGTTTAGCCAAGTTCTCTTCGCCGTCCTTCAAAGTCTTCTTTCGTGACCGCCCATCCCATTTCTCTACATAGGATTTTGCGGTTGCTTTTGCTTCTTCCGTCGCTAAATCCACCATTTCTTCATACTCAAGCCAGTTCCTAACAAGATCAATCTTCCGTCCCTTGTTCAGAGCCTTCGCATTTGCGGTCTTTCTGACCTTTTTTAATTCAACTTTCTGCGTATC
Organism: Pseudofabraea citricarpa; assembly: GCA_029641185.1. Lineage (NCBI taxonomy): Eukaryota > Fungi > Ascomycota > Leotiomycetes > Helotiales > Dermateaceae > Pseudofabraea > Pseudofabraea citricarpa. Next base: position 1,303,555 of record JAPWGK010000009.1, read on the forward strand.
CATCACGCCACCCAACGGTACTTCTTCTTTAGGGAACCAGTAGGGTCCAACTCTCATTGGCGTGATAGCAATCACTTCCCCATTCCATAATCCCTCGCCTTTGAGAGTGCATAGCACGCCATAAAGTATAGATTCGAACATGTTTATCCGAATTGTCCATTCAAGCACATGTGGTGATGACATGCTGCGAAACCGTTGTCGCTCAATAAGTATGAAGGCTGGATTGAGAGGTACGAGTTTATTCCGCAGTAAATCATACGCAGCGGCCGAAAGTGCAGCAGGCGTGAAAGACTCCTTTTCTTCAGGGACTTCTGTTTCCTCCCCTATTCTCGTCTGTACTTTGGCTGGGGTCGTGGGACTCGCAGTGGTGCTGACATTGAGACGCTTCCATGCTATGATCCCCGGCTTCTTCTTCGCAGCTCTTGCAGGTAAATCGAGTACGCAATATGCCAGGTTGCGAATGCCCATATCTATACTGAGAATGCGTGTCGAGCCATTGCCGATGACGGGTCTACCCTCTTCGAGGAGGCGCTGTGTTATTGTCGTCTTTGTCCCTGACGAGGCGATTCCGCACTTGGATGCGACGGTTCTCAACTGCGCGAGCTTCAATCCGAGGGGCGGCTTCGGTGCCATTCATAGCGGTGGGATCCTTGCGGTCGATGAAATGCTTCAGTTGACGTGTTGAAGAATTCCAAGAATCCCAGCTTGACGCGACAAGGCTGAAGTAGCCTTGCCTTGTCCATGCAGGGTCGGTCGGGGCCTGGTCGGGATGTCTGCTGCTTAAAAATCGTGAGCCATGACAAAGGTCCGGCGTGTATTATTCCATCCTGCAAAAGTTGTCCTTCCTCCTACAGCAATTCAGCTGCAGCAAGTAATTGACAAAGCATTCTGTCGTCCAATCCCCTTCAGCTCAACTATCGCCCAAAGTGTATGCATTTGTCAGAAACTCAGCGGTAGACCTCACTCACCCTCACACTCCTCAGCCTTGCGCAGAAATCTAGAACCCCATCTTGGTAATCTAGGCTAGAACGGGATCTACTGCGTGTGCTCGTCACCAAGCACGTCAGAGAATCCTTTCGTTCGTTCATAGACTTTTGCAGTATTTACACTATTCACTCCCTCCCCTCTTTCACCCCACGCCCACTTCTTCTCATGCAACATTTTACCCGCTCCACGCTCGCCACAGCTTCCAAAACGGCTACTTTTAGACTTTCTTCCTTATCTCGACAATTCTCTTCCTCTTCTCCAAACATGGCCCCCATTACAAAAGAGTGTGATTATTTAGTCATTGGAGGGGGAAGTGGTGGCCTAGCCTCAGCCCGCAGAGCCAGCGGTTACTACGGCGCAAAGACTATCGCTGTTGAGAGCAAGCGTCTTGGAGGAACCTGTGTCAATGTTGGGTAGGTTGTCTTTGCAGGATCATATTGCGCCTAGGCTAATTAATGCTGCTAGATGTGTGCCTAAGAAGGTTACTTTCCACGCTGCCGCCATCGCCGAAGCCATCCACGAGTCTAAAGCCTATGGATTTTCTGTCGAAACTACTGCTCCTTTCGATTGGGCTACCTTCAAGAAGAAGCGGGATGCTTACGTCCTCCGTTTGAACGGCATTTATGAGAAGAATTTGGGCAACGACAAGGTGGAATATATTCATGGACGAGCACATCTCACCGGAAAGAATGAGGCAGAGATTGTGTTAGATGATGGTACAAAGCAGACAATCCGTGCGAAGAAGATTTTGCTCGCTGTTGGTGGACACCCCACTATCCCAGATTCTAAGCAGATTCCGGGTGCGGAATATGGTATCAACAGTGATGGTTTCTTCGACATTCCAACTCAGCCTAAGAAGGTAGCTTTGGTAGGAGCTGGATACATTGCAGTCGAGTTTGCCGGCATGTTCAATGCTTTAGGAACGGAAACCCATCTCTTCATTCGACATGACAAGTTTTTGAGATCATTTGATCCTATGGTTCAAGATGCCATCACAAATGAATACGAACGATTGGGCGTTAACCTCCACAAAAACTCCACCCAGACCAAGGTTGAGAAGGATGAGAAGACGGGAAAGCTCACTCTACACTACAAAGACTCAAATGGAGAGGGCAAACTCGAGGGTCTGGATAGTCTTATCTGGGCTATCGGACGATCTCCGGAAGTCGAGGACCTGGGACTTGACAAGGCTGGTGTCAAGCAGAACGAACGAGGTCAGATTATTGCCGACGAATACCAAAACACCAACGTCGAGGGCATCTACTCGCTAGGTGATGTTGTCGGCAAAGTCGAGCTAACACCAGTCGCGATTGCCGCAGGTCGCAAGCTCAGTGATCGCTTATTCGGAGGAGAGCAGTTCAGCACCTCAAAATTAAACTACGATCTCATTCCCTCAGTAGTCTTTGCGCACCCAGAGGTCGGTAGCATTGGCTTGACAGAACCTGAAGCCGTTGAGAAATATGGCAAGGATAATATCAAAGTTTACAACACCAGCTTTACAGCCATGTACTATGCGATGATGGAGCCCGAAGATAAGGGACCTACCAAATACAAGTTGATATGTGAGGGCCCCAATGAGAAGGTTGTCGGCCTACATATTCTTGGATTGGGAAGTGGAGAGATATTGCAAGGATTTGGTGTTGCGATCAAGATGGGTGCCACGAAGAAGGATTTCGATAGTTGTGTTGCCATCCACCCAACAAGCGCTGAGGAGTTGGTTACGTTGAGATAGACTTCTTTGTATTTATATATCCTTTTGAATAGGATAAATAGACGGGCCTCAATCCAATTTTTTCCGAGAAAGTCTAATTGACATAAAGTGTTCTAAGTATTATGAGCAGCAACGAAAGGGAACATATTCTTTGTTATAACACTGATATTTCTGGCAAGCTTACTATGTGACATATTTGTCTCGCACTCCATGTTATAAACCTGACACTAAAGCATCAAGTCCTGCACACCTTATTCTCAGCTCGCTAAACTTTAGAACGTGCACTTCGGCTACTGGATAGGGGGCTCGAGAAGAAGCATAAGCGAGGCCCAGATGTTATTCTATCTTCTGGGTATCCCAGATCCATGGGAATGAAAACAAAATATCTCTCAAAGCGTAGGCTTATACTACATAAGGTTTTGTTTGGCTTGAGGTTTGTATGTTTCAAAGAATATACATGTCATTCCAGCAACAAGAACACAAGCAACAAGATTAAAAACTCATCTGACAGATTTTTTCGGGAATATGAATTTCCAACTTTATAGTATACCAAAGAATTCTTAGTAGTATAAACTCTTTGCGTGTGACCTCTGTAGAAGCGCATAATATCAGTAATAAGATTAGAAATTCACGAAAGAGATTCGCGTATATATATTTCCGGCCTGTGATTCAGCCAAAGATATAACATATAATATTACTTATATGATAAACCTTTTGAAAATATTTCGCGTTTATAAATATCCGGCCTTTAGCCTTAGTCTTAATATATACTGTTAGTGGCAGGACTGATACTAATAGCAGCAAAGAAACATCATTTGGAATATTCGGAGCTTTGTATTTCCAGCCTTGTGCAAAGTTCTTGTGTGGTTGTGAGTTGGAGTTTTGTTCCAGACTTAGTTTCCCAAGACCTTATCTTAAGTCTCTGAATATATAAATTCCATTCGTGATACTATAAACATGTTCGTCACATGAATGTTACTGAAAAACGTGATAAGTTGTGAATAACTACGCTATTGCTTAGCGGCAAGTTAGCGCCATTGGAATTGCTATGTCAATCACTTTCAAGACTCATCTCACCTCTTTTTTTCAACCACGTCCGACAACATGTCTCTTGTAAGTAGCTATCTCGCACTTAGATCGAAACCCCCGCAAGAACTTGTACGCGTTAGAGAAAAGCTAACACTTTATCCTGTAGTCACCCAAGCGCCCTCGCGCTGCAACGGCAGCATCAAGAGTTACAATCCTTGAAAGCATCAACGAGGTAGAGAATGAGAGCGAGAATGGAAATGAGAACGACGCTCCGGAATCTTCTGGCAACGTAAGGACTAGACTTGCCCCGCTAGGAATCGACCCAGATGACAATGATGAGCTCTCTCCTCGCTTAGCCTTCGCCTTATCTCCATCAACAACTCGGCTCCAATCGCGCACCCCCCAACGATCAACAATGGAGAACAAGCCACAGATCCCAAGGCAGTCGCCAACTCCTACATGGTATGAAGGCTTCAGTCGTCTCTCTTTGGCTGAGCCCGATCAAGAAAGACTACTTGGATCTAGTCGCCGTCATGAGGTCGCCAACTGGATTCAAAACTTCAACCATTCTCTCAACACGCTCCCCTCCAACCAGCCAACCCAAGCAGCACCAGTCAAAGATGGCAACAAGTCTCGCACTGATGTTGGCAACAAGCCTGCGCTCATGGCCATTAGCACCACCGAGTACCAAGCGTTCGCCAAAGAGATCTTCAACATTAGCGACGGTCGGTTCACTTTCTTGGAGGAGCTCAAGAATATGGACGAGCCATTCTACGTCGCACCTCCGCCATCACCTGCAAACTCAGAGTGCGGTGATGGCGAGGAACGCCCATCCTACTTCCGCACAGTCACCATTGCTCACACCGGCTTGCCCGTCCAATTTGTCAACGTCGTTCCAGTGCCAGGACAAGCCCCAGAGGTTCCTGTCGGACCAACTCCTCCCACCGGCCTCATGCTCTTCGACAAATACTGCAACCCACTCAAGAAAGACGCAAAGGTCGGCGACTATCCACCAGGAAACGCAGCTGGCAACAAGGGCTTCCATATCTTCCTCGATTCCGAGAGTGGCTTGAAGGAGTTCGATACGTCGCAGTACCGATCTGATTACTACAACATCCCATTGTTCGAGCCAGGTCCAAGCCCACCAGAGAGAGTATGGGAACTGCAAGTACCAAGCAGCAACAGCAGTGACTCCAGCGACTTCGACATGCAGCAGTGGAAGTTCAAGTGCCTCCCGCCACGCCAAGAACAGACACCAGCGCAAGCCATGATCTTGTACTTGCACCAGCATGGTACGTAAACCTCTCACATTTCATCCACTTCAAGTTATCTTTTAGCTACAACAATACTGACATCGAGGCCTCTCTACAGGGTGGACTGAGGGGGAAATCGCGAGGAAGCTTGGTCCGCTGGAGGACGACTTTCTCTCCGCGAAGCAAAGCTCCCGGTGGTACCGTGGTGCTCGGCTGCCTGACGTGTACGGGCTGAGCATGGAGCTCGTAGATCGAATCTGCGAGCATACGGCCGCGGAGATCAAACCCTGGGAGCTGAGCGCCGGAGAGAAGCCTCCAGTGGCCGCATTGATCAAGTGGCGGATTCGCGACCGCAACATTGGCCTGCTGGTGGTCAAGGTGGTCGAGAACTACCTCTATAAAGCCCTTGAGGGTTTGGTTCCCCATACGGACGTCAATTACTTTTGAGTATTGGGTCCTATGATTGGTGGGACTAGAGCGTTCTCATACATTTCTTTGTGTTTGATAGACATGGATTGGGGGAGGGGGGAGAGGGGGAATGGGGGATGATATGATACCCGGGGCGGAGTTTACGTCCTTTGTTTTTAAGATGGGATGGGAAGTTCAACTGGGTGGCGTTTGTGCGCAGGGTCAGCCCCTTTCGTTTTCAGAAACTGAAATTCAACTGGGTCTTCGGACCACCAACCAGCCAACCAACTAATCTTATAAACGTGCTATTGAGTGACTACAAAAAATATAACTGCTCAAGAGCAGTGACTTACCAAAACCCTCAAGGCGTTTAACAGCATAAGCCCCTCTTTGGCTCTACCAATTAGACGACCAAAGATGACTAAGTTACTAAGCGAGGGAACAGGAATGCTTTAAGAAACCTCGTATGCAATGAGTAAAATGCAAATAGAATAATTCGAATAGGGCAAAAGCAATCAGTTTCTTGGATGCAGCCTCTTAACCCTTCTCTATTCCTCTTCTTTTACACCACTCTCTCACGGATTTCAATGGAAACTCCCTTAGCACAAACAGCCGATCACTCTCATTTCATATTAGGACTGGACCCTCAGGCCATCACATACATACATCTATAACTGTGTATAATCACAAAGACTGGGATTCGATAGTTCAACACCAATCTTCATTTGATTTATCTATTAGTGTTACCACCTCAGACTCAGTGATCAACTCTCTGTCTCAATCTTATGTTATCATTTCTTCAGAACGCCAGGCTGGCATTCGCTCAGTTTTAATGACCCATCCACCCGTTCTGTCCCATTCACTCAAATCTGTGCGTCCGCCGACCCCAAACCATGTGTCCAGAAGACTGGCTATCCCAAGCCAAGTCAAAACAGATAGCCAATGCCCTCCTTGCCAGATTCCGAAAGTAAAGTTGATTGTCGGCATGGGAAATGCGATGCGGGTAGCTGTTTATGGGTTAGGGGATTGAAGGGCCTATGAATTGATTGAGCCATTAGCAATGTCCCGAGTTGGAAAGACAGGTTGTAAGCGCACCTTTACAACGATTATAACAATCACGACAGAGCCGCCACTAATGCCACAGATCAAGAGTGTGGCCAAAATGATAAAAACAGCCCACGCGAATAATTCGCAGACATTGGGACAGTTTCGCTCTTTGAAGCTTCGATCATTGTATTCGTGCTCGAAATTGACGCGGTTGGGTATTTGACCAGTCGCCTTGATCGATGCCGAAGATCTTGTGCTTTGAATGTCATTTTCGTTGTAGGTGCTCTCTAGTTGTGGGGCAGAAAGGCGAAGATTCGTGTGTTGTGTAGGATAAAGGTGGTCGTAAGAAGGAGGAGGAGGCGAACTTTGTAGATCTAGGGACTGTTGGCGCGCACTGGCAACATCATCACCTAGTGCTTGATAACCCGAATACGAATGCATGGTTTATGCGGGTCTCGAGCGATTTGAATTCGTGAAGTTGACGATAGGATGTTGTTGGTATTACTTGGTAAAGAGAAACAAAGATGTTTACATCCTAATTAGGCGAAACGTATTGCTGAGTGGCTAGCTATTGGCACCGCCCTTGGCTACGATTCACTTATCTTCAAGTATTTGCCTCGAGTTTGATTAGACGAGCACACTCAACAGACTTCTCATTCCTCTTATCCAAGCAGTACAAGGAGACCACTGTGAAGCAATAGCCTTATAGTTGGCTTATGATTGTAGGAACTCTCTAGAAGCCTAGATTCCGTATAGAGTTGCTACGTGGGATTAAATCCTTTCCAAGTGAGTCTGCGAATCGCCGAGCGGCCCACTAACCGTTTATAAATTGTGCCATTGAATGGGTGTAAGCCATTGAGTTGCAAAAGGCAATTGGGATGTTCAACACCATCTATTATCTATAGTCTTGAGTAGTTAAGAAGCCTTCAATGACTAAGGGGCAAATGGTTATGGGGAACCCAGAGCCTGAAGAGCATTAAGCTATGAGAAGGCAACAGGTGACTATAAAGCATTGAATGGAAACCATTGTGTCAAAAGGCTCAAATTTTTGCGGTAATAAAAGGGGTGATTTATTAAAATTCATCAAAACCTACCAAAACGGAGGAAGTTGTCAGAATAAGCAAGTGATGAAATTAATGAGTGTGATATTCCCAGTTGATCTATCAAAAAGGCAGGATTCCCAACCTGAATCTCAAAATAAATCCAGTGGGCAGAAATGAAGTAAAGTCAGAAAAAGACAAAAGCAACGCGATCTATCCCAAATCCAGTCCAATCCCAGAAAACAATGTCAGACCAATCACCAAACCAATTACCAGTCCATACCCCACAACAATACAAATCAGCTTAGAAGACTCTCAGTTGGCAAAATTCTCATCATCAATTGCCTGCTTGATAGCAGAACCAGAGTCCTCTTCATTCTTTACGCGAGAAGCAGGGTCTTCGTTCTCAATATCGTAGGGTTCAACTGTTTGGGCCCAGGTGTTCTCACGATCATCACTTCCCTCCGAACTAGAATGCCAATCAGCGCCACCATTGGCAGAAGGCTTTCCGTTGGCGATAGCTGTTCCGTTCTCGGTAGCTCTATGGGTGCGATTGCCGTTACCGTTGATGTGAACGGCGGTTGCGGGCTGGTCTTGTGGGAGCTCAGGAACGGAAAGACCTTCGTAGGAAGCCATCGGAGTAAGCGAATTGTCGTTATCGAAGCGAGCCTCATCGACTTTGATGGTGATAAGGAAAGTATCCCAACCGCCGCGGTTCTCCATCAGAGTCAAGACCTCCTTCAGGTTATCATCGTGGACCAAAGTCTCTACTGCGAGACCACGCTCAATGGGGGTTTGCCAGCTCTTAGCCTCAGGATGCTGGCGCCAAACACGATCATATGGTTCACCCCAGACAACGTAGACCTGGTCAACTTCCTGAGATCCAAACTCGTTGGACGTGAAGAAATTGTAGGTGCTAAGGTTCTTGATCCCCTTAGCCTTGGTAGAAAGGGTCCGAATTTGGGTGACGATGTCGGCGCAGAATGAAGTAAAGTTCTTGGGTCTCGTGAAGACCGGCAGGACCTCGTGGCCACTCATGCCAGCAGCTGGGAATAGAATCTGAACACGGATTGGGATAGTGATCCTGTCTTCATCCTCTTGGGGCATGTATCGTACTGTGCGGCCGCTGAATGGCTGAGGGAGTTCGCCTTTGCCGAGGGGGTCGTCTCCGGCACCGTGCTTTAGACGCTCTTCCGGAAACTTGCCATAGAGGAGATCATAAATGGCTTTCTTCTGAATCATCTCGGATCTTGAGAGCTTAGAATGAGACACCTCCGTGGGGCCCTTGGCGGAGTCCTTGACGGGTGAGTATTGGATATCGTGGAATGGCATCTTGAAATCCGATTTGAGACGTGAAAATTGAGTGATCTGGATGTTGGAATGAATGGAGAGTTTGGAGTGGGTTGTTTTGAGGAACTATTTTCAGGATGTGGAGAGGGTGGATTTGATGAGGATCGATGATGGTGGGCCAGATCCCTCCTTATATAGACATCCTGGCCCTATCAAGAGTTTGTGGATTAGTATTTTACAAAGAATATGTACATGCATTATCACAATCTCAGAATTACACCTTGTGTTTCCATACCTTTAGCTGCATAGAAGTTCCTGCAGCTTCTAGCCTTCCAAAGGTGATGCTAGGCATTTGTTTGCTAGAGGAGCATGAACTATCCTTGAAAGGCTCAACGGATCTACTGTTGAGCATAAAGTGGTACACAGTGCAGTCTGTAACTTCAAAACAAACATACTAATTTTCGAAAGGTAGTGTCCATGTTCAGTCGTAACCTTCCCATGCACCATCGAATCGCCCCATATCTCTTTGATTATAAGAGTTAGTCATTAATTCATCGTTTAGTTGGGCTTATCTTCGTACCTTTGAGTACTCACCCATTCTTCACTTTGCAAACCCATCGTTTTTGCCTTCTTCAGAGCTTTGGCGTCTTTGTGCCAATCGCAAGCATAGTCGCATTCTGGGGTTTCTGCTTCACCGAAATACTTGCAGATCAAAGCATGCCGGCAAGTGTTTGTGTCTTCGCAGTAGTCAACCAAAGACTGAAGGCTCTTCAGTCTCGCCTTCAAATTAGATTGCTCTTTATCATTTATTATCCGCTTTGATGCCCGGTCCCTGTCTTCCCGGCTGTAGTACATGATGCAGAGACCTGCATTGCCGTCACGACCCGCACGTCCAGCTTCTTGATAGAAGCCTTCAAACGATTTTGGTATGGACCAATGCACTACAAAGCGTACGTTTTCCTTATCTATTCCCATGCCAAAGGCAGTTGTCGCGACAATGACATCGTATCCGGGCTCATTATTAACCCAACGCTGCAGGGTTTCATTCTTTTCTATGTTGCTTAGCCCTGCATGATACGGCTTGGCACCTATCTTATTAGATCGCAGGCGGGCAGCGATGCTTTCGCATTCGTTGCGGGTAATGGCATAGATGATTCCAGAAACATTATCAAAACGCTCGCCCTTCTGTTCAAGATATGATCGACGCTCTGGGTCCTCTCTGCGAAATCGGTGAGTGCCCTGAAGCCACCTTAGGAAGTCCTCAAAATGATCTTCTTCGTCACACTTGAATCGTACTTCATAGTGGAGATTCTTTCGGCTAGTTGACATGGTAAAGATCTTTGTCTTCTCCTCCTGTAAGCCCATCGTGGTGATTATATCCCGTCGCACTTGAGCAGTCGCGGTTGCAGTCAGACATATAATCGGTACATCTGGAAAACTTTCACGAAGCCAACGCAACTGTTTGAATGACGGACGGAAGTCATGGCCCCACTCGGAAATGCAATGAGCCTCGTCAACAGCGATACGAGCTAACTCTTGCTGCTCGTAAACGGTTGAAAGATTGTTTCGGAACCTCTCTGCTGCACACTGCTCTGGTGTGACGTACAAGAGCCGTGTAAGCGGATGGCCAGTTGCAAGGTCCTTCAGCAATTCTTTCCTCTCATCCAATGGTGTGTTACCATTGAGGGTCCCGGCTTTTATTCCAGCTAGGCGAAGGGCATTGACTTGATCTGTCTAAGGAGTATCAGCATAGAAATTCACTTGGTCCATGCTGCACCTTACCATCAACGAAAGAAGGGGCGAGACAACAATTGTAACTAGACAAATCAGCACAAGCGGGCTATCAAAAGACAGGATGAATAAACATACTTCCATGGTCTATCACGGCAGGCAATTGAAAACACAAGCTTTTACCAAAAGAGGTCGCCGCTTGGACAAAGACATCTTCGCCATCCAGAGCTGCAACAATGACTTCTCGCTGCAATGGCCTGAGAGCATCAGCATCCGACACGAACAAACACGGCACAGCCCATTCATCTCACCGAAAAGACGTCTTCTTGAAAGTTCTTCGAAGAGTAAAGTCGATATCCACACAAGAGTTGCTCCTCGAGAAAGACATCTTGCTTGCACGTGACGGGTCCTTGAACACGTCAAAGTATCTTAGGGTTTGTGGCGCCAAGCTAACGATGGCTACTCGAGGTTTTGGTTGATGTGAGATACATCCTTGAAAACCTCGAAAACCTCGAAAACCTTGAAAACGTAAAGCGTTGTAAGTGTCACGTCCTAAAGCAAGAGCAGATGAAGAACAAGGCACTACCACCAGCTTCAGACGAGCGAGTACTGCTTAGTCAGCTCGTCTGATATGTCTCAGGCAGCAAATGCGAAAATGCAGCAGATGCAGGAACAATCAGGGGCCCGTCGCGCTAAGCACCAGCCAATGGGCAGGCAGCACGAATGATGCAGCTTCAACAACCGCTCACTCCTCCTCCTCGGCCTCGAAGGATCCAAGGACGTGCTCGTCAGTGTCAATGTCACGGTCAATGTGAATGTCAAGGTCGATGGTGATGGTGGCACAACTGAATTATCGCGATGCCCTTCGTCTTGCCGGTCGAAACAACACTTGATCACCTCAGAGCCAAGTAGAGAGCACTCGAGCGCGACTGGCCGGTCCCTTTGTTCGTTTTCGCGAGCAAGGAGCGTTGAAACATTCAATACCCCAGACTCTACAAGGACAACTACAAGAGAAGAAGCCTCAAGGGGAACCTATTGCGATCATGGAGCGCCCATCTGGACCGCTGGGAGCAGCCACTCAATCCAGTGGACGACCGATGGTCGAGAATGGCTTGCCTGCTCGACCAGCACCTCTGAACACTGCTCGAAGGATCCCCAGTTCGACAGTCCGGGCTGCAGCCTCGAATTCTTCCCTATCCGCACAAGTTCCTATATCTGCAGAGAAAGTGGTGGCCCTCGCACGAGATGCCATGAAAAATGCCCTCGAGGAGAATCAGAACAAGGCTGCTGAGGCCAGCGGCGTCAGCACCGAATTGAAGCCAGGGGTCACGATCGATTTAAGTCACAAGAATATCCAGAAGTTCCCAGAGGAAGTGGTGGACATCATAAAGAACGAGCTTGAAAGGTGAAATGACTAATTTAATCTGTCTTAGATGGAGGACCCTGCTGACATTATATATTTGCAAGATTGGCTCTGTCACACAATCAAATTTCCACATTCCCTCTCAGGTTTTCGGAATGCACCTCACTACGGTATCTGAACGTTCGAAACAATGTCATTCGTGAATTTCCTCAATCCGTATGTAGCCCAGTCCACCTGGTATGGCTTTACAATTACTGATGACGTCTGTAGATCTGCCAATTGACGTCTCTCGAAATCCTAGACCTCGGTCGAAATAAGCTACGAATTCTCCCACCAGAATTAATCAAGTTGACCTCTTTGAAGGTCTTGTCAGTCCAAAAGAACCGAATCGAGGACCTCCCACTTTGTCTTGCCGACATGACATCGCTCCAAGTTCTCAAGTTGGATGGCAACCCGATTCGATTCCCACCCAAAGAGGTCCTTCAAGCCCAAGCTACAAGCCCTCCTAATGGTGCATATCAAGAGAGTGAGGTCGATGATATTACAATAACTGCTCAGATCAAACGGTTTTTGAAGCAGAAGGCTTTGATGGATCGCTCAGAAACGGAGTCTGGGGGAGAGGAGTCTAGTGAAGGTGGTGCTGAGACCCCTCGTCCGAAGCGGGTAATAAGTGGTAGATTTCCTATAAAGGTCAACGGTACAGATGTACCTGATCTGCGGTCCCCAGCATTACCACGGCCCCCGCCTATTCCTTCCAGGTCTCACTATAGAGGCCTTTCACAGCAGAACACAAATGTTAGACGGCCAGGAGTCATGCCATTGACTATTGGGAATGCCAACGAGCGTGTTCGCAGTAACAGTGAAAGTCTGTTGCAGGCCTCACGAGAAAGATCCGAACGTGCTGCGGATCGATCTAGGCGAATGGGAATTGTTTCAAGGAAAGCCTCTGAGTTGGGCACAGTTGACGAGACAAGGAGCAACAGATATAGCCACTACAGAGGTCTCAGTCATGGTTCTGCAATGCAAGGTAATCCAGGGTCCATCAGCAACTCTAGAAGCCCTGTTAGCCCCGCAGACTCAGTCGCTCAGCGAGCGACTTATGTACGTCGTCTATCGAGCTTACCAGAACGCAAACGGGAGTCTATGTCACCAGATCCCATCATTGAAGGGGCAAAAGGAATACTGTTTGCATTATTTCAAGTCCACCCTCTCATACAAAGCCTCCTCGGGCTCGCTCGGGATAGTCCCAACAAACGGACAAGTCTCGAACGAGTATTTTACAATGCATCAACTCATGTCGAAGAACTTGATCAAGACATACAAAAATATGATACATATTCCGAGGAAGATGAGGAAATACCACGATCAAATGAGAACGTTCATCGTTCCTGCTTGACCTGTGTCAGCGCATACATTCATGTTTGTGCTCTTTTATCACGGAACGTGGAAACCCTACTGAATAACGGCGATCCTCGCTATATTCGTACACTTCTACTTCTTGTCTATGGCAGTTTGGCAGAAGTTCGAAATGCTGGTGCAAGCTTATTTCCCCAAGGCCAGCGCCAAATTCCCAGAACCGAGCAGTCGAATGGAGATGTGATGAGATTCCAGCCAAGGGATAAATCAGTTACCCCAACGCGAGAGAGGCCAGGCATTGGACCCAGGTTCAGGAGCGCAACAGTTGTTCAACACTCTAATAACAATTTAAGAGTCGCTACAGATGCCCCGCCTCCTCCGTTCCCCCGATCTGCAACGATGACCAGCGCTACTCCACGGTCTGGAGAATCATTTGGGTCCTCAAGCACATCTGGCGGCAGAGTTGGAGACTTCACGGAAGATGACCGATTATTCGATAAGATCTTCTTGCGTTTGACACAATCATCCGAAATGGCCCTTCGTACCTTACCCAGTGTCAATAGTCACTTTGTGACTGCCATGAAGATCAGCAGCCAACAGTCAAATGCTGATCAGCCTAAGCAGTTCTGGCAGCTGTTGATCCAAAAGTGCACCATTGCATTGCAGAACGCAGATCAATTAAAAGCACGACTATCCCTCATCAAGCTAAAAGAACCTGGAATTCGTACCCAGAGTGCTTTCTGGGAACTTTGCAATGCATTTATCAATGTAGGAATATGTTTTATAATTAATTACTATTCGATTGCTAATCATTTCTAGGCATACACCGATTTAGTTATCAAAGTGAAAGAAGCGAAGAATGTGACAACTCTTCTTCCAACTGACGTTATCGTTTTATTACGGCCACTTCAGAAAGCGATCAAAGAGACTGGCCAGCTTATACAGGCTTCACCTTGGTCCTTCCTTGCATCGGCTGGTCCTTCGAATGGGATGATGAATGGCTCGTATACCACACAGTCGCCTGCGTCACAAGTACCGTTGCCAATGACACCTCAAAGTGCTGCTCTTGGACCTGCCGTGCAAGCAACTGTACCATCGACTCCTCAGAGCGCTTCTTTCAATACGGTATTCAATGGAAACGTTTTTGAGCGGGCGGATACTTTACTTTCGTTGAACTCAAGCACAATGGGTTCTCGAACCGGAACCATGAGCTCAACGCTAGGATCAAATGACGGATCAATGACTCCTGCATCAATGCTGAGCCCCATGAATCCGATGAACTCACGTTACAACTATAGTGGAAAGGTTATGTACTAATGATTATTTTACCAATGGGGAGTGGGTGCGTTTATTATATTATCTTTTTAGCATGTATCACTGTGTTTGAATTAGGGAGGGCACTTGAGCGCAATCATTTATGACCATTGGCGCAGGAGGGTTCAAAGCATTTGGCATGGAGTTGAAATCAGGGAATGACATAGGCTACATTGGAGGCTTGATTGAGTCATGCCTGTAGTGTGCCAACAAAAGTAAGATTAAATTAGACTACTCATTCAATGCTAGCGCCAGAAAACTGGATATTTTGCTGTTAATTTGGTCTTTGTAAAAGGATTGCGGTGATTGAAGCTAGACATGTATGTTCCAATAGCAATTTAAGTTTATCATACACACCTTGAAAAGATATGCACACAACCAGGTCGTATGATACCCAGCCCCCAATTCATTACGTGGAGTTATCACTGACGCACTTCTCTTTAGATGCTCCTTAACAAACTAGATATTGTGAGATTTGACCTTTCAAAGTACCCAGGTAGCTTTCTATACCTCCTTACCCTGTGGTATGCAATTCAAGAAATAAGACAAAACAAAAAAGCCTTACTAGTTTCTATACTAAGCCTGTGTTTCTTATATGATCTAATGCTGCCTGCAATTATACCTAACTAAAAAAAACAAGAAACGCCTTGCACCTCACTAATTGTTGAGGTAAATGAACCGCCATAGACCCTCTCCAATTATCCTCCAGTAACCCAAACAAGTATACATCAATACACGTTGACAGTCTTTGTGACATAAACGCCCGACTGGTTCGATTCGAGAATGCTCTCTTGACTCTCGCTCAACGGACTCTTCGCAAAGCGTCCAACCTCAACATCCGTCACTGTTCCATTTCCACTCCCTCGTTTGCCTAGCTCATATGATTCACTGTGGATTCGTGGGACGCCCTCGTCCGGTATCTTTTGTGGTCGCCCAAGACTTTGAGATGCATAGGTAGTTCTTCCTCGGCTAGTGTTTTTGCTGCGCAGCCAATTAGGCATGAAGTATGATACAAGTGGTTTGAGAGTTGGTGCGCAGGCGCAGATTATCGTTACATGGGCTTCGAGGGTAGACCAGATAAGCACTGCCGTTGTGTCCCCTGTTTGTTGTGCATTAGCCTTTGAAAGAAGAAACCTGACAATCCATTTCCACAACTGAAGAATAGACGTATCATGCTACATGTAAAAGGCCATATGGTCGGGCTATAAAGCAGGATATTCCTTGAAAATTAGACTGGAGCAGTGAAGTTTTTCTTACAGGTCAAATCATTCGAGTTAAGGAGAATAACAAGAGATTGGAGTCGAACGATCGACACAATCGTCACACTTCAGAATTAGCAAGTTTCAGCATTTTAAGTCGAAGGTATTACACTTACAAAAGACCACCAGCAAAAATGCACATTAAGGTGATTCTTTGCTTTAACGGCATCTGAAGCTTATAGATTGTGTATTGAGGGACCAGTATAATCGCCAGATCAGAAGCGATATTCAAGCTTGCTTGCGCGAGGTAGTTCATTGGACGATTCACACAAGTAGTCCCCGGTGCAGCTGCTACAGTCAAATCCCATGAAGCACTCACTGGTGAGCAAGAGAATATAATGACCATCACGCCTGAGGTGGCATAAGCAGCGACAAAACCAATTATCATCTTAACAACGAATTGGAACTTCGTATCTGCCGAAATGCGGAGATAGAAGACACAGATAGAGATCTTTGCGAACGGTAGAGCGGCGGTATAGAAATTACCAACTACCATTTGTAGCTTTGAATTGTGTTAGATTCAGTCTCAAGCACAGAGATAACGCTTTTTATAAAGAATCCCCTTACCTTGAGAAATGTTTCGAATGTAGGAATTGGCAGGTCCCATAGATGAGTACCCGTGCCATATTTGCACTCTAGGCTTCCGTCAGTATATATTAGTTTCTTCTGTCTTCAATTACACAACTCACGAACTATATCAGATATTCCCAGAGTTGTCCCACATATCTAATTCGATTAGCAATGGTCAAATTGCAGCAAGCACGAGAAGTTACCCAAGCAATTATAATCAGTGTATCGTCAAGACCAAAGAAACGTCGAATGAAGAACCGAGTATATAGACGTAATCCAACAAAGAGCGTAGAAAGTGCCATACACACTGAAGCCGTGATGACAAGCTGGTAGCCGATGTAATCAGGATTCTCAGGATCCTCGACGAAGCCTTCAGGCTTGACACCGGCAACGGGAATCGTAGCCATTGTTGCCTTGTACCAACCAAATTCTTAAAATATAGAGGTATGCAAAAGGCCTTAAAGTCAAACGGCTCAACCTCGAAGTTTAAGTGAAAGAAATCTTGTTATCTTAATGTTTTGTTGTTGTTCAGATGAGTTGCGTTCAACTGCCCTTACCCCAAAACAATCTTGTAACATGTGCAGGCTCTTCTCATATCCCTGATGCATATTTCTTTTCCCTTGGGTACCATACATTTCAACGGCTGTCTCTAATGAACCCTGCTGTATGGCGTGGACCGAGCTTCCGACTCCGTGGGCCAGGAGTCAACTCTCAGGCACACATCTTTCTCAATGAACAGTTGTGGCAATTTTGACTGATGGAACTGTGTGCATCCATACATGTCAATTTTAGCCTTGTGATATGACTCTCAATTTGGGTTTGTATGCAGTTATGCAGCATGACTGAGAACCTTCACAGCAACGCTACAGATATGCACCAATTATAGCTTCTGTTAGTAATCAATGATTTTCTCTGTGCCCGTAAATCGTTGGGGAATTGCGTATGGGATCGTCGACTGAGTACCCTTAATGCGCCGCACGGATATCGCATTGATACTAGTGATTTCAAGGCAATTGTGGACACCTCATAGATACTTTGAAGTAAGTAAGCATCTTTTAGATGTGTATTGCTCAACTCCAGTGTGTGGTTTGCTGGTTTACACCTGAATTCTGCCAATTGGCCATTCAAATTCGCCATGTAGATAATTAAGCATCTGCCTTTAAATCTTGTAAAAGCGAGCTCATTCTAGGATGCTCCTTGACCAGTCAGAATAGTATCTGGTCTTTAAGATGGTTCCAGAAATCAAATGCATCGAGTGGCAATTTCGAGAAATAATGTCAGATTCTTTGGCGAAGGATCAGGATACGATACGATAACTTGCAACAATCTCATATTACCATCGTGATGCTAGATTTTCATGAGATGCTACATCATCACAGTTCTCCCATGCAACTTCAAGTTTCCTAAGCTACTGTTGCATTCGCGTGGAGACCGGACACATCAATCTGGCGTAACGCAAGTCCATTTCCAGAAGCGAGGTCCAATCGCTTAAAAATACACCCCGAAATTTCGTTGACCAGATTGTTCCCAAATGGCGCAACTACCGAGAAGCCACTCAGCAGCCTTTTTCTTAGAAAATGTTGGTACAGATGCAGACGTATACTTGGCAAAAGGGTCCTGAGCGTTGATACCTTGTTTTTTGTGACAGAATCCGAGAGGAGTTTTTAATGCTTGCAAGGAAAAAGGAGAGGGAAAAAACGTCGACGTATAACTCATATAGGATGACCCGTACATATTCTTCTTCCAGGCTCAGATTTTATGGTTAGATATGATGGATAGCTATCATATAGCCTCTCTGCGACTTAGAAATCAATATAAATTGGCGAGTTTACACGTTTTTTGCAGCTCACGGCTGACGTTCTGATAATTACGGTTTTCCGTTCCGGCTCCATCAACGACCTTATTTCCCCGTCTTTGCTTGAAGTCTATGCGTTCCGTTGTAGATCTCTCCGCTTTCACACTTTCGCCGCCGCATCTAGTGGCGCAGCAGTGGAGCATGAGGAGCAACGTCCGAACGACACAAGGGTTTGCAAGACTCAAATTCTCATGTCTCAACCCGAATATATTCATGGCCGTGTATAATACAGCCTCATAAATCTAGATGACAGCAAGGCGAAACGAGTTGTACTGACAGCAGGCCGGCATTGATTCTATGCAGGCAAATGATCGTCCCATGAAGAAGCAGGGGCAACGGAATCGGGCAGTGATCCACGCATAGCAAACGACTGTACCATTCAGGTTCATTGCAACGCTGTTCCTCGGGAGGGTTCCGAGAAGCAAGAAATATTCTTAAGTCTAACGTAGTATACACCATTAATTATGACCAAGCAATGATATCAAGCCGATTCATGATTGTGCTACCGAGTACCATACTTTAACCTCATCCAAGTACTTCTCTAGCGCAACCAGAAAATCTTAAGGATATGTACTACATCCAGTCATAGCAGTGGCTCAAAGTTGATTTAGCATCACAAGGAGAATGTTCAAATGGCACTAACGCTTTCCAGCGATCTCATGCAAAATTCACAGCCTACGCCACCACGTCAGTCATTCCGAAAGCCTGTGTACAGGGACCAGATTCACCAGAGGAAGGTGACAAACCAAGGCGGAGAATGTGGATCCCCGGTTCATGTCTGTCCAAACAACTAGTTTCCGAACTGCCATAATCCGATTGGCGTGATGCGACAAGAGAAAATACAGGGAACGGGTGCAGAATATGCAATGCGGCCAAGCGAGCATACTTGGCAGTAGCTTTTGTCGAAACTCCCATCGATGTCTCCTGGGGACTTTATACCAGGCTGTTTGACTATTGCCCTGATATATGATCATCTAGATAAAGCATACTTGGCGGTCTCAAATCTAAAAATGTTCCATACATAATGCCAAAGGTATAATAAGTACTGAACTTCCCATCTTTTAATCAAGCGATGCCTCCGTACCCCGCAAAGAACCAGTTTAACAAGAACAGTAAATGCCGAGCAGAAGTGGGCTGCCAACAAGGATCCTTGGCTCTCTGTACATTCTCTTTCAGCACCTTTCCGTTCTCTTCGACAAATATGCCTTGGAGTAACATGGAGATATGCTGCACGTGCTAGCTTAATATGGAGCAGACTCTCCAGCTCCATCCACTTCCGATCGCATCTCCGACATCTAAGTGTGGCGATGATTCTTAATCCCCTCATGAAGTATTGTCAATTTTACACTGCGGGGCCACGCGTAATGCATATCTACCAGACCGCGATGAGAATCCAACATAAAATATCAATTGACACCTCTCCTTCTTACTGATCACGAATCCTCGTCAATTGAGTTTTGGCACACAATTTGACCTGATCTCCGTCGTTTGATCGTTTGTCTTGAAAACATGAACGCTTCAATTATTGCCACTGCGGCTCTAGCATTAGCTTCTGCGATCAATGCGACATGTGTGAGTAGAGGCGTAAACTTGAGATAGCAACTTCTAACTTATGCCAGTGCTCTTCGCTGAGTTCGTCTTTGGCCTCGAAAGTCTTCTACCCAGAAACAACGAGCTACAATGCCTCAATGGAAGGTTACTGGACCCTACAAGCAACATTCGATGATCCTACCTGTATAGTGAAGCCTGCCAATGCCGAAGATGTCTCGACCGCTGTCCAAATCCTCGTTGCAGACAGCTGCAAGTTCGCCATAAAAGGTGGAGGACATACGCCGTGGGCTGGCGCTTCGAGTATTTCCCAGGGTGTCACAATCGACATGACAGGAATTGCCGATGTAGTTGCAAGCACCGATAGATCTGTAGTATCAATTGGAGCCGGTGCAAGATGGGGGCCTATCTACGAAACCCTCCAATCTCAAGGCCTCATGGTTGCAGGAGGGCGTGATTCAGATGTGGGAATTGGAGGGCTAGTTCTCGGTGGAGGATATTCGTGGTTCACAAGCACGATGGGATTTGTTTGCGATGGAGTTGTGAACATAGAGCTCGTTACGGCCACCGGGGAGATCGTCAACGTCAACGCGACTTCATATCCAGATCTCTTTGTGGGACTGAAAGGCGGTTCCAACAATTTCGGTGTAGTGACCCGTTACGATCTGAAGTCTTTCGACTTTGGAGAGATGTGGGGAGGGCTCAAAATCTATCCCAATACTACCGGGGATGCTCAGATCGAGGCATTTGTCAATTTCACCGACCATGCGTATGTCGATACGCATGCCAACCTGATTAATTACTGGACTTACGATCAATCCACGGGCGAAGATATCGTCTTCAACGTTATGGACTACACTTTACCCGTTGCCAACCCTCCTATTTATGATGAGATCAATGCTATCCCAGGAATCATGTCAGATACCACTCGATTCGCCAATGTGAGCAGTTACACTGATGAGTTATCATCAACCACCCAGCGGAATCGCAATATCTTCCTCACGATGAGTTTCAAGAACGACGCAGCCATGTACAAGAAAGCGGTGGATATCTCAAACTCGCACTTGAAACCTCTACGTGATACTCCGGGACTCATCTGGTCTCTCTTGTTTCAACCCATTCCTCGTATTGTTAGTGATGTCTCGATCAAAACTGGTGGAAACGTGATGGGGTTGGATCTCGAGCCAGATAATCTGATCCGTAAGTTTTTTCCATGAAAAAGAATGCTTATCCTAATTCTGTAATTAGTGTATCTACTCTACTTGACATGGACGGATCCTGCAGATGATGCTTTCCTGAATGACGCCGCTTACGCATGCCTCAATGAGATAGAAGAAACTAGCATTGCGGGGGGTACCTTCTCATCATACATCTATCTAAACTACGCAGGTGAATTTCAAGATCCGCTGGGGGGTTATGGAACCATAAGTGTAGATAAGTTGAAGGCTCTGAGTCAAAAATATGATCCAAATGGCGTATTTCAAAAGCTAGTACCGGGCGGATACAAGGTTGCCAACGCGAAGCCAACAACAACTTAGATATCGTTTATAAACTATCAGGTAAATATTTCCAACAATAAAAGTTGTATGTATGCAAAGCAAATGTGATTTAGATGTTGGCCTAAACTGCTAACAGACACAACCACAGATAGGCGATAAAGACAAGCGGTTCCAATCTTAAACGACAAATTGGAAAGAAATATGCTAATCGTGAGGTTAGGAACAAATTAAATCAAATGCCAGAAGAAGAAGAAAACAGTATCAAGATATCAACGAGGCACAAAAGAATTGCGTTCGCCGGAAATCGAACCCCGGGGGACGGAAAAGTGGCGGGCTAACTTTATCCTCTTACTTAACTCTGGAAGATTGGATGAGGAAAGAATATCTAAAACCATACTTATATAAGATACTTGTTTATCTACACTTAAATTCCTCTTATCACAAGAAGAGAAAGAAGACTACGGAGGCCGCTTGATAATGTCTTACTTTATTCCTCCTTACCTCCCTCTCGCTAAGCGGGAGGGCCCGCACGGCTGTTTTTTTAGAACTTTAAAATAAATGTCTCGTCAGTGACAACTCTCTCTTTCAAGTAGCAAAAGATGCAAAAAGATCAAAATGTTTAATCACACTGTGTGTGATGAGTTAACTGCGTTCGCCGGGAATCGAACCCGGGGCCCATCGAGACTGATTAACCTGTGAAGGTTACTGGCAACGATGGATTTTACCACTAAACCACAAACGCTCTTTGTGTTGTTGTTGGGTGAGATGTCTTATTTTAATACATATTTGTCCATGGCAATTGACTGTGGTCAATAGATCGACTGGCATCACATATCCAATTGAATGCCGGTGTCAAAATGTTATTAATTTATCTAAGGAGGAAAGAGGATAACCACAAGAGGGAGGAGGCCTTTACAAAGGCAGTAGCCGAGCACGTGTCGTACCACGTGACTGGTATCCCAGCAGTCCACATGGTCGGGCTAATATTTCACTAGGTGTGCAACCAAGATTTCAGAAACGTTGAGAAAACAGAAGAAGAAGAAGAAGAAGAATATATATAGCACTTTGGACTCTTATCATATTATCCATATCTGCTCACACCATAGCATAACTAGGTAGGTATAATCAAATGCAAATCCATGGAGTATAAAACAACATATGAGTTAGGACAGTTTAAAGATGAGGGTTACCGGCGGATACATTTGATGATGATCACTAGCGGTGCGCTTAAGGCGGTTTCGTATTTCAAAATTACCTAAGTTGGTCACAATCCCTGAGATATATTAAGCTATAGAGACGAAAAGAAAGCCCTCAGAAAGGAAATGCAGCGCCTAAATGGGTATATATATGGTTGAAAACCCTCGCTATAGTAGAACGAGATACTCCCTAGGGCGAAGTGTTATAGAATCTCATGCTAAGCAGGTGCAGTTCTAAAACCTGTCCGAGAATAATCCGCGCCGCAAGTGGCAAAGAGTAATAGTTAGGAGTGAAAGCTTTTAGGGATGGTTGAGTTTGATTGAACGAGGACTGCTCTGAGGTTATGAAGTAGATAATACTAATTTCAGGCACGGCTTACATACAATATTAGAACCACACAAATGATACAGTCGTGTCGGGAGCGTCACTCTGTAACTATACGACGAGCTAAAGATATCACGAGTGAGACTCCTGAGGAGCGATATTAGAGACGGAGAGACGCTGCTAAATTACGTGTTTCAGCCCTATGGTAACCATCAATGAGCCGCGATATGGTCTCTGCTCACATTAGTATCAATGAAAATCAGTGCTAGTACCACCACATAGACCTCTCTGCTAATTATAACTTTAACTTGCACTGGGAAAAGCTTCGACCGAGGCTACGAGGGGGCTCCCATAACTCTTTGGCTCATGAGATTCTAGAGCGACATATCTCTTACTCTCATGTCGCCTACTTGAGAATTCTTTTCATTCGTTCCTCGTCTTAACGGACACATGCTATCGGTATGATATCCACCTCAGCTGACCTGAGATAGCAAACAATCCTACACAGCCTGTTTGCTCTCTTGTGAAAATCATATAACCCGAAAATACTTACAATCCCTTCGATAGAACATGCCTCAACTGAGTTCCATATGATTCTGACGAGTGAATTCCTACGTGGAGTTGAGAGGCTGATCCCCTGTGAATAAGGGTGTCTCGACACAGATATACCTATTAAGTGACAGCCTGCAATTTCTACCAAACGCAAGGTCGATTGTTTTTTCTACCTCTAATCAACATCTCTCAGCCTCTTAACATAAAAGGTTCTAAGCAATCTAATTCAAAATCTCGAATTTCAAAAATCAAGATGTAGTGTACGTGCTGCTTCAGGGGCTGGGGGCTCTTCGCTTAAATGTCCACAGATACCAACGTGGTAGCACTGGTAGGCTGCTATACTTGGGCCAAAGAATCTGGCAGGCGCATGGTAAGTATATATCCAATAGATGGGACATGTATCTAGAGCCACCGCTGGTAGTTGAGAAGTGTTTTTCTTTTGCTATTGGTTTCTGACACCACTAGAGAAAGACCGTGCTCTTGCTGGATTGGTTCTCGAACCACGCGGACACCTAGAGCTCGAGGACAGGTCACATGAATACCGTACGAGTGATATCTAGATAATCACCACCTACTAACTCAAGGAGAGAACAGTGAATTCCTAGGCCGCGCACACATAGAAACCCTCTTCTCTCCCACAACCGCAACAACCTTCTCCAACAAAACAACCTCTCCCCCCAACCCTCCCTTCCACAACACATCAAACAACACACTGCGTATCGTAAGTCTCCTCATTCCCATTCCCCACTGCTGAATGCCCATCCCTAAGCAACGCATCATCTGCTTACCCTCGCGTTCAAGCCCAACCCACACGTTCACCTCGCGCGTGTCGAGAACCCAGCCCTCAAGATGAAGGGCCCCCATCTCACGATGCTGATGGTCCTCTGGATCCTCACGCTCACGAGCCTCGCCCCCGTGCTCGGTGCAGCCGTCGCCGGATCCTCTCTGTCCGTCGTAGAGAAAGCCGGCATGCCACCTCGCTTGGCCTTCAACGAGAGCAGCAGCAGCGCCGACTCCTCCTCCAACAGCACGGTTTCCACACTCGCTGCGCGCGCCAAGTACCTGCACGGAGAACCATAGTAAGTGCCCGCTCCTTACGCAGCAAGCAGCAAGCAGCAAGCAAGCAGCTAACGAAGCCGGCCCAGCTGCACGCCTCAAGGCCCCGGATCCTGCAACCTCGCGTGGTATAAGAAGGACAACAGCTGGGACGGCGATGCCTTCCGAGCCCCACGATACAACATCTTCATCTACGACCGCTACTGCCAGAAGATCGGCTACGCCGAGGATGTCCGCGTCAATTTCGCCATCGCCTCTCAGCTTCCCTACAAGGTCGTCGGCAATGTCTATGACCAGCAGTTCAAGTATGCCGACACGGGCTACATCAACCGCAACAAGTGCGGCGTGTACTCGGGCGACGACAAGGAGAAGAGTACCGTGAGACAGTGTGGCTTTGATTGCTGGCAGGGCTGCTGGAGAGGTGGAGAGGGCACGCCTGCTGGTAAGCATAGCTGTTGAGAGGCTCTGCTGCGGTTTGGAGCTTAGGCTGGTGGCTGATACCTTTCGTCGCTTAACGCTTCGACTTTTCATCCCCCCTTTGTTTTCCCTTTCTCTACCGACGAGGATATTTAATTGAATGGGCAACAACCTGATTTCACATGTAACATCACACCGCAAGGTAGAAAATGCATCAAGAATCAATTTGAGCGTCGAACTCTGAATTTCTAAGCTTATTATGCCTTTTTTTTGTTTGCAGCAATTGACCATTGGTGGGAATGAGAGCCGATCAGAGTATGTATATGTGAATACTCGCTCGACCAAATATCCTCTTCCCACTTCAGCAGGTCTCATCCATCTATTCCCATACTTAGAAAGAGCTCACTGAATAAAACACCCCAAACAACAAAATTCACAACAAGCCTCCTTACCCCCAAACCCCCCAGAACAAAGGAAAACCGAAGAGCAAACTCTCCTCAAAAACTGACTTATTATCCCCAAACCCCGGAAAAAAGAATCCAAATCGCTATTGTGCCATGTAAACCCCGATAAACCTTGCTCATAAAAAAAAAGAAAAGAGATAAAAGTCTATTATACACACATCGTCGTTCCGAATCTGTTTGTGCGAAGAAGGAATAGATACACAAATTGGTTGGTAGGGAGGGCGGTAGGGAAATAAAAACTCCTTGGTGGCGAGGTAAGTGTCGCGGGTA
Organism: Pseudofabraea citricarpa; assembly: GCA_029641185.1. Lineage (NCBI taxonomy): Eukaryota > Fungi > Ascomycota > Leotiomycetes > Helotiales > Dermateaceae > Pseudofabraea > Pseudofabraea citricarpa. The sequence continues at coordinate 1,329,095 of JAPWGK010000009.1, forward strand.
TCTGTATGCCAATTTTGAAAATCCTTGTTTTCTCAAGGACGTCGACAAAGGAAAAAAATGGAGTATTCAGATATCGGGAAGCGTTTTGTGTCCACGATGTGTGGTAGGTAATCGAAATTAGACCGATCGAACGATTGGAGTCGAAGTTTGATTAATTCTTGCAGCTCACCAGCTCGGCTCGACTTTCGCAGGAGCTGTCTTATTTCCTTGCGCTGGGGAAGTTCAACCATTATGGACAAGTGACCATCTCATCTTGTCTCTCGACTTCCTCTTCAGCATCAGGATCGACAAGATAAGCTAACGGAGCCCAAACTCTCCAATGTAAGATGCCAATATGGGCTATGCGTGTGGCGATCTCGTTGATCTGCTCCTTATCGTCCTGCCGCACATTATTCGTTCTCGGTGCAGTGGCAAGCTCGAAGATTTGTAGACTAGTCAATGGAACATATTCCATAACAAGTTTATGCAAGACTGGGAACAACTGTGTAAGAACACGCTGTTCGGCTTCTTGGTAAATGACCGACTTGGGGTTGGACAAATGACTGGCAAGCTGCGATTCAAATTGTGGAACATATTTCAGGCCACCAGGTGTTGATCGAAGGATTTGGAGAGCGAGCGACGAAGAGAGTGAAACCCACTTGTCTGAATTAGATGAAGCGGAAGCAAGTATAGCAAGCAGAGATGAGCGCACTTGAGACGCAGAATCTGATGACTGTTGAGAGAGGTAAAGTGGTGTGACCGGAGCCATATTCGGTGGCGCAGAGGCAGTTGATGCGGGGGACGATGTTGGGCTGGAGTATTGTGAATCCATCACTACATCATCCTCTACATTCGGGACCCAGATTTGACGGCCGGAGAAAGAGCGTCTAAAGTGCCCCTTTTCTTGCGCCAAACTGCTCTGCCCTACCCTCATTCCGAAATCTTGCTCTGATGGAATTGTTGGCGATGAAAGAACGCCAGTATCTGCGGGCGAAGCAGGATGTGACGTGAGAGGAGTGCTGATGTAAAGGCTTGCTGTGATTTTTGGTTGAGCTCTGCTTGAAGCCTCGATTTGATGGTGAAGCTGCATGCAAATTTCCAAGTTAATGGCATCTAACATATCAGCACGTAATTTAATCAAACGCTCCTCATCGAAGAGGAAGGTATGCGGCACCATCTCCGAAGCCTTAGAATTAAGTGTCAAGTTGACTAGGGCCTTGAAGAAATCCCAGGTATTGCTTTGCGAATGCGAAGTCTGTAGATCTGCCACGTTGGGTAAAGACTCTGCTCGTTTGAACCATGCGTGGGCTCCAGCGATATCGACCCTTCCGATGGCAATCTTCTTCATGAAGAACTTCTGCTCAAACTGAACAGTGTCCTCGATAAGCAACGGTCGTAGGCACCGAATTTGATGATTTGCCACGTCCTGAAACGAGTTAGAAAGGGGTGGTTGAGGTTAGATTTCCCACAAACTTACCAACTTCATTGCCTCTAAAACTCCCAGCAAATTCCGCATACCCTGAACCAACAGCGCGACGTCTCCCAGTTTATCGCCATTGCTCAACTGGGTCACCATCTCGTCAACCCACTCGTCTCGCATTGGCGCACAATGACATTTGAGCAGCTGTGATAACCACAAAGCAAGTTTCTCCAAGTCGGCTACCCCCTTTCTGAATTGCTGCATCAGGAGATCTACGTTGAAAGTTTCCTCAACTGATGAGCGATCTCTTTGCGGGACCAGGGTCTCCAGAATACCTCGGATGGCCTTTAAAGTTGCTGGTAGACACCATTCTGGGTCTTTGAGTTCGGCTTCAAAGGTTTCTCTTTGCATTAGATAGTCTCGGAGCTGGTTTCGCATCGTCTCCCAAAAATCATCAGCCTTCTTCGTCTTTCTCCGTCCCTTCTCCCCGTCTAGGTTGGGTCGGAAATGCAGATCGGGGTCAAAATTAATATCGTGTCTGAGCTTGGGGTTATGAACAATCTTGTTGACATCCAGCTCACTCAGCGTTCCTTTCGTGACCGGGGGCTCCAAAACTGTCGTTGAGGCGACCTGCGTGTTTGCCTTTCCTTTGCCGTTCGTGTCGGAACTGAACTTGGTTGCTGTCCTCGGCCGAGGTTTGGACGGTGCTTCTCTCGAAGACGTACTTTGGCAGAAGGTATGCTCATTGTGCTCCCTCTCGTAATCTTGCGACCCTTGACGGCTCATGTCGATACTTGGATTTGATGTCTCTTCATCTCTGCTGGGAATAGAAGCAGCATCGTTGGGATTTGTCGGTGTTCTTGTCGTTCCATTTGTAGCCGCAATAGATGGTCGCCTCTGCCCGGTCCGTTCTGCTTCTGGTGCACCCATTATTAACTCCTCCAAGCCAGTTGGATCCCCTGTCTAGCCCCAGATAAGCACAAGTGAGTGACGAAAGAGTGAGAGTTGTATATTCTGCTCGCAATATGGCGTAGGTTGAGATAGTAGGTAGAGAAAATGAGAGACCTGTGGGTTGCACAATTAGAATACATTTTGTTTGTCAGAGGCGAAACTGTCTGAAAGTGTCTGGGAAGGAAGCGTCTCGTGGATTGGAGTATCGGGAAGATGCAGCTTCTTGTGTTCCCAGATATTCGAATTGGCCGCCCTTTCGAGGCAACCCACGGATGGCCACAAAGAGCAGCCAGCGTTTGCACTGCTGCAGAGGGTCGGGCGCATGCAACAAGATACGTACCTGTGTCTCGCGAACTGCCAGCAGAAGCAGGTGGCTCGTTTTGATTCTGTCGCTAAGTCTACAACCAAATTTCTTGTGATGTCTTCCAGAAAGGACTGTAATGGTGCAACGGTGACACCTAGTAGTAAGAAAAACCAAGGAGATGTATAGTGCGTAGTGAGCGACGACAAAGAAACCACCGGTTCCTTCTTCTTTTTTCTTCTTTTCTTTTTTTCCGTTTTCCGATTCTGCTTTCCCTCTCTTTTGCCAACTGCCAGGTGTTTTTGGATGAAAGAAGGTCGAAAACAGGAGAGGAGGCCGGCTACACGAGCAGACCAAATTTAAATAGATGAGACAGTGTGATCAAACGAGGAATGGGCACTGGGCACTGGGCAGGTCGCAGGGCAGGGACGCCTGGGCTTTGGCAGATCAGTGTGCTGGATATGCTGTAAGGTTTGAGCTTTCCGCAAATTAAATGAACAGTGCGTTACTGCGATCCTCTTGTGAACCTTGTAAAGCATGGAAAATCGATAAAAGCAAGGAGGGCACAACCACCGACACGAGCGAGGCTGGGCCTGGGGGGGGGATATATTGCATCGCCAATCCGTTGACCTTCAGCAGATCACTGGGGGGATTGCCTCCTCGGGGTCTGTAGGCTGTTGGAAATTTTGCATGTTGCATGTACAGTAGCATGATTACCGTACGCACAGTGATGCCTCTTGCCACCACTGTGGCCAGTCATTCATCGCCGTTTCCGAGAGCGACCACGGAGGATGATGGATTGCTGAGTCGTGTCATGGTCGCGGTGGTCGAGGTGGAGGTGGTTGTGCATGAGCTCCGCCTGGATTTCGATAATATATTTTGTTCTTTTCTTGGTGAATGCATATAGGAAAGTTTCTGGGACCGGGACATGGGCGGATAGTGCGGATGGAGGCCGGATCTAGCAGCCATGGCATATACGCATGCGTTGAGAACGGGGGCGGCAGGTTGCAGTGCAGGTTGTGAAGGGGGAGAAGGGCCTGAATCTGAAGTGCCGCAGAGACACATACATTACAGCGTGTTGGATCCGCTGAAGGCCGACTCCGGGGGGCTGTACAGTACAGTACTGTACAGTGTACGAAAGTACAGGCAGGCAGGCGGTCAAGGCTGGACGGGGGGGGTGTGTGTGGACGGGCTGGAGTGGCTGGAGTAGGTTGATGGTAGTGGGTTGGTGGTAGTGGGTTGGTGGTGGTGGTGAGAGCGACGCGAGTCTTTGACTCATGGTAGTGTACAGTAAGTGTCTACCTATCAGTGGCTACCTATCAGTACCTACAGTATGGTAATTGATGGAGTTGGGACGGTGAGTCGTGAGTCGTGACTGCTGAAGTGGCACAGGGCTGGAAAACTGGGAATCCGCTGGCTCTCGCTACCAATCGACCTCCCTAGCGTCGGTTAAATCCCTGCTTATGGGGCTCGTACCTGTGTGCTGGGCGCTGACACGCTATCACAAAATTACTGGTCCTGGTCCTCAGCCTGAGCACATCTCTCTCATCTCTCCCCCTCCCCCCTCCACCCTCCCACCCAACACCTCCAGCCTCGTCGCCCATCACAACCACTCCTATGTATAATAAGTGCAGGCTCCCCCCCTTCAACATTCCTTCGCTTTCAAGGTTCTACCCCAACTCTTCTCCAACAACGCACTTCCAGAAGCTGATCCCCCTCCAACGACAGCCTCGGTCTTGGGAGAGAGAGAGAGAGAAAGACGAACAACAACAACAACAACAAAAACAAGCAGCTCAACAGTCAGCCCCAGGTCACAAGCCGCCTCGAACAGGAAGTTGACCAGGCCGGTGATGCTTGATGCTCGCTCGATGCAAGCAGCCTCGCCCTCGCGGGTAACCGTGAACGAATGAGTGGGTGGTGCAGCAAGACAGGACTCGGGAGCGCGGGAACTCAGTTTACTACACAGCACAGCATCATCATCACTCTGCTCGCCGCCATCTTACTGTTTTCTCACCCTATACCTGACTTACCCACCCCCGCCGGGCGTACGTTGCAAGGAAATACAGATTCCTCCCGCGAGTTATTAGACACTGGTGGTGCGAGCGAGGTGCCTTACATCACCCCCCCAAGTAAGCCCTGCCGCGTTGGGTTCGGAGATTTCTTGTCTTCTCAGGCACAGTTGGCCGCCTCAGTGACCAGGGGACAGCGTGGGACGACGTCTGAACTTTCTCGACAGATGCTTGCAACCTGCGGGAGTTGCATTTATTTGTTTGCACATTACCAATCCAACTCCCCAACTCTCTTTTTGAGGCCCCGAGGCACCCCCCGAGTTTCACACAGAGGCCTCACAAACATTCTCCTTTGTTTTTCTTCTACCCATCCGACCCATCACCCGACAAGTATTGGGAGGTGTGTCTAGACGGCCCATCACATTGGCGCACCCGCCTCTCGCCCTGTCCGTCATGCCCGAGCACATGCAGAGGGAAAGAGGACGGTCGCATTCGCTCAGACTCTATCGGCTGAGCTGCAGAGTCGCAAAGGAGACAGCTCGCAAACACCTGCTGATGGTCGTTTGACTCGTTTGTGCACTTGGGAGTTGACAAGTCCTCTCCATCTTCGCCAATGTTGCACGCGAGGACTACCGGCCGAGTGACCGGTCGAGTGGAGGTGCAAGCGCAGTCCAGTCCAGCCAGTCCAGTCCAGAGCCATAGAGACTCGTCGTCGAAGACAAACTGAAGCTGTGGCGGCAGCGCACTGTGCAAGAATGCCATAGGCAGAAAGTCAAATCCGCTTGTTTGTTTACTTGTTGTGCATGTGTGCGGGTGCGGGTGCTCGAAACGGCAACTGTGTTGCCAGAATGCAACTGCAACAATTGAGGTTTGGTTCCGAAGTCAAAAGAGTCTGTTCGCCCAGCTTGCGACGGTGCCATTCCTACACGTGATGCGATATCTTCAAGTATTATGCTTGGGAGACAACATCACCTTCATGCCCGGTTCATCCGGCCTTCTCATACAAGTACAAGGAGAATACCCTGAGGAGCACTGATGGCATGAAGAGTTGTTGAGACAATCGCCTCATCTTTTGCCGTCTGCTCCCTTTACCGCTCCAGAAGGCATCCGCTCACTCAGCCTTATTCTCCACATTCCAGCACCTTAGGCATAATAAATCTGATCAAACCAGGAGAATTCAGGTACCGGTGCGAGATCAACATGGGTGGGACGCGCTCTTCCAGACGGTCCTCGGTCTCAACCTCTTCTTCGTCTGCTGTATCCTGGCCATTTCTCTTTGCTGCAGGTGTGTGTCTCGCGTGTTTCTCGTCTCTTGAATAAAAGGAGATATTGAAAATTGCGTATGAGAAGTGATGCGAAAGCTAAGTCTACATGTGAAAATCAGATAAACCGCATCCTGAGCCCAAGACATCCGTTAAAACGCCTAACCGTTCCTCAACGGTCATCAGCTCCTCGAAATCAAAAGGACGCTCCACCGTGACAGTTGTAGTAGAATCCTCGGCCCCGGTAAAGCTGTGGCCATTTTTCATGCTGCAAGGTTTGTCCCTTCCCTTTCAACAACTCCCCCTTAGTAAAGAAAGAAAAGGCGAGAAAGGAGAACAAGCCACCTAATTATTAACCTCTTCCGTGCGCAAGGCAAAGGAAAGACGGGGGGATATTACGAGTCCGCACCTCCTAAGAAGAAGAAGAGGCCTAAACGGTCTGCGCCGAAGGAATTAGAGATGCAGACTTTCCCCTTCTTTGCTCAAGGTATTTCTTTTTTACTCCCTTTCTCTGTCATCCTGCCCCTTTTCACCTCTGTACTCTTCTGACTCTATGTAGAGAAACGCAAAGTCCTTTTCGTAAAGGAGAGAGATGAGTACTATACTTATTAGCTAGTTTGCTGATCTCTCTAACCCCCTTGCCGAGTTCCCCTTTTTACATATTTCCTCCTTCCTTTCTTTTAGTGTATTTTTTTCTCGCTTGTGTTGTCTTGATACCTTACTCTTAGTACCTTCTTTTTAGAAGCAGATTGTTCTCCTTACTGTGTAGCGAGCGCGAGTTACGTTATGATTTATGTTTATGATTTTATGACTGAGGATGATTATGGATGTCTTCTTTTTATTTTCACGATACTGTTGTGATAACCTGTATTCTCGGACTTTATTTTTTGTACCAACTTTCACTTCTTGCTCTTGTATTTCTGCTTTTTGAGGGTTCTCTCCAATTTTGCCTTGTCTCATTGTTAAGAGGCTGCTTATTTTTAAGTCTGTATTAGGACTTGAGGGGATTGAGGGGATGATTATTCATGGTCTTGTCTTATTATCCTATATTATTGTTTTTGTTCTGCTTCGATGCTATTCATTATGTCTTATTATTTTCGCCTTCCAAAGTAGCACGCAAAAAGAATCGGGAAACCATAGTATATGTACTATTCCATGTAATTTATACCCATGCAAATGTAACAAACGTGTACACATAGCAAAGCTGAGTCGGACTTACACAATAGTGGCACTCTCTTGCCCCTCCAACAAAGGAGCCAGAATCCCAAACCTCAATGCCAATCTCAACGTCGAATCTCACCTACTCTAAATTAGGGAAATTGGACCTAGGATAAAGTTAAAAGTATATTGGGTATCATGCAATGGGTGAGGTGGTGCATGATTCCCTCCTAGCTCTCCTTTAGCTCGCAAAGCCCCTAGCGATTACGAAGAAGAAGCAAAAGAAGAAGGAGCGAGTCAATGTAACCGCAATAGACTTCATCTAAACCCCTTCTATCTTGCCATCCCCTCTCTTCCTTGTTGCCTCTCACACCTGCCACTCTTTCCTCGAGGTAACAAACTAGGTACCTACTTAGTATAACCTCCAGCCACTTCTCCCTGACAATTCTGTCGCCTCCTCTTGCAGTACCCCTCGTCTATTTTCCGTCTTGATGTATAACCAACCTCCACAAGGGCGTTCGAATCACCACCGCCGTCTGAGAGGATTCAGAATGGGATTTTTCTTCCTGCTTGCCTCTCCGGTAAGTAAGGTGTACGGCTATTCCCCGCGGCAGGTTTCGCGCCAAGCGGGTGCGGAAGAGGAGGGAAAGAATGCATTTCTTGATGTAGATAAAATAAAAACTCGAATCAGCTGGATATTGATTGTGCTGCGTTGTGCTTGGACTTTGAAGGTCTGGGGTAGCTGTGGGTATAGGAGGTAGGTGGCAGCTGTGGGTAAGCGAAGAGCATACCTCCGGGGACTCAAGTATGCCTTGGCAAGGTAAGTATCAGATGGAGGTAACGTGGTCGGTCTGGTCAGCGAGTAGATTGCCAGTTAAGCAGGTATGTAAATTGGGATTGATACCTATACTCACTGTCTCCATCCCTCTCTCCCTCACTCGCTCGCTCTTCTCTCACCCTGTTCATTGACCCCGTCGCTTACTTGGGGGGATTTCTAAAGGAGTAGCGGATAAGGCAGGGGTGGGATCTAGATGATTTTTGTAAAAGGAAATAAGAAAGAAGAAAGAAGATAGAAGATGAAGAAAAAGACTCGGTAAAGGATAGGTTGGTGAGGTAGCAAAGTATCGAGGGAGGAACTGGAATGAAAACCTGGTAAGAGCAGGAAGCAAGAAGCAGCTTTGGACTTGATAAGACAGACGAAGAATTTATCGGGTGCTTGTTCTAAGAGAAGGTCAGTCGCTTGGCTCGATAGCTCATGCGATCTTCCTTCGTGTGTGTGTAGTGTAGTGATGGTCAGGTTAGACATGTGAGGATTTAGAACTGTATAGGAGAGGGAAAAGAGAAGCGAGGAGAGATGGATCAGGATCATGCTTCAAAGGCAAACTCGTAGCTTTCAAAGAGATTCTTCCGTTCCACTCGCCCTCGGATGGATTATCGTTATGTTTCGACCTTCGTGTAAGTAATTATCGTTTTTCATTCAACGTCAGTTGATTAGTCCATCAACCAGTCTCAAAATATACGTAGCTGGGAAAAAAAAAGGCTTCAATAATCATTAGAGAATGCTGTCTGTCTGCTTCTAGCCAACGATGTGACACCCATATGCAATCTACGATGAGGCTTTGGATAACTATAATATATACGCCGTGTTCCCCATGCACCTCAACCCATCTAACCCCCCCCCCTCCCCCAAAAAAATAAGACCTACTTACCCATCCTAAGCATTAAAATGTTCTATCCTGTGGTGTATCTAGATCCCCCAAATTCACTACCTCTTCCTCGTTTTCGAGAATGGCTCTCGTCTCTTCGGCCTCCGCTACCTCCTCATCACTTGCTCTCTCTGGTTTTGTACCCCCCGTTGTGCTCATGGCGACATAGACGGCACTCGCGAGGATCAATCCACTGCCTGCAAGACTCCACCACCCAGGCACAACGCCAAAGACCCAACGATCCAAGCCCAGAGCGAAGAGCATGTTTGTGTAAATCATATTCGTGGCTCGCACACCGCCATCTTTGCCAGCCAAGCCTCTAGTGAGGAGATATTGCATTATGAACCCGCAGACGCCGAGGAAGATGAGCATAGTCCACTCCCGAGGATTGCTAGGGAGCGCGAAGGTGTCGGTGGCTAGCAGGTAGACCGTAGACACTATCGTGCACCAGATGGAGAAGTAGTTCACCGATACGAGAGGGTGCGCGCGTGAGCCGATCAGCCTTATCGCTGTGAAGGCCCCCGCGGACCCAACAACCCCAAGCAGGGCGACGATGACTGCAGTGAGTCGTTGTGTTGAGGTTGCGATCGGGTCTTCATTATTGTCCGTGGTGGCTGCGGTTCCGTTTCCAGGAACCGCAAAGTCGGAGGCGTCAGGCGAGGAAGAGAAGGAGAAGAACGAGGCCGGGCGTGCGATCAAGACAACGCCCAGCAGAGACACCAGACTTGCGAGTTGAGCACTCCTTGGAAATGGCTCGCGAAGAAAGAGATAGCAAGCATATGCTGCGACTGAGGGTGCCAAGAAAGTGATGACAACTGCATCAGCCATAGGGAGATACTTCAAAGAAACTATCATCTGTTAGCGAAGTTCCGCTCTCAACCTCCATCAGCAACTTACAGTACATGCCGAAAATCCCAAAGAAACCAGAAAATCCTCTTAAAACCAGTAAACCTCTGACTTCCCTGATGCCAAATAGTGCTATGCCTTGCCACCACATCCAAAGACAGCAGCAAAGTCCCGTCAGAGTCATTCTAGTAAAGAGAATCTGGAAAGGTTCCATTTTGTTGCCCTCCTTCTCCAGGATTTGAGCCGTGACGTTCATCAGTGCCCCAAACAACTGAGAGACAATAACCAAGATCAGACTCTCGTTGCGATTCCAGAAGCCAAGGAACGGTGACCGCCATGTTCTCGCCTCAAACCGTCGAGTAACTGGATATGGTGATATCCCTCTGGAAGATACAGAGCTGATCGAAAGCCTTCTGAAGGCCTCAGGATCAAGCAGTCCTGCAGAGTCCGACTTGGTGGGATTTGGTGAGAGATAATTAGTTCTTTGGCCGTTCAGAGCGAGGTCTAAGTTGGAGGGAGGCTCCGATAAACGCTCGTCATCATGATGGAGTGGGGGCTTTGGCGATGCTAAATTGGTCTGGGGGATCTGGGGTAAGGAGGACATAATGATACGGACTCATCGCAATCCGGGGGACAAAGATAAGAAGATATAGTAACAATACGGGAGAAGAGCGCCTGCACAGTGAGTGGAATATGGCAACGTATTATAACAAAACTGCCCGTTACAGGTTTCGAGATTTTTTTTTCACCAACACCCTTCACTACCTTAGGGCGGTGAAATTCGAGATTATATAATCATCTGATATCGTTCTAATACCTTAGAGAACTCTATACTCTAGTATTAAACTTTATATTATATTATATATAAAAAAATCTGCGGATAATTCGGATCAAATTACCTGTGGGTAATCTTTACCCTCGGGTAGTTTATTACTAGTAAGTAGGATTATAAATACTTAAGAGTATTAGAGTTTCCTTTTCTCTCGTTTTTTAATTATATTACGTTTCTTATTTTTAATTACTATATATCATATAATAATAGCTAAAGAAACCGATCCTTATTTACTTCGTATACTAGGTATTAATTATATTAACTATAGTTTTAAGACTCTTAAGTATAATTTATATCCTAGTATTTATTCTTTTTAAGGCCTTTATAAAAATCCCGAATTAAAGTCTTATTCGCCCTAGACGCTCTACGATATTAATAATAACCTAATACTTATCGTAAAGCCTTTTATTTAAGATAATAGCTTATTAAATATATTCTAGGTCTCTTATAACTCTAGTAAATTACTAATACTAAGTATTAATACTAAATAACTAATAGGCTTTACTAATTCGAATTATCAAGTATTATTTATTTTTACGCCTTATAAGATATTAGTAGAAGCTTATATATTAAAGGAAATTACTTGAAAGTATAATATAAAAGTATAAAAAGTGAAAGATAAGAAAGATAAATATAATATTAATATAAAAGATAAACGTATACGAGAGTATTATAATACGATTATTCGATTTATAAAGAAATAAGAGGATAATAATAATAAGAAGTATAACCTAGAGAATAATATTACCTTTTATATTAATAAACTTTTTCTTAATTTTCGTTACCTAATACTAAAACTTACGAATAAGGTTAAGGGATTTAGTAGTTATATAACAAATAATAGCTAAAGATTAAGTACTTTTATAAAGGATAATTTCCCTATTATATTTACTAAATAGGTTAAACGAATAAAAAGTCTTATAAGTCGAATTATATATTACTTGATATTAGCTAACTAGGAAATTAAGTATAAATCTCTAAAATTATTATAAATTAAAAATAATACCGATTTTAAGAAAACCGATAATATATATTTATATATTCTTATAAAACGTATAAATAGAAAATTAAGAGATTATTCTAATAATTCTAGGAGTAATACTTCGGATAATAATTATTATTCTATTACTTAAATTAAGTTAAGTAAGTTCCGTGTTAATAGATTTTTATATACTAGTTACTAACTTATTATCTAATAAAAACTAGTAAATATACTTTTATAAAAGATAGCCTTATTTATAATCCTTTTACTAATTTCCTTAATAATAATTTTTATCTTTATAATAAACTCTTTCTATTTAAGGATTTTATTTTTTAAGAGCCTATAAAATTTATTACTCTTATTATAGCTTAACTAATACTAATATCTTTAAGGATTAAGAAAGAAGGGAATATATTAATTATTAAGCCTACTAGATTATATAAAAACTCGGGGTAAAATATACCTAATATAAAAAGTAAGCTTCTTATAAAAATAAAATTCTACTTTCGAACTTTTATTATACCTATAAATAAGAAAGAACTTATATCAACTTATATTAATCTTTTATTATTATTATTACCTCTATTAATTATACTAGTAGTTAAGAAAAAGCCTAAGGTAAAGATTAAAAGTAAGGTTAAAGTAACTAGCAAATACCAGGTATTATTTATAATTAAAGATAATAAACTAAGAGATATTATAGAGATTAATTCTAATAATAAGTTTATAACTAGTTTTAAGGATTTAATTATTATAATAATAAAAGAAATTCCTATAAGGTTATTTCTTTCTCGCCCTAGTAATAAGATATCTGATAATATAAATCTATATAATAATATTTATAAACTAGTACTAGTATAAAATATATAATTATTTATCGAAATTCTACTAACTATAACTTAGTATTAATTATTATTATAATATCCCCCTTATAGGTAATATACTTTATTATCCTAAGTATAAGCTATTAGTCGTTTAATAAGATCCGAATCACGTAAATAATATACTAATATAAATCTTAGTAATATTATTTTAATAACTTAATAATATATATTATCTAAGAAGTTTAAAATAAATATTAACTTACCAAATAATATTACCTCTAAAGATATAACAAAGAAAGCTCGATTAATATAAATTAATATATAAATAAAAAAGCTTATTAATAATATTATATAGCTATAGCTAATATATTATAAGAGAGGAGGGTATAAGAAAGGAGGACGTAATAAAAGAGGTTATAGTTTAGATTAGTTAGTTATAATTATAAGTTATAGCTTATTTATATTTAGTTTTATACTTATTTAGATTTAGTTTTATACTTATTTTATATCTTAAAATTTTAGTAAAATAAAATATATTCTAGCTTAAAGAAAATATTAAAAATTTATAACTTAAGCTTTTTATTTAATTATATAATAAACATAGATCTATATAAGAAGATATAATCCTTATAAAAGAGGTTTAGTTAATTATTCTTCTACTTTATTATAAGTATTAGCTAAGCTATAAGTATATAATTTATAAAAATAAAATTTCAAATACTTTAATATTTGATATTAACTATTATATCCTCTATTACTATAATAGTATACTAGATTACTTTTAGCTAGAAATACGACTTTTATTCGATTAAAATCCTTACTAGGAAATAATCTATAAGCTTTATACTTTAGGTTATAGTTAGGCTTAAATTCTTAAAAAAATTATATAATAATATCCCTAGATAAATATTATATCTCGTTTTAGCCTTAAGAGGCATATAAAGGAATAAGGTCTTAGTACTAAATATAAAGCTATAAACGATAATAAGATCCTTTAATTTATATCTTATAAATAATATACTAACTAGATATATAAGAAGATTCTTAAATATATTATTATTAAATTTCCTTTTATCTTACTTGCTTTATAATAACTCCAAACTATCTAAGAAAAGCTAGGCCTTATATATTAATAGCGATCACAAATAATAAAGGAGAAGTAAGAGTAAGTTCGATAATAGGTATTAGATATTATAAGAGAATATAATACTAAGGATTATAAGTATATATATTTAGCTCTAGTATTATAATAAAAAGGGATTCTTATTAGCTTATAGATAATAACTCGAATATTATAAGAGATTAATCCTACTAAAGTTAATATAAGGAATCTTATATATTATTATTATAAAAAAAGAATATAAGTTACTAGCCTTAGTAAAATTTACTCTTATAATAGTTATAATAAATTAAAGCTATAAGGATTTTATATTTATACCTTTATTAATAGATACTTATAATATATATTATAAGTATATTATAAAATTAATAATAAAATATTTATATTAGTATTAATATAATATCTCGAACTTATTACTTATAATATAAGGATTTTAAGGCTTATTCGTAGTAATAAAAGAGTAGAAATACCCCTTATAATATAAGCTTACCTGATTCTTCGTAGGGCTACTAATCTCTAGGATTAATAATATTAAATTATTAAAGAAGATAATATTAATAATATATAATTTTATAAGTATTATAAGAAGTTACTAATAAGAAAATACTTTTCCTAGGCTACCTTAATATAAAATATTCGTATTAAATAATAGTAGAAATTAATAGCTTACTTATTCTTAAATACGTATTATAAGTTTTTTTAAGGCCTAAGTTATAATAGGTTTTTTAATAATATAATAGCAGATTATATTATTATTAAATATATTTATATACTAATACTTTAGGATTATATTAAAGGATATATTAAGGTTTATAAGTAAGTTTATTTATAATATAATATTATTAACTAATTTAATTATAATACTTATAAAATAAGAAAATAAAAAGATTAAACTTATTATTTTCCTTCTAATAAGCTATAAAACTTATTCTTTTATCTTAACGTATATAATTATTATATTCCTATATATTAGGAAATATTTTACTAGCTATAATCTTTAGTTAATAGCGCTAATATTTATATATATCTACCTCGTAATATAATAAAATTATATAAGAATATTTATATAAGAAATAAATATCCTAAGAATAAAATACTAGCGTTTAAGCTAAGTAGTAAGTATCCTTATTATTATATATATCTTATATTATAAGCTAAGCTATAGCGTTTAAGGATTATATCTGGTAATATAAATATATTATAAGAAATTAAGACTTCTTATAATACTTAAGAATAAATTAAGAGATATATAAATTCTTCGGAAAATAATAAGATAATAAATTCTTTTCTTAGAATAATATTTTAAGAACTCGATTTATAATAGGCTAATTATATTAATATAAATAATTCTAATTAAAATCTATAGGATAAAACTAATAAGAAGGTTAATATAAAAGAAAAGATTATTTAATATAAGGACTTCGATAATTTAGTATAAAGAAATACTAGTTTTATTAACTTATTAAAGAGATTATTATTTTTATATTATAGGTTTTATAAGTACTAGTAAATTATTTTTATTAAAAGCTATTTAATCTTATATAAAGGTAATAAAACGTCTAATATTATTATTATTTCTTTCTTTTCTTTTACTTATTATCTTTATAATCTTTTAGCTTTTATTACCTTACTTTTATATTTCTTTCTTTTTTTTATAGAAGCCGACTACTTTACTAGATTTATTTTACGCTTTGATTAATAATAAGATATAAGTAGAGAATAAACCTCTTTCTCTCTTATTATTTAGCTCTAATTATAATCAGGTTATATTAGTAGAGGAAATATATCTTCGATTATAATAATATTAGGAATACTCGATTTTAAATTTCGAGTTATAGGATTATTTAGATTTCCTTCCTTAAATATACTTATAAGAATATTAGGTCTAAGAATTAAAGGTTAATTAATCTTCTCTTTTTTAACTTAAACTTATAATTCTTAGGAAAATAACTTTAAGGATTTATTCTCTTTTTCTTTAGTTTTTCCTAAGAACTATAAGTTTAAATTAAAAAAGAGAAGATTAAGTTCTCTTTTTCTTTAGTTTTTCCTAAGAATTATAAGTCTAAGTTAAAGAAAAAAAAATTAACTAATCTTTAATTCTTAGACCTAGTACGTTTATTTTTAACCTTCGTCGAGAAAGTCTTATAGCTAAAATTTAAGGGTATTAGAGTTTTAGTTATAAACTTTCTCTTAAGATATACTTTATTCCTTTTAGTATAAAGCTTAAAAGAATAATAAGAAGAACTCCTACTAGTTATAATAAATAAATCGTATTTCTATTATATATAAATTATTATATAATAAGAGTAATATATAACTTTTATATACCTATAAACTTACTTTAATAACCTAGAACCCTTTCGTAAGTAGATAAATTCTTAGCTTTAATCGGTTTAGTATAATAGTTTTTATAATACTAATAACTAAAACTAAGAGTAAGTTTAAGGTACCCTAAAAGAAGCTCCTCTTATTACTAAAAAGAAAATATTAAATAATATAAGAATAATACTTATATATTCCTAAATACTAAAGGTTTAGCTAGGTTTATTATAATTTAGTACTTTGCTTCTTAGTTAAAAGTCGTAGCTATTATCTTATTATTAATTTTAGGGAGGTTATATAAGTTTATTCTTAGGCAAGTAATATAACCTATAAAAGAGTTATATAAAAGTTAGGAACAAGTATATTATTATATTACGTTTTATAATATAATTACTCGAATAAGACTAAAATAAATAACCTATTAAACCTTATAAAAGGTTTAGAAATACCTAAATATATAGGTAGTTTAATAAACTACTAAAATAAAATAAAGAAACGATTCTAAAAATTATAAATCTATATAGAAACTATAGTTATATAACCCTAAGTAGTTATATTTTCCTCTTACCTTAATATATCCTTTATTACGCTTCCTAATATTCGAAAGTTCGAAACCTAGAATTTATAATAATAAAAAGTAGAATAATAAATATAAACGACTTCTAAAAGGTTATTACGAATTTATAACTTTTATAAATAATAATAAAACAAAGGAAATACAAAGAATATATATTACTAAGAACTTTGTTAGTTCTCCTTTTTATATTATATTATTAAAGTCGAAAAGTCGAAGTTAATAATATAATTAAAAAGCTTAAGATATTAGTCGAAGTTCGTAGGCCTAGAATGTTCCTAAAAATATATATTAGGTTAAACCTAATTAGTAAGAAGTAAAAATAAGATTAGAATAAAAAGGAAAAAAAGTTAGATAAAAATTAATATTTTATCTACCTACTTATTATTATATTCCTTAAGAGAAAAATAAACTAACAGGATATAAAAGGATTTAGTTATCGGCTAATACTTTATACCCGATTATAATAAACCTAACTACCTAGAGGGCTTTTAGGCTATTATAATTTAACTTCTGCTTATACTAGTATAAGGGGCTCGCCTAGGCCGTATATATTATTAATAATAAGTTAAGGTTAAAAACTATAAAATATAAAATAAAATATCCCCTAAGAAGCTATAAGATATTATTAATATATTAAAGTACTAGTAAGCGAAGAAAGAGTAATAAGAATTATCTATAAAAGTATTAGTAGGAATAAGTAGTTATAAGAGAGAAATACTTCCTAAAATAGATATTTATTATAAAGTAATATTAAAAGGTAAGAGAAAAGTACTAAAAAATATTTATAGAAATATTAATAAGAATAAGTAATAATAAAAGAGAAATACTTCCTAAAGTAGATATTTATTATAAAGTAATATAAAGAAGCGAAAGAAGAGTATTAAAGAGTATCTATAAAAGTATTAGTAGGAATAAGTAATTATAAAAGAAGAATACTTCCTAAAGTAGATATATACTATAATATAATAGGAATAAATAAAAGCACGTAGCTAGGTTATTCTAAGAACCTAGGAAGTAATTAGCTATAAAAAAGAGAGGAGAAAAGTCTTATAAAGCTATTTATTATATAAAAGTTTTCTATTAGAAAGTTAGCTTAATCTTAAACTCTAGGAAAAAAGGTAAAAAATAAAAAAAAAGTTAATACTACTTATTTACCTAAATAAACTACTAGTATTAGAGATCGTTAAGGTTACGCGCTAAAGTTATTTATACTAAGAAAGAAATATAAAGATTAATAAATAATTATAAAATTACGCGATTATTATTATTATTAGTATTACTTATATTATATATTATAAAGTAAAGCTAGTAAGAAAGATATAAATTAATCTTACGTATAATATTAGTTAACTTAAAACGCGTAATAAGTTAAAGTAAAAATACTCCTAATTAAGAAGGTAATTAATATTATAATTAAGATATTATACGATTATACGATTATATAAAAAGAGGAGAGAAGATATTATAGTAGATCGAAGGATAAGATTATTATAAAAAGAGTTATAAGAGGGAAAAAGAATTAAAAAGTTAAAATAATATATATAATACTAGTATAAAGGAAAAGTAGGTAGAGAGAGAATTATAAGAGGGAGAAAGAGAGAGAAGAATAAAAGAGAAATAGGTAATAAAGAAAGTTATAAGAGGAAGAAAGAGAGAGAAAAATAAAAGAGTTTAAATAATACGTATAATACTAGTACGATTAAGAGATAAAAGTTATTAAAAGAATTATAAGAGGAAAAAAGAGAGAGAAAAAAGCGAAAAGTTAAAATAATAAAAAGTAGGGTTAATATATTTGATTAAAAGTATATATAATACTATTAATAATATACCTATTAATAACTTTAAGAGAATAATATAAACGTAAATTAACTTCGATTAATATAAATTTTTTTTTCTCTTAAAAAGTAATATTAGAACTATAAATTATATTAAAAAATAAATTAAAAAGATTTAATATTATTATAAATAAAAAGATATCTTATATAATTAAGGTTTAAGAAAAAAAAAAGATTTAATTACTAAAAGATAAGCGATAAATTACGTATATAACGTTAATGTTAAAATCCTTATACTTTAAGAGGCCGTAGAATATTAATATATACCTGTAAGTATTATAAAAAGCTATTAGTTCTATTATTATAACTTATAAGATATATATAATATATATAAAAGGTATATATATATTAATAAACTATAATAATAAGGATAATAATAAAGTAATAATAAAAAAGTTAATAATAGAAAAGATAATAATAAAAAAAGAAATATAATTATAATATATTATATAAATATCTTTTACTTATATCTAATTTTAATTTTTTTTTCTTTTTTCCTAAAAATCTCTTATACCTAGAATATAAGTAATACTCTAAAGGCTACGGCCTTTTATAATACTATAACCTAATAATAAGAAGCCGTAACCTATAAATAAGTTATAACTAATTATATATAAGTCTAAGAAAATTACTAGTAATAAGGATATTTATAATATCCTAATATTATTATTATTATTATTATTATTATTATTATTATTATTATTATTATTATTATTATTATTACTAGGTAATATAATTATATTATTATTATTATTATTATAAATATTCGGGGCTACGGCTACCTAAAATACTCGTGTTATAATAATAATACTTTAACTTTTAGTCTTATAAGCCCTAGTTTTTCGTGCTAGTCGTATCTTTATAATCGGTTATACCTCTAAAGAGAAAGCCTTTTTAGGTTAAGAAAGGAAGGTAAAATAACTTAGGGGGGCCGCTTACAGTCGATATTAAGGTAATTCTAGGCCGTTTACAGTTTATATTACGATCGCTAGTCGGTTTATAGGCGCTTACGCTAACTATTATTTTAACTCGGAGAATAATACTTATATTATTCGCGCTAATATATTTTTATTAATATTATATTATAATAATATTAATAAATAATAACTATTATTACTCGTACTTTTATTATTCCTAGGGTTAATAGCCGCTTATTATATTACTCTTACTAAGTCTAAAGATAAGTTAAGAGTAGCTATAATAATAGGACTAGTAAGTATAATATAACTAAGATAACTTTATAAGTATAAGTAACTAACTTATAATAGCTTTTAATATAAGTAGTTTACGTTGCTCTTAGTCTCTTATTAGTAAGTTCCGGGTCTTAGTAAAAGAGTTTCGGGCTCTTACCTTTATTAAAAGAGTAGGAAAGCGTACTCGGCTCTAATAAGAGCTTATTATTCTAGATATAATAAAAGTAAAAGCTATAAAAAAGAAAGAGAAAAAGAAAGAAGAAAAGAAAGAATAATTTTATAGCTAGTTACAAGGACGTTATAAGGCGTTATAAGAAGTTATAAGGAGTAATAAATAAGATTTACGCCTTATATTACGCTATAAAGTCTTATAAAAGGCGTACTTATATAAAGATATTATATTATTAGGATAATTTAAATCCTAATATTACTTATAAGCTACTATAAATACTTAGATTAAAATCGTAAATTATTATAATATATAATTTTTAAACTTCTTAACTTATAGTTATATATAAAATATTAGAAATAAAATATTTTCTTTATATATATTATAAGATATAACGTAATTATATATCCGTATTATAATTAACCGTAAAAAGTTATATATTATAACTTAGGAGTTTAATTATTTTTTATTAGGAATCGTAATATAAGCTATAATTATATATATAAGCTAATATAAGCCAAAATAAATTATAATAAATCTAAAATAATAGCTTAAAAGTAGAATTATTTATATATATATATATTATAGCTTAGATATTTTAAATCTTTCTTTTTTACAAATAATAAGATATATTATAATTATATATATTAGTCGCTTAAAGATAAAATTATTCTTTTATATTATTATTAACACGAATTATAATAACGTTACTTTAATTATTATAACTAATAAGATTATATATACGGCCCGAATAATTATATTTATATATATACGGCTTATAATAGCCGTATTTATATATCTATAGGCCGTAATAGCCGTATCTATATATTTATAGGCCGTAATAACCGGATTTATATATATAAGGATCGTAATAATAATAACTACTAGAAAGAAGTAATTACTACTAATAGATTACCCCCTAGGTTAATTAAAAGGTTTTATATTAAGTTAGTAGAAATAAATTTAATAAACTCTACGTAATCTGATATCAAGTGATATTATAGGACCGTAGCTTAGTAGGGAAAAGTATAACGTGATAATAATTAGACTAATACTCTAGCAAAAAGAGTTATATAGTATACTCGTAACTCGGGAGGTTTTCTCTTCGAGGAGTAAGTGATAGAACTATACAAATATAAGCGACGTATTTTTTTTTTGGTAACACGTGATTTAAAACTACGGGCTCGGAGCCTGTGGCCCATACACTAGGCCCAATGTAATAAAACCGGCAGAATTCAAAAGTGGGATCCTGAAACCTGTAACGGGCAGTTTTGTCATAATACGTTGCCATAGTGGAAGTTGGGGGGAGGGGAGAAGGCAGAGGCTCCAGATGCGCTAAGGCAGCAAAAGAAGACGTTGGAAGTGAGGGCATCCTACCATCGAATAACATCATTTGGTTATTGCCCGACCAGGGGAAACTTCCTTTCTAGTTGCAGAAATAAGTGGGATGGACCGGCTCTGTTAGCAACGAATCTGGGAGCATTATGGTGCACCAGCGGCCGGCGCGAAGAGAGCCCACCAGGCCCTGGAAAAGTAGTCTGTTGGGCAGCGCCGTCGGTCTGGGCTCTAGAGCGATACCTGAATCGTAATCCAGAGTCGAGCTGTCATGGCTGTTGCGAGGACGCAGACATGGCCAACAGAGCATTTCAGCTTTTTTGATCGTGGTGGTTGGTTTCAGGAAAAAGTCATGGCCGAGAATGTCGAAAACAGTTCCAGGCCTGGGTGCAAGAGAGTTGCAATAGGCCAATGTGACATGCCGGATCTGCACCCGGGAGAACCGGTGCTGCCGTGCTCGCTCGCAGGGGATTCAATGGAATGGTGGGGTTGTCAGAGCCTTTGCCATCGAGATGATCAGAGCATCAATTATATTCCCGATAAACCTAAGAAGATAATCTGATAGGCCTTCCCAAGATAGGTCGTCTCTTCTTTTCCTGCTCAACCATGATGACGAGAGGATAAAGTGTAAATATCTAAGCTTTCAGGTCCCAGAGCATCAACTGTAAGCGAAGACGTACAGACTTGCATGTGAGAAAAGAAAAAATAAAGATCTCAGAGCGCGAGGATTTCATTGGAGGTACTTATAGACCTGATGTCCGCTAGTTCTACTATCTGTATATGCCATCGTCTATAAAGACCATCCTTGACTCGGCGGTGTGGGTATCATTGTTTATCTCCTATCCTTATAACGCCATACATCAAACAAAACCAAAAGTAAAAGAGCACAAATGGCTGACCTTTTAACGGGCGCTCTTTCCGCCTGCAGTCTTCATATCTTCATCATCATCAGCTTCGCCCAATGGTTCCTCCATAGCCTTCAGGTTTGACTTTGTAATCTTGTCATCGGTGACATCCAACGTCTTCCGAGCCTTGTCAATCTCGACCTTCTTGCCTATGATCTCTTCAATTCTCCCAAGGTATGCTGGGTTCTTCCGGCAGGCGAATTTGATGTCGTCGAGCTTGATCTTCTGTCGTCCTGCAAGCGACGCTGATCGATGGGCTTCGAAACAGAGTTCCGTGATGAAGTCCGTGAGGATTTCATCAAAGACGCGCTTGGTCAAGTCGACCGAGTCTTTGACATCTCCATGTGCGAAGAGGAGGAGCTGGACTACGAGAGACATCAGTATTCGACAAATACCGCAGGCCAGCACAAAGACTTACGTTCTTGGTCTGTGAAGTTTTGCTGTCCGCGATTCTTGCCAATCCTTGCTCTGGGCTCCATTGTGCTGTGTTGTTGTGTTGATGAATAGATGAATAGATAGCTGGTTTTGTAGCTTCCTCCTTCCCTTCTACTTGTCGCTAGCAATGCCTTTAAACCACCGTCCTGTATTGCTTGTGGCCGCAGATTTGCTCAAGGACTTGGCAGCTGGTGAAAGCTTTTGAATGCGACTTCCTTTGCCACTTGCAATGCTGTCGTGAGTTGAGATATCGCTATTGGAGGCTAAAGGATACAAGATCAAGTTAGCTCATGATCACGTGGAGATAAGATCGTTCAGACGACACGTGCATTTCGGATCGGGTAAATAATAATCCACATAAATAACACTTACAACTTGTTCACAATGACAGTGACCGTAAGGTCGTGTCCTGCAATCCCCTGTTGTCAAGAGAACTTGAGATCGAGGTCGAAATAATCCAGAATGGTACGTCAACTGGAATGGTGTGCGCCAATTCTTTAGCGCTGTCTTACTAACCGCGTACCAAAGGCTGCCATATTCAACTTCCAAAGCACCTTGCTCGTTATCCTACTACTCATATGTACCTGCGCATATGCTCATCAACTGTTCCCGGGTATCATGGATAGAAACAAGGACGGGTAGGGAATTCTGCGGGGCGCGTAGAAGGGCAGCATGGCTGATTTCGAATAGGTTCAGAGGCATCTTCTGGAAATGCGCCAGAGTAGGGGAACGATTAAGCCCTTATGTTAGTCTTTGCTGCATTATTATGGCTGTGAGTATCCTTCAAGTCTGCTATCAAACTATGTTGACAAGTCTAGGTAACTCTGTTCATTGGCAATTGAGGTTCGGAGCTTGCAGGTTGGCGTTTTGGGCATGGAGGGTTGATATCATAGCTTGGATTTGGGACGACACGAAATAGTACATTGTATGAATATGCCAGAGAGAGGAGACTTGAAGAGTATAATGCATTATCGGAATTCGAAGCACTTGAGTTCGGCGCAGCATGCTGCGGTTGTACACAATTTGAGGCTAGGAGTACTTAGGTGTATTATGAGTCGACCATGGATTTTGATTGTTGTGCGGATCACAAGTGTTCCGTTGATTGCGATCGAACCAGAGATTACATACGACCTCTGTGCGGATCATGGTCTTTCCTTTCGGTGTCACCCATGAAAGTCGCTAGGTAGGAATTGCCAACGTGGCGACAGTAGACATTGGAGCAACTATATCCCAAAGCAATTCGCATTACTAAGGGAATTCCTCAGCCACTGTGAAAGTTACAGTTTTTGATCTAAATTTAGGTACATCAGTCTTAACCTCTGGTCATTCTTATTTTACAATCGCCGTGCATCTATCTATAGAAGACCAGCTCAATATTTGATTCTACAGATCTCTTTTTCTCTTCCATTCACACCCGCAATCCTGCCAGGTGTGAGGTTCCCTTAGAAATTTTCAGGCCAAGAAAGATAGCACAGACTACTAGCAGCTAGCAGCTGGAACTATTGCGTCTTGAGAATATCTTGTCTCTTTCCTGAGGGCTTTACTTTCCAAACAATTTATCTCCAAATAATCTTTTCATCAGTATAACATTTGCCCCAGTTAACCTAATTCATTCCTTATAGCTGATTCTCTCGACGGTGGACATACATATATTATAAGTAGAGAATTCTTGTGGTTCCTTTCATACATAACATTCTAGTTGATTTTCGTGTGACTCTTAAAACTGAATTCTTATTCAAAATTACAAGATCAAGAATTTCACCTTTAAATAAAAAGTCTATTAAATTATCCACACCAAATCCTCTTACTTGATAGGAAATCAGAGTCTTCAAAAGTTGATACTGATGACAGCGGTAAAGACAACGGTGGTAGCAATAAGATGGGTGCCCCTCTGCATTGGCGGGCAACTTTACTTCGGCAGTTATTGGTGGTCTGGGGCCCCGGATTCCAATATTGGATATGAACGGCATACGGCCACGAGATCCCCCATTCAGCAGGACTCGGCAGATGTAACTACTAATATTTGCTCGCATGCTGCCGATTGGAGCGCATGGTAGATGTGCATTGTGCACATCTAGGGCTCTGATATTGGATATGGACTACCTGCGGCTATTATACAAATCCGCTGCATTTCCCCGCAGAACCATCGACTGAGATCGGTTTGTGTGCTGCTAATTGGCGCGAATAGCCCATCTCCGTATCTCGGTTCCTAGTCTGAGATACAAACAAGCAATAGCTACTAGATGGGCTGCTTTACTCCGCGGGTCCAGCCATCTTGCATGCTGCCGACTGGTGCGCATAGTATATCTCCATATCTGGGGTCGACGTGCCGACAGGTACCCCAGCTTCATCACTTGCCTGAATGTCCGAACACCATGAGATGAACGGAACGATCCAGTCCACCTCTAATGCTTAACTCGACGCGTGTCACGAGGCCCCGTTCATACCACGCTGGAAAGCAAAACTCCTCATTCTGACGGGGATGTACGGGCCGTTGCGAACACACACACGCTATGAACAGAGCAGATGAGGATTATAAGTAGACATGGCGGTCCTACAGTCCTGCAGTCCTACAGTCATTCTCCGCAAAGGGCCAAGACATGTTCTCACGATCAAGCCTCGAACGCGCCTGGATAGTTGCTCTTGGCCTTGGCCTTGCTTCCACGGGCTCTCTGGTGGCGGCTGGGCCCTGCGATCTCTACTCGTCCGGCGGCACAGCCTGTGTCGCGGCACACAGCACCACTCGTGCCCTGTACAGCGCTTACAGCGGTGCTCTTTACCAGGTGAGGCGCGGCTCCGATTCGACGACGACGACCATTTCGCCGCTGTCTGCCGGCGGTGTTGCCAATGCCGCAGCCCAGGACTCCTTCTGCGCCAGCACGACCTGTCTCATTACCATTATCTACGACCAGTCCGGCAATGGGAATCACCTTACGCAGGCTCCTCCGGGGGGGTTCGATGGCCCGGAATCCAATGGCTACGACAACCTGGCCAGCGCAATTGGCGCCCCCGTCACGCTGAATGGCCAGAAGGCGTACGGCGTCTTCGTGTCTCCCGGGACTGGCTATCGCAACAATGCTGTCCGAGGCACGGCGACGGGCGACGCGGCCGAGGGCATGTATGCGGTCCTCGACGGGACTCACTACAACGGGGCCTGTTGCTTTGACTATGGCAATGCCGAGACCAGCAGTCTTGATACGGGCAATGGCCACATGGAAGCCATCTACTTTGGCGACAACACTGTCTGGGGCTCGGGGGCTGGCAGCGGGCCGTGGGTGATGGCGGATCTCGAGAACGGCCTGTTTTCGGGGGCCAGCGCCAGCCAGAACACTGCCGACCCGTCTGTCTCGTACCGCTTCCTCACGAGTATTGTCAAGGGAGAGCCAAACCACTGGGCCATCCGCGGGGCCAACGCTGCGTCCGGCTCGTTGTCGACATACTACAGCGGTGTGCGTCCCAGCGCGTCGGGCTACAACCCGATGCACAAAGAGGGTGCCATCATTCTGGGTATCGGGGGCGACAACAGCAATGGCGCTCAAGGCACTTTCTACGAGGGCGTGATGACCACGGGCTATCCGTCGGATGCTACTGAGGCTTCGGTGCAGGCCAATATCGTTGCTGCCAAGTACGCTACCACGTCGTTAACCAGCGGGCCGGCCTTGAGCGTCGGTTCCTCCATCTCGCTAAGGGCCACGACGGCTTCCTACAACACACGCTACATCGCACACACTGGCTCCAGCGTCAATACCCAGGTCGTCTCGTCGTCCAGCACCACCGCCCTCAAACAGCAGGCGAGCTGGACCGTTCGTACAGGCCTGGGCAACAGCGCCTGCTTCTCGTTTGAGTCCGTCGATACCCCTGGCAGCTACATCCGGCACTACAACTTCGGGCTCCTGCTCAACGCGAATGACGGCACCAAGCAGTTCCACGAAGACGCTACCTTTTGTCCACAGACTGGTCTCAACGGCCAAGGCAACTCGGTCCGATCCTGGAGCTATCCTACTCGCTATTTCCGCCATTATAACAATGTGCTCTACATCGCGAGCAACGGTGGTGTGGACACGTTTGATGCCACTGCATCCTTTAACGATGACGTGAGCTGGGTGGTCAGCACAGGCTTCGCTTGATAGTCCCTTTATATACTTGTCCAAGTTTATCAATGTGCTGGAAGTGGAAAAGATGTCAGCAAAAAAAACATGGATTTGTAGCTAAAAGTAGTAAAAGAAAATGACAAATTTCTCTTTGATAACAAAATTCCCGATTACTGTTTAATACAAGCCGGTGGTATAGTGCGAGTCCATTTCCCAAGAGGTTATATTCAGGGCCCTAAGGAGCCTCTTTACAATCATAGTATTCAAGGTCGTGTATCAAAATCGGCCACGAATTCCTCCGACGGAGAGCTACCTCCTTGGTTTTTACGCGAGGTATTAGCCGAGCCGATGGTAGGGTAGGTACCTAGGTATTTTTAATTGTTATCAAGTAAATATAATACTTTACTATTTACCCTCCAAGTCTTGTGTACTTGTACAATCTCTTAGTATACTAAGAGAATCGTTTCTCGGCCTTCTATTACTGTTAAAGAAATTTAAAAGTTGTTGTTAGGATAAAAACAGAGCATTTGGTTTTCTGAGCTCGCTTATTAAAATCGGCCACGCATTCCTCCGACGGAGAAGGTAGGTAGGTGGCGGTTGACCCTCGAATCGCATCTTCACAAGAGGCTAAAAGACCCTTACGTGCATCACAAGAAAGAATCCAATCATAGGGAACCAAGAGGATCATAAAATCAAAATATAAACATAAAGCTTCATTTACCAGGAGATCTATCTATATCGGTAGGTAGATATCTGTTCTCTAGGGGTTCTCATTAAGCTAATCTGCTCTGTGATTTCCACTCGTGGTTCTCTGTCTGCCTATCCTCAGGCCATGAGCTATCATATGTTCGTAGCAAACACATTTCAATCTCCCGTCTCTTCTTCTTTCTCTCGGAATGTCTATACCATTGTCACCTCCGTCTTGCAACCTCAGATCAGGCCTCTGCACAGTCTCGGTGACGATTAACTACCCCTACTTAAGCAAAGGAGTTGGTTTAGATTGTAACCACCATTGGACGAAAAACAGGCTAGGGACCCAACTTGTATAGGCGACAATGGTGAGCGAGAGCTCGTCAGACATGCCAAATAATATCAGCAGGGGCTGCTGCCAGCGCAGCATAACAGCAGCGTAGGTCAAGGCATAATTGCGCATCATCCACTCTCGATGACGGGCTACCTCGCCGTGCCAGATTGCAGACATGGCCTTCCAGATAGTGCCCAGCCAGCTCAGCGCGAGTATGGCAAACCCATAGTCGCCAATCGGATATGATATGGCATCCATCGACACGTTGAAGCCGCCAACGCCACCCGCCACAATAGCAGCGACGTACAAGCGACCGGCCCATCGATGTACGGCTGGGTAATGTCGTCGAAGGCCGTGGTGGAATTGGAACGGGCCAATGCCCACACTCACCAGACCGCCTAGCACATGAAAGATGCCTGACCACGACGACAGGAGGCGAGACTGGATTTCTGGATCACTGGGTTGGCGATTGAAGATGAAGACGATCCCATACAGGCACATGACAACGCCTGGGACTGCCATGAACCACCAGCGTGTGCTGTCTGAGATGAGCTTCGTGCCCCTCGAACTTGAATTGCTGGTTGCCGTTTTCGATACGGCTCTTTCTGGCTGCTTGTTGCGACTGGCTAGGGAGCTAGAGGCTGGCATCTCACTGCCGCTTGAGGCGACTTGCACCGTGTCGGTGTCGACGCAGAGTGATGTGGTTGACATTTTGGCGTTGAGATGATTGATTTGTTCAAGAGATCAAACTTGACTTGATGGAATCGTGTGAAATAAGTAAGTAGTGAAGATGATTGATAGTGATACTAATGGCACTGGTTATAAGGAATAGTCTATCTACTTATATCATTTCCTCGGTGATTCAGATCTCTGTGAGACCTGCATTACATACCCCCACTGAGATGAGTTGGCATCTACTATAGCCATGGACAGATGGGACTTGACTTGAATTGACCTGACCTGACCACGAGTTGGCATAGCTGGGGACTCGCACTGAGTCTCACGGTAAATACGGAGTCCGAGAGTTGAAGTCCTACTTCGTGGGGAATTTAAGTGTCCCGAACCGGCTCGAGAAGCACCCTGTTTCCGTCTTGGAAACGAATGGGATCTTATAGGTCCTCTGTGATATCTCCTCTGTGGCTCTGCTCGGGTGTGGGTTTATGCCGCAGGACGAAGGGAGATTCACCTAGTCAGGCTAGGCTGGCTTCATTCCCCCCATTTTCATAATTCAAGTCTTCTCGCGCCTGGGAGAAAATTGGCACGAGAGTCAAGCTCTAGAACGCCATTCATTGCCTTTATGGGGCTAGAATATGTCGGGGGGATGTGCTTAGCGGCATACTACTACCAGGAAGCCGTCGCGAGTTGATGTAATGCAGAGTTATTCTACATAAAAGTAAAACTACCAAAGAGTAATATTATGTTAGCTGGCAGCGAAAGATTGGAAAAGACTACTTATATTCAATCAAACTATGCTTTTGTGGCGGTTTGGGTTGTGTAGATTTAGTTAGTAGCTTGTGATCTAAGAAGCTCGTGCTCCTTCGCTTCGTCTAACCCGTGTTTGTTCTGGAAGAAAGGAGGTCTCTCCTTTTTTCTAAGATTTCCCTGCTTGTATTTGGACAGGTTTATAGCATGTCTAACTCTGTCCGGGCCGTAAAAGTGTCTCTTTCCTTGATCTACATAACATATAAGTTTAAACTGGTCAAACGAGTTATACGATTGACTCACTAAACCACTTAGCCTATTTAGTCTAAACCTACGGAGTTCCGCAGTGCATTCCATATATTCTTGAGGAGCAAACCCGTAGCATTTGTGGTTATAAGTGTCCTCTAAAATCTTGGGGTGAAAGTAGTTAATATAGCGATGTTAAGTATATAACTACAGGCTTTAGTTTCAGAAAAGCTAAATGTAAAGAAAACGGGAAAGTAATTTAGGCAAAGATAATTAAGTTGAAACTCTTGGTGAATTATCTTATTCATTCCTATAACAAACGTGGTAACTATTTGAGAATACGAGAGCCTCATTTAGTAAAGGACTGACTAGGCCCTAGAAGAAAAGAGGTGGTTCGAAAGGGAGGATAAAACTTATACCCTTTATGTTATGCTGTAGCAGCATTTCAGTATACACTTCCCAACCAAGGATTTTGAACTGTATTCGCCCCATTGAACTCCAAAGCCGTATCCATTAAACCAAACCAGGGCCAAAATCACCAACGCCATCGCTATGTAAAGCATGCCAACATTGGCCCATTAACCATGAATACTCGTTGCAGCACTCTCACTTCCTCCCCATATATCTCTACTCTCTTGCTCGACAGCCCTCATAGCAAGAGCGACATCCTCTAACTTCGCAACAACATCTAAAACACCACCATTGACTCTCGAGAAATACTTGTCGTTCGCCTCTCTCCTCCGTCTGGCAAGTAATATATCATGCTCAGTTTCATCTGCCAATTTACTTCCAGCAGCAGCTCTCTCTGCACCGACCCCACTACTGCCAGGTCTCCCTGTACCAGTAGCGGTGCCACTAGCCACTGTTTCTGTCCTTCTCCCCTCTTCATTTTCTAATGGATCTCGACTCTCAATCGCATCGTCCGCTTCACTTCTTGCCCATGCTTGCGCAAGGCCAATTTGTGCCTCCCTCAAAGCCTCAAGTGCTCGACTGTGTTCCGGTCCAAAAGCGTGTATGCCATTTGCAGCACTGAGTTCTACCTCCTCCAAGGTACTTTGCATCTCGGCCCATAATGCATCTGTTCGATCGGCCTGCTTCTTGCCTTCAGTCTCTTGCTGCTGTCTCGGTAGCACATTGGTCGATCGAGCAATCGGTATTGTATCTGTGGGACCATCAAGGTTGTTCCGTTGATTGATGCGCTGAGAACGCTGGCGTATCAAGGGCACGCGCGCAGATGATGCGGTCTGAGTTGGCGCAAGTGGCACTCCTGGTAAAGATACGTGAGAAGCATTTTGAGATGGAGGGCCTAGGAACAGCGCTGGCGGAGGTTCTCTTGGCTGTTTTCCTTTTGGATTCGGTGGAGAGGACATTGTGCAAGCTTCCTGTTACAGAGGATGATGGAAGGCCGAGATAAATGGCCAGGCACGATGTCATATCGGCATTTAGTAGTTCCGAGGGGCTCGTGATCCTGTGGCCTTGAGCTTCAGGCCGCTATGGGGCTGGGATCTTTTTCGGCTAAGGGCATTTGGCTTCCACACATTCTCAATTCTCAAATTCACGATCCGACCTGTATCGACAACCTCTTCACCAAATCAACACCCATCACGCCATAAACCGGTACGTTCTCCTGCTCGCAGATTCAAATCCCTCTCGATCTACACTACATCAGATTCTGACAGTTCTTCGCGCGTAGCAATCATGGGTAAAGGAAAGCCTCGTGGTCTTAATGCCGGACGTAAGCTCCAGAACCATCGCCGCGAACAACGATGGGCCGATCTTTCATACAAGAAGCGCGCTCTCGGAACGCAATTCAAGTCCTCTCCCTTCGGAGGCTCATCTCACGCCAAGGGAATAGTTTTGGAGAAGGTCGGAGTTGAGGCAAAGCAACCTAACTCTGCTATCCGAAAGTGTGTCAGAGTCCAGTTGATTAAGAACGGAAAGAAGGTCACTGCTTTCGGTACGTGTTTCCCAGCTCGAGGGGGAGTGGATTGAGATGGAAGGGGCGGGTTATGGGAATGCGGCGTGATACAGCAGACCAGCAAGCTAACAGATTTTATCAGTCCCCAACGATGGTTGTCTCAACTTCGTAGACGAGAACGACGAGGTCCTCCTTGCTGGTTTCGGTCGTAAGGGCAAGGCCAAGGGAGATATTCCCGGTGTGCGATTCAAGGTCGTCAAGGTCTCCGGTGTTGGATTGTCAGCTTTGTGGAAGGAGAAGAAGGAGAAGCCAAGATCGTAGATCTGTGGATGTCTTTTCGCTGGCCTGGGAACTTTGGGATGGTGTTTTACATTTGCCGGTGCTTTTCTTCGCTCAGATGGACTTAACGATGTTCTGTAGTCTAGAGGCGGAAAAAGTGCTGATATGATCATGAGAAATTTGATCATTGACCACCATATTCAATCTCCCTTGGGGTTTTCCAAACTTTTTATTACGGCTCCAGCAGTGGATGGTATGCATGTCTCTGCATGGACTTGGGACTTTCAGGGATTGTTGATGAAATATAATGCTTTCACACCACTTGTATTGTCTTTCTTTGCCACCTTGTCTGGAGAGGTTTGTGATTAAGAGAAAAGTGTGCAAGATCGGAGACGAAATGCTTGGATGTGATACGATTCAAGATAGTGATGATAGAAAACCAATTTGATTGATATCAGAGACCTGTCAAGAATGATGATGACGATACTGAGCAACAAGTGATATCTAATCTTGAGGATACTCACGAGCGACACCAATTATGTGAACCGGGCGCCTCAATACCTTCAAATCGCAGGCCCATGTAGAGATATGAAAACCCAGGATGCTTCAGAAAAGACAAAAGCAAAGAAAACCAAAAAGAAAAAGAGATAGAGAAAGGACGTGTCTATAAGAATCATCATTCATTCCCACCTACTGCCCCTCCTACGGCACATCACACCACATCACATCACAGCACAGTACACTCCGGCTAACATTTCTTTTCTTCTCCTTCAAAACACAAATCCATACATAAATGCAAATACCGCGTTGGTCCTCCAATCAAACAGACAAACAAACACTTCCGCTGTAGTGTAGGGGTTGTAAGTAGAAACCACCCTCACCCGAATACTCAGTTCTAATATTCGATCCAGAACATAGCCCGCTTTCATCCTCCGAGAAGCGATTCGACGGTTTAAATACCGGGCAGCCCGTAAGCTTCCTCCTTCTGATCACAGTGATAATCAAAACTAACGAAATTAACAGCGGGTTCGATTCCCGGCAGCGGAAAACTGATTTTTTTTTGTTTTGTGTGGAGGTGTTATCTTTTGGTCTTTGGTGCTGGTGGTGGCGGTGATGAGGGGGGGGGTTTTTTTTTGGAGGTTTTTTTTTCTCTTCTGCTTTGGCATCTTCTCTAGGAGGGGAGGGGAAGGTGGTTAAGCGAATCCACAGCACAGATGTTGATCTTTCTTCTCTAGCAATGACAACAGCACATAATATACTGACAACGGCATTGAAAGAAAAGAAACCCCAAAAAACGGGAATGCATGCCGCCGGCTTTCAGCTTTCAGCATGGCTCCCCGGACCAGACCAGACCAGACCAGACCACCACTCCTGCTGCTTCAGATGCTCGGAAATGTTGTTGCGAGCTGCCGTGTGGTGTGGTGTAGTGTGGTGTGCTGAGCTGAGTGTGTCTCGCGGGTGGCAGGGGGGTTTATATAGTTTTTTTTTTTTTTTTGCCTGGTGTGGAAAAGTAGTTTGAGTGAGTGAGTGATTGCATGACTCTTGATGGTCAGTTACAAAGTCACAGCATTCATTTTCCTCCTCCTCTTCTTCTTCCCGTCCCTTCTGCTGCTCCGATATATACCTATATATAAATTCCCCCCCACACATTTTCGTCTTCTCTTCCCCACCAATACCCATCCAGCCATGCACAAACACACATGTAAACCGTTCGTCCTTTGCCAGACGTGTAAAATAACAAGTACGAGATAAATACCACGCACAACGTGCCTCGTCTTCCGTCTTCTCTGCTTTCCTAGCCGGTTGTAGGGAGGTACCTAGGTAAGTGCGTGCTGTGTCAAATCCACTCTATGTACTTCTTTCTGCACCTTGGTACCTATGGCTACAGGTATCCGTGATTACAAGTATGTTTGATTAGATCGGATTAAGCTGGGCTGGGCTGGGCTGGGCTGTGGGTACCTAGGTCCTAGGAAATGGAGAGTGAGAGATGCCAGCGAGCACAAAAGATCCTATGCGAATTAGACGAGGTACCTAGGTAAAGATCTTACCAGACTGACACACCCAACACTCTATATTATGTATAGCCAAGCAAAAAAAGAAAACGAGCCGGAAGGAAGCCAAGAGAGGGGAAAACAGAAAGTGAACAAGCCCTAAAATATACATATATATATATATTTGGTGAAATTTATCTATGTACGTTACAGAAATCTGTTTCCTCGGCCTAGGCAGAGCAGAGCAGTGCAGTGCAGAGAACGCGCTGCTACTAACCTTGGGCTAGTAAGAATGGTAAGGTATCTAGGTAGTATAGTGTAGTGTACGCTTTGAACAACAAATCAAGTATATCCAATCCAATCCAATCCAAAATTCCATTATCCATCATCCACCCACCTACTTCTCAAATCAACCCCCTGCACCTTCCAAAAGAGCAGAGCGAGTGTCGAGAAAAAGTAAAAGAAAAGAAGAAAAAAGTATCAAGAGCGCAATAAGCAACAAAATGTACACACGCGAAGATTATCGTATACAGAAGGAAAAGCAGAATTCTTTCCTCCTCCTGTGTCTTACACATCCGTATCGGCAGACACCAAGCTCAGAGGCTCCTCGCCGAATCCATGACCAATCAGCCCCTTCGCATCGGAGGAAGCAACCTCCTTCAGTTCACCATCGTCCTGTGAGGTAGGAGCGACGTAGTTCGACACAGGACTTCCAACCAACGACTCCTTATCATACACGACCGAGCCATTGACGGCCAGGACGTCGCGAGTATACAACTCCTTGTTCCCAACGCCACCCTGCGTATCAAGCCCGCTGAAGGTGAACGTCTGACCGGTGCTGCCCGAAGTCGTCGAGAGGTTCGCATTAGGCGAGCCGAAGTAAGAAGCCGTGCCGTTCTGGGCCGTGACAAGGGAGCTTCCTGAGAAGGAGGTGGCAGGAGAGAGGCCTTGGTTGACAATGGCGTCGAAGCCAAAGTCCTGTACGCCTGAGGGAAAGACGGATGCACCATCGATTTGTAGGCTAAGTCCACGTTCGAGAGTCGCTCCTAGTGTGAAGCTACCGTCAGGCTGGTAGAATACTGATGTGTTAGCCCATAGGGGATAGGAGTACGAGGACTTGTAGGAGTTGCTGCCGGTCGATTCATCAGTGCCGATGGTGCTCTGGTTGTTTAGTTGGATGTATCCATAATCTGAAAGTTTGCCTAGGTTGGAGTAGGAGAGCGTCTGAGTCCAACCGCTTCGTTGAGTGCCATTCTGAGTCGTGATTGAACCCGAGACAGAAATGCTACGTGTTACGGTAATATCATTGACAAGTGTCTCGTTGAATCCGGTTGAATTTTGCGTCAGCGATTGAGAAAGGGTGATCACTGGCTCTGGTAGGAGGACACTAGGTGCCTGTCCGGTGGTGATTGAGGTTTCATCTGAGTCGAGCCAGACAAAGATCTTCCCAGTCACATACCATGAACTACCCACTGCTTCGATCAAAGCACCATTTGCCTTGCCATCATCGACAACCCCAGCAACTTTGATTTCGAACGTGTGGGACTCCCCGTCGCAGAGAATAGATAGCCACGGTGTAATGTCGATCTCATGTTCTCGAAGATCGAAGGCATCGATTCCGACGATAGGACGCCACAATCCAGGGACTAAGGCCGGATTAGCATTATGTATTTTATTATCTTTTGTAAGGCATGGTTAGCTCACCAACCCCGCCAGTGAAGATGATGGGAAATGGCCAATGTACACCAGCCAATTGCCCATCGATGAACACTTGCACTTCGCGGAAAGCAGAGTAGCCACCATATGGTCCAGCTGTTGCGTTAAAGGTCAAGGTATTTGACTGAAACACGTTGCTCCACCAGAACTCTTCACTGGCTTGTCCACATGCTGACACGGAAAAAACTGCACGGTTGATGTTGCGAGGAAGGGTCACAGTATTCGTCGCGTTTACGGTGGGAACCATGAATACGCTCGCGCCATTAGATGCCCCTTTACGAGCAGAGATAGGAACAATGAGGGCCGCAGGCTCCGGGGTTTCTTGGCTAGTGAAGAAGGTAGCGGTTAGGGTAGTATTGAAAAATCCAGTGTATGTGCTATCTATAATGTTTCCAAGGTCGAAGATAATCTTCTGCGGCGCGTTCCAAAAGTACATATACTCTGACATGTCTTTCATGTAGGTCCATTTAATTCCAGCAACTGTAGGCTCTGCGGTAGAAGTTCGAAAAACTTCTGTATCGCCAAAGTACATCAAAGCAAGTCGGTCAAATTGACGGCCTCTAGATGTAACGGTAAAGTTCATGACCACTCGGTTGAATTTGCAACCTGGAGGCGTGTAGTTGCCTAGGCGGAAATTAGCATCAGTAGGCACACATTCGGATCGAACAGCCTACCAACAAACGGCGCACCATAGCTGTTGCCGAAAGAGTACTCTATCAACAGCACTTCGCAATTAGCCGTGCTGGTTTCGTTGCCAGGCGCGGAGCCATTGTTTGGCAGGGTGGTGTTGGTCGCACCTGTAGGCAGAAGAATTGGTGGATAGACCTGGAAGACGTCTAGGACACCTGTCGAGGTTGGCGAAGCTGACGTAGTTGACGTCGTGCTACCGCTGGTAGTATCGTCATTCTTCACCAGAGCAGTCTTGAGCTTGAACGGCCCGAATCTGTGTGGTGGTCGTATTGGCTGCGAGTTGAGGGGGGCTGGACCCGATAGGTCATGATGGACCAGGAAAACGAGCACACAGAAGCCACAAAACAGGAACATCCTTCTCGCCCAGGACGACCATCCCCGGGATAGAGGCAGCGGCTCAGTCCCAATTGCGGGCTGCTTCTCATCCATGGTAGGCAATTTGCCGAGGAGGCGTGTGGTGGTATAGTTGAAGAGCGCAGCAACTATCTAGAGGGCTACAATTGCAAGTGCTCTCGCAGAACCTGTCTTGCGAAATAAGCCGGTTGGTTGTGGGGATGATTGGTGGAACTCAGGCAATCAAACGTCCACGCGGTTCGGCACTAGGTAGTTCAGGCAACGTTGTGCTATAGGTAGGTAGAGCCTCAGCCGTGGTGACCGTTGGTCGACTGTCTGGAGTCCCAATATCTTCGCCGGGCCTCAACGGCAAGCTGGTTGTTTTGGAAGCGATGTTGGAAATAGTTGAAGACGGCGAATTCGTCCCTGCTCATCACATATGAAGTAGGACGAGCTTGGACCTTGCTCCAGATGTCGGCCAAAGCGTGCTCCAGTATCTCCTGGACTCGGGAATCTCGCGCGCCCTCTTCACTGTCTCGTGCGATCTCTAGAGCTTGAGCAACAGTGTTGACGGACGATGAATCTGTGTAGGAGCCATTGTTACCGCCCATGCTCGGCAGCGAGGGTAGATGTGCCAGGGTTGGAATAGTAGAATGGGTGGGGACAGTAATGGGGTTCCCGTGCTTCTGGGTAAACAAAAGGGGCAGGTCTGAGTCTTGAATGAAGGGCATTGTGAGAGGTTATATAGTCGGCCTAGCGGTGAGGCAGTGTGACAGTGGGTAGAGAGAGGGGGAGGGGGGGGGGAGACAAGAAAGACAAGTGAGGTGTGAGGTGAGGTGAGTGGGTAAGAAAGAGGAGAATGAGTGAATGGAGAGGGAAGAGATCGAGAGAATGTCAGTCGATCAACAGTGAATGCTTTGCAAGTGACCCGAGGTTTTGGACGTACTTCTAACTGGGCAAGACAAGTTGATCAAATACGCATTGGACGACGCCTCTTATATTTGTTTTCGAGGTGATAGCGGAAGCCGCCATGAACGGAAGAGAATTGCCATGCTCACCTGGTCGATGGTGGTACCCAGGAAGAGCAACCTAGTCGTTTCCGCCGCTCGCTCGTCCACACTATCTATCAGTAATCTCTACTGGCGGTAGTGATGAGCCTTGCCTTACTCGCTACGCGTTACTCGGAGCCGGAGGTCTCTGTCGTGACCAGGACCCCAATTTAATGCCGTGGCTTGACTTGACTTGAGGGTGGTCGTGGTCGTGGCGCCTGTTGGTCCTTGTGCGTGGTGTAGCGTGAGTCGCCGTAGCGCAGCGGGTGTGGGAGGAGAGGAGGAGAGGAGACGAGGAGACGAGGTGGTGGAGGAGGAGGAGGAGGAGGAGGAGGACAAGGACCAGGAACTGGAGAACGACGAGGAGGAAGACAACGAGGCACACAGGGAAGAGGCTGGCGAGTGAGATGCCCAGGTGCCCAGGTGCCCAGATGCCCAGATGCCCAGGTGCCAGGGGGAGTCAGGATCCGAGGATGCTGTTGCTGGTGTTGTTGTCGTTGTTGAATGCTAGATGCTGGATGCTGGATGCTTGTGCTTGTGCTTGTGCTTGTGCTTGTGCTTGCTTGTGCTGGACGGGGACTGCAGACAGGGATGAAGGATATGTGCTCAGAGCTTGGGTCTGGTTACACAACTAAGTTGAGTTGAGGTCTTGGGGTTTGGGGGCAGACGTCGTGAGGAAGGGAAGCACGTCAAGGAAGCAGAGCAAGCAAGCAGAGCCGTGGGGCCAGCGAGCATGCTACCGTCGGTGCTAAGCCCGGAGAGGAACGATCATGGAAGAAGGGCCAGGGGGTCAGGTTTGGAGCAACAGGGTTAAGGATGGTGGATGTGGATGGTGGTGGTGGATGGTAGTCATGACCAGGGTAGGCTCTGTGATCCGTATGGGATGGCAGAGTATGGTACAGTAGTAAAGTAAAGAGTACTCACTGCACAAGGTGGAGTGGAGGTAGGTCAAGGATGGTCACGGCGTCTTTGGATGGTGGAGAGACAGGCAGACAGGCAGACAGGCAGACAGAAAGAAAAAAAAGAGACAGAGACAAGAGAGAGAGAGAGAGAGCAAGTAACTAACTAACTATCTAACTAACTTTGTGTGACATTGGGCAGTACCGTACAGTACATTACACAGTAGTAGTAGCCACCCCAGAGTTGCAGATAGCCATAGCCATCCATCAGCCTCCATCCAACAAGCCTCTCAACATCAGCCTTCAGCCTTCAGCCTCCAGCCTCGAACCTCGAACCTCGAACCTCGAGCATCCAGCAGAGAGGCATCAGACAGCGAATCAACAAGCTAGTGGGTTCGTTTGAGGCGAAAAAGGTTACCAGCCAAAATCTACTGGTATCGAGTAGTCGCAGCCTATGGGAACTAACTGGTAGCTTGACCCAGACAGCGCAACAGGCACAGGCACAGGCACGAGCACAGTAGAGTAGAGCAGAGAAGAGCAGAGCAGAGCAGAGCAGAGCAAAGCAAAGCACAGTCCTGTCACCACCCACCTGGCGGCCGCCATCTGCTCTGTTCTGGACT
This sequence comes from Pseudofabraea citricarpa, assembly GCA_029641185.1. Taxonomy (NCBI): domain Eukaryota; kingdom Fungi; phylum Ascomycota; class Leotiomycetes; order Helotiales; family Dermateaceae; genus Pseudofabraea; species Pseudofabraea citricarpa. The sequence goes on from JAPWGK010000009.1 coordinate 1,367,534, forward strand.
GTCATAATAGCAGTACCCAACACTTGCCGTCCGCACTACTACTTACTACTGTGCTGTACTGTACCATATCCATCCATTAGCTGCCATCTTATTATTATTATTACTATTATCAACGATGCCCTGCTGCCCTGCTGCCCTCTTACCCTGCTGCCCTCCACCCTTTGCCCGCCTATGAGCGCCGCCTGCCATTATCTCCAGCTCGAGCCAAGACCACTTTTATCCACCTCCTCCCCAAACCTGCTGTCTGGCACTCACTGGACCTACTTCTAGATTCACCACCATGACGAGACGAGAAAAAGGTCTCTGGATTTATGGATCCTGGACCACAAGTATGGAATCATTCATTCATGGACGGTGGATCTCTTATCCGCTGCCTCGCGTGCCTCGGCCTCTTGCCTCGTCTCTTGCCTCTTGCCTCTTGCCTCTTGCCTCTCGCCTGTTCTGTCGTCTCACTGGGACTCACCGTTGTCGATGGTTCTTTTGTTTCTTCTAGCCTGCTTCAAGCTTCAAAATTCAAACATCACCTCGCCATGCAAATCACACCCCATGAACATGCCATAATAGCCATAGCCATAGCCCTCGCCACCAACTGCTCCACGTCAAACACGAACCCACGAGGCACGGCGCTCTCGTCTGCCCTACCGCCTGCATTATTTCTGTCCCTCTCCCTCTACCTCTCCCTCTCTCCCTCTCGCCGTGGAACATGGGTTTGAGAGTGTGGAAATTCAGAAAAATAAGGTTCGCTATTGAGCACCAGCAAATCCCGAGGCTCCGCTCTCCTCTGATTTCTCCAAGTCATGCCTATTCGGGACGGTCAGAGTGGACATGGAAAACTTAGAAGGCGATTTCGAAGGGTCCCCAGTCCCCAATCCCCAGTCCCTGACTCCCTACAGTACAGTACAGTAGCAGCAGCAGACCAACCGACCGACCACACCAGACCCAGCCTCCGAGAAGCGTTTGAACTTTGAGCCTCGAAAGCTGGATAGATCGACATCCGCGTTTGAGGCGGAAGACGTCCTCCACACGGACCCGCGGTCTGATGTTGGGAAACTGGCTTGGCTGGCTGTCCTGGCTGTCCTGGCCTGGCACTTGCCCTTGGGGTGTAGATAGCTTCGTTTGAGGCGAGCTTAGTCAAAAAGGCAAAATAAAGGCAGTTGTCGGGGAACGAGGCACTTTTGTTTTCTCGACAGGCCCCAACCGGCCAATGGCTCAGCGAAGTCAACAAACCGGCCAGGGACCTTTAAACTTTACATCATCAAAGAGGACAAAGAAGCAGCACCGCTTAGATACTGTCTGGACGCTGTACTCGTCCATCGTGGTTAAACTTTCTCGTCCGCCTCTGCTTTTGGCAACTATCGCTGACTCTCGTGCAGTAGGCGCATCAGTAGCTACCACGGTACGCCGTACAGACATATAGCAAACGGCGTTATAACATACCTCAGCCTGCTTATTATTGCGGCGTTAGCACAGGTCCGTAACATGGCACAGCAGCGGCATACGTAGCCACAGTTCGTTGGCTGCTGCGACTCTGCGAGACCGTCTGTACCGTATGTTTGGCAGCTGCTCAGACACCACACCAAGCATGCACATCATCGGCTGCCATCGATAGTACCGTCGTACCTACGGTAGGGCAACTAGCAGCCCTTTCGAAACCACCATCCGTTGATTAGGGGGCGGCGGGCTCATCACTAATTCGTCTGGCTTCACGGGTTTACTTGACTTGCTACTCAGAGCTTCTTCTCCAACTGAACACTGGGCCCTTCTGCGGACGTTGCATTGCTGCATTACGAGTATTATTGAACCTTCACCCCGTGAAATGAAGTCTCCATGCGCCGCTGGCTGCGTGTGTCGACTACTGTGTCCTCCACCATCCAGGTCCGTGGTCAGTCCGCAGTGATGGGCAAGCAAAAACTGTATCCAGCTGTGCCCCCCGAGCGCTCGCTCAGCTTTTTAGGCAATATGGCCGCTGCACAGAAACAACATGAGTTCTTGATGCTCCTGCTAGCCCAAACTCTCTCTCTCCAGGACGACGACGACGACGGACATGCAAGTCTCACCCGTTCAGGGTAGTCCCTCTCTCTCACCAGCGGGATGTCGAACATCTCTTATTAGAAACGTCCACGTTAAGTAAAGTTACGCAAGTCGCAAGACGTGCATGTGCCAAACGCGCCGGCTTGATCCGACCCTGTCCAGGACTCCAGCACTTCCCAGGATGAGGGAGGGGTACATCATCGCGCTGCGAACCCTGAACCCGCGAAGTCTAAACCCAGCCGCGTCGAATCAACGGTGCGTAGCCTTGGGCAAATCTTATTAACCTTTGTGACCAACGACTGACAAACCGGTCCGTCAAAGGTGCGTGCGACAAACCCTCACGGCTGGAGTCGTGGAATCAGATGCTGATGCGCTACTTCTTCCAGCACTGCACCGAGCAGTGAGGCTGCGAAGGGCTAGTGCTCCACGAGCATGGTTTTGGAAATTAGACGCCTCCAGAGGGCCCATGATGGTGCCTCGAGATCGCAAACGGGATCTTCATACATATCGTGTACCTACTCATCATGTAGCTACGGTATGGTATCCCATGCCCATAACGCTCCGATCTTTCATCACATCACAGCTCCCCGCAGTGTGTCTGACGCCCATCATGACGAGAAGGGGAGCAGGATAAGGCTGAAGCGACGGCTCTATTCGCTCGATATCCCAGATCGACTGGATCAGCGCGCATAGCATATTGGAAAGATTGGAACCCTCAAGGTTTCCGCCGTGTTACCTCTCTCCTTCAGGCCGACAATCATTGCCTCGAATGCGGTATGTGAGCCGGCTGGTTCAGCCATCGATCTCTTCTTATTTTTATCCTTATTTTTATCATTGCCAGAGAGCCCCCCGACCCTACCGTATAGCACCGGCCCCATGTAACAATAATACAGATGATGGTGATGATGCGATGCAATGTGATGTGACGAGCGAGGCAAAGGGCTCTACTCTACTCGTGGTAATCATTAACGAGCCTTGATCAACTACCCCCTGGCATGGCTGCTTCGAAAGCATAACAGCAAATAATGCTCTCATGATGGATGGTACAGCAGTAGTGGCCTGGCCCGGTGCGAGAGTTGCCGCGGAGAATAAGCTCCTGCTTCCCTTGACCCACTGGGGGGACGGTGACTAGTTGTATTGACTTGCAGGCTTGCAGCAATCAAGGACCGGTTAAGCTTGCGGGCTGCTGATGCATACATACATATGTCCGGTACGGTACAGTACAGTAGTACAAGCAGGACCAGCAGGACCAGCAGGACCAGCAGGACGAGCGTCAAGCGACTCAAGCAGACATACCAGAGACGAGACAGTGGATCGGAGATCAGCTCCTGCTGCCCCGCCATGCACGAGCAAGCCTGAGCTTCCAGCCACATCTCACAACTTGTCCGCATCGGGTCGTCCCCCGAACTCTTGAACCTACTGGCCCAGAAAGTCGGGAAGACGGGTCATCAGAAACAGAGGAGGGCGACAGCATGACCGGCCAAATGCCGGCCCAATGTCTTCCGACGTCGTACAGCAGCATTGCTTGACTCTTGGCCCTCGTCGTCCTTGATGCTCGCAGGTCGGTATGCTATGATCACGGGAATTGTCCCAAAAGCGTGGGGGGGGTTTGAGGCAGGTCGGTGTTGAGTAATACTGTATCGCATCTTGCATGGCGCCCGATGTGCTATGCAATCATCGAGGCTATATAATATCAAGCCGGTGGGTGATGCACGGAAACCTTGGAATCTTGGAAGCTTGGAAGGCTGAGGGAGATGAGGAGGAACTTGGAAGTCAGCAGTGTCACTCGGTCTTTCGCTCTTTGGCTGTTTGGCTCTTTCACTCACCCTCTCTCACTTAAAGTGCCTGTTCCTCTATCTCTCCAACTTCCGGCAATAATAGGGTGAGAGCGGCCGGCAATAAAAGGGCAAGGACGACGAGTTCGTGCGAGTCACGCTGATGTGGCGCCATCTGAAGGACATGCCATTTCCCACCCACCGCAGTCACGTTCTGAAGAAAGCCTGAGTGCCAGACTGACTGCAAGTACTCACATACAGATTTGTCGTATTGCTGTCGTATTCGTGCAAAAACTACACATGCAGCAGCAGCAGCGGCAGCATTGCAGTGGGGTGAGGGCGACCACGTGCAATGCCGGAGCCCAAAGCACCCAAGTAGACCAAGAACTGCCGCCGCACAGTTTAGTCACCCTTGACTTGCATTATGTACTCTCGTCCCAAGAAGGGCCAGCGCGCCTTCGCTTTTGAGACATTGTACTACCATTCTCCAACCTTAAAATAAGTCTGAATTGATTGATTGATTGACATAAGCGACCACTGCCACTGCCACTGCAACAATATACAATAATCAGCAGTGTCACGGCTATAATGCACCACGTCTCAGGTGGCTGATACAGCCGGTGGATGCTTTCTGCAATGCAGCCATGTCCTGCGGCCGTCTTTATCACCACAATCATCATCATCATCATCATCATCATCATCACCACCACCACCGCCGCCGCCGTCTCCTCCTTCTCCTCCACGATCATCATCGTCATCATCATCATCATCCTCGTCACCACTACTGCCACCAAGGCTTGTCCTCGGCGGCTCAAGAGGGCAGTCAGCCAAACACATCTTTCTCTGACGAAACACCGGATTGCCGTACCGTACCGGTATCCTCAGTCAGTTAAGTGGGCTGGAGAGTGGAGCACTGGTTCGGCCATAGCACGGGAGTAACGACGAGTCGTCGCTACATTACTCAGGTCGGGCATAACTCGCTGGCCAGAATGAGAAAGCAACAACAAGACAAGGCCTTGCTCCCCAATCTCTCTCCCTCTCCTCCAGAATCCATACAGACAAGCCTGCATGCCTGCCTGCCTGCCCGCCCGTACTTGTACACCTGCAGGGCCGCAATCCTGCATCGGCTTAACCTCCGGCTCGTGAGCCGCGGAATCTAAAAGATTCGATTCGGCAATCTCCCACGAATCCACGAGGCGTCGTCGGGAGACACAGACACAGTCACAGTGGGCCTTTGGAAGTTTGGCTGCTGGTGCCGCTGCTCCGATTACTGAGTAATACTGACCCCAATCAGGCCATCATGATGGCATACCCATTATCTGAATGGAGTCAATGGCTACGCAAAGTCAAAACTATGGAGCACATCTTCAGCACTCATTTCAACTGCGGTCATGTTCCGCAGTTCGAGAGATGCTGTAAGATAACTGTCATCTGCATCAGGCGCCCAGCTAAGACAGTATGTCCCTCCCCCCCATTCATCTTTCTATCCATCCATCCCTCCATCCCTCCATCCCTCCACCCATGCATTCATCCGTCTCCTCAGTGCTTACCATCGAGCATCCTCCGCCATCAACCGCCTGGTTGCTGTCTTGTGTTGTGACCTTTGTCAAACAAACATACAAAAACTTTGTTTACGATGGTGCTCTGGCAGCAGCGGTGAGAAGATCGAGTGTAGTTGACACAAGCCGCGCTTGGGCATCAATTCCCTTTTCAGGGTCTCGTCGTCAAATTATTATTTAGAGTTGGCACCTTTTGCAGACCCCCTTGGCGCGAAAGGGTCTTGCCGCTGCACGTCCTCAGGTGATCAAGCCGTAGCACACTTATTTAGTCGACAAATAGCTTCAAAATTTCCTCTTTCGGCTCTTGGGCCTCAAGTGGTGAAGTGGATTTAAACTTTCGTCGCCGCCACGTTGGCCCAAGTCGCAAGTAGCGGTACGCCCAGCTCACCCACGCACATGCACGTTATCCATCAGAAAAGTCAAAATCGGCCTCAGGGTTGCATCTTGCACGCGCTGCTAGAGTCTCGAGAGCCCTAAAGGCTGCCAAGTCTGATCGCTCTGCTGGCGTACAGTGGAAGTCAGAAGTGTATCCGAGCCTGCTGACTCAGGCTCCGCGGAGGAAAAGCTTGAGCGCAGCAGATCAGAGGTAGCGCTACCATCCTCTCCCTACTACTGTACCTCTGCCCCGTCGCTCACAGAGTTTCGGCAGAACCAGAACCACTCTTCTTCCCGAAGACTCGGCGAAGAACTGACGAGCAAAACAAGAAACATGATGCCGAAATGGCTGCGAAAGGTTATTCGCAATTCGCAATGCGACGGATATCCAACGCCATGCACGGCGGCGGATGTACAAGTCGCAGGGAGGGGCCTCATGCCCGTTGCCCGTCGACCCATCGTCCCATCTCTTCCTTGCGAGCGTCAAGAACATTCTGAGGAAACTTCTAGAGGAAACTTTGTTAGAGTGGACGCGCGAGTCAACCGGCTCCAAGTGGGCTCTCGAGACTCTCGAGAGGGCGCATGAATGGAGATGTTTGGCTTCTTGCGAAATTCCTCTTGAGGCTATTCAGAATCCTTACGAAACTCCCCCACATTGTAGAGTTCTTCTGCTCGGGTTCGGGACCGCCATTTCTACGGCATCTCTCTCACCTGTCTGGCTCTGTCGGCTTTTCTGTGGCTCTCACGACACCTTATTCTTGCCCGCCTTGTCTCTGTTTCTCTCTCCGTCGGGCAATGCGAACGGAGCTATACCTGGCCCCTCAGCTGCAATAGCCGTTAGAGTTCCCTTCTGTTCCAACAAAATATACTTTTCACTCACCGTTGCCGTTATTCATCAAACAAGATTGAGCAGGACCAGGTCCAAGAGCAGGATTCTGAAGCTTTAGAGAAATGCCACGGTTTCGGCGTACGAGGTTTTACACCATTGCAACTTAGATTCCCGCCTTCTTTGCGCTGCATTTGACGATACAGAACGTCGGACATCACCTACCAGAAGGTTTGGCGGCTATTTGGTGCTGGCTGGCTGGCTTTCAACCTGAGGTCAGCAGTCGGCATGGCCCCCTGTTCCACATGCAGCAACGTCTTTGTCAAACGACAGTTGGGGGCGTGTTTTCCAATAGTGTGGTGTGGCTCTGCAAGGCTAGAGGTGAGGCTATAAAGTTTGTTTCTCGCCTCCACCGAGTCCACGACAACCCATTCCCAAATCCCAAACCCGTCAATTCTCTTCTCGTCGGAAAACAAAAAGCTGTCAGATGATGGGAAAACACCAAGCGGTCGGCAATCCCGAGTCCCAAAGTCAAAAGTTACAAGAATTTCCGTGTAAGCAAGTAGCTTCTGCGACTAATGCCATTATCAAGCCTGCGTGACTTTTACTGAGATTTGTTAGAACTTAACCTTGTTTATTTCTCTCACTTGCTCCGTACTCAATTTGACACCGCCTGCATATGGAGTAGGGGGAAATACTCCCCTGGAGCCATTTGAAGTTATTTGGCAAAATTCAAAATCCAAGTGGGATTAAGGTGAGCTCCGGGATCTAACTGTGGTTTCGTTCGGGGTTGGTTTTACAAAACCTGTACTTGCGTCTCCCATGCCTGGCCTGTTGTGAGACCTAGTCATAGTTGGCTATATGGTCTTGTTTTACACATTGGCAGGTGACCACAAGATAACGGTAAGAACTTGCGATTTTACTAGAACGGTACCTATGCGTTTCTTCCAATAAGCACAAGTAGTTCTGTTCATCCGCCAAGAAAATTAGCTTTTTGGTTGTCGCATATCTCTGGTGAGCTAGTACGCAAACCCGCTTGACTGGCTGGCTGCGGGTGCAGCTATAGCTGGAATGCGAACATAAACGGAGCAATGTAATTGGATGCGACTTGGGATATTATGTATAGTGAATGGCAATTACTTGATTCTCTTACGAGAATGGATGTTGCTATTCATCTGCATGTACCTGGGAATTAATCCAAGCCGGATCGTTGTTAAACTATCTGGAATCGCTCTATTTTTATCACGAGGACAATGTCAAGCTAAAAGCCCTTCAATGAGTTTGAACAAGTAAGTTTGCGAACACAGAGCAGAAGAATGCCTGTACAGCTTCTCTATTGGGAGCCGGCTTCTCTCGAACTGCAGATTTCGTTTCACCCTCACACTGGCGCGCGCGGAGAAAGCTCTAGAAAGAGAAATCTCGGTTTATTTATTCCCTTGTCTCCGTTCGGAGAAGGAGAGGAGTCCGAGGGAACAGAGGAGCTGATTTTTCCTTTTCTTTTTATAAACGAGAACCGTTTTTGGATCCTCGGTTGCGAGACGAAACAAAACGAAGTCGATACACGTCTATCAAGAGGTTGAAACATCCAAAGTCGTACGAGATGAGACCCCTCGAGGAAGGGGCCTTGAGTGGAATATCAAATCTTCATAGACGCAACGGAGATTCCTGACTGGTTTTTTTATATCATTATTTTGGGGGAAGGCGTAGGCAGAGCTAGGCATGCTGTGCCTCTCGTTGCTATTATTATAACCTGTTGTTATTTATGAGAGATCTATTTTTGTAGATAAGAGAAGCAATAGTGGCTTGTGTGTATGTAAATTTATAGTTTTATAATGAGTAGTGATAACTCTCTAGGGTTGTTTATCTATATTAGTAATATATTTCTTCTGGTGTAAATACGCAACAAGTGATGTCTACTCGAGTCGAATACCTGTCATCCATACACCTCCAATCTAGAGGTGATCGAGGTGCTATAGCCCCCAAAGCTCCAGGTGTTGATATACTGTACTTGGTACGAGGGTTTGGTTAATATGGGTGTTTAGATGGTCTAGCTACGAGTCCTGTCCTGTCCTGTCTTGTCCTGTCAGTAGTAAACCCAGAAATAACCTAAACCTGTTACCTTCCTAGGTAGGTAACAGGTGAACAGTCCCGCGTGAGTGACAGCAGCAGCACTCAGACCTGGATCAAGCCTATTTGTCTGTTCATCCACGGTGGTACTCATACTTGACCGCATGGTTTTTGTTTTCGACTGTGGATATCTATCTATGCTCCTCGTTCAACATGGCGATACATGGTATCGGTAGTGGTTTACTATCATCATCATCACCTTGTGACGAAGCAGAACAGAGCCTTCTCATCTACATCTCGCAGATGCAGATTTTTTTTTCGAAAATTGGATATAGAGAATTGTATGTGCTCACCTCTCTCTCTCTCTCGGGGTTCCTATGCCCATGTTAGCTGATGTTATGATGACTACCTACCTGTTCGTTGGAAATTGACTCCGGGATGGAAATCTGCTTTGCCGGGAGGAAATTAGAGGGGGGTTGGAGAAGAGACTTTTGTTGTTGTTGTTGTTGCTGTTGTTTTTATACGTATATTCTCCTTTCTCTCTCTCTCTCTCTCTCTCTCTCTCTCTCTCTCTCTCTCTCTCTCTCTCTCTCTCTCTCTCTCTCTTTCTTCCGTTTTCCTTTTTATCTTTCCCCGTCGATGTATATTGTATGTTCTCGATTAGTCGGTTTGTGTGTCGGAAGGAGAAGAAGAAGAAGAAGAAGAAGAAGAAGAAGAGGCGAGGATCAAATAACGCAGAGAACAAATATACTGATACACGTCAATGAACCCCGAGGGATGAATGAAAGAATCACTTGCGATACTTCATAATAGCCCCACCCCCACAGGATCAATCAAGCATCTCCCCTCTCTAGCTTAGGCTTCCTTACACATAGGCAGGTAGACAGAAATCAAACCAAGGCTCTGCTGCGTGCAAAGGCGACAACCCAAGATGATGTGTGAAATAGACAAGCAGCTAGTTCTAGGTTAGCCGCTGGCGCCTCTCCATGGCCCAGATATGCGATATGGCAATTTACATGTCGACGGGTGCTCTTACAAGCAGAAAGATCAAGACCGTTCATCTTGTTCTTGTTCTTGAAGCCGAGAGTCCTCGGCGAAGGAGAGGTGTAGAAAGCGTAGCGCTGAGTCTAAATAGCAGAACATGTCTTGTCAAACGAGGAGGATCGATGTGTAGAAGTCCTCGAGTGCACGCGCTCTGTACCCTTCGATCTTTGAGAGGGGGGTCATGAGAAGTGAGAGGCTCTTCTACTGTACGGAATTTATCTTCTTCTCTTTTCCTTCTTCTCTTTTTCTTTGTTGCAGGTAGAGTGGAGATGTGAGAGGAGAACTCGAGGAGATGATGATTTAGCTCTTGGCAAGTGGGAAATCTTCTCTTAAGATATATCTGCTTTACTTGATATAAAGAGAGAGGGAGGGAGAGAGAGAGAGAGAGAGAGAGAGAGAGAGAGAGAGAGAGAGAGAGAGAGAGAGAGAGAGAGAGAGAGAAAGAGCGAATCTTGTCTGCTAGTAAACACACCCTCCAAACCCCATCTCAAATACAATAACTAGTTTCTATCCCCCCTTCTCATACCCACACGACTTGAAAACATACAAGATCGCCGTCATGGATAAGAAAGGGCCGTTCCGTTTTTTCTTATTTTCTAACCATCGACTTTCTAGCTTTTAAAGCCGAAAGGATTACATGGCGATGACTGATCTGGTTTTCGGACGAAGAAGTCCGAGCCAGGTAGACAAACGAGTATCTAATAACTGACTACTTCTCTGTCTGTATACAGTGAGTGCTGGAGTATGTGGAATAGACAGTGGGATTTGAGATTAAGCGAAGGAAAGGAGTATCGAGGAGTTTGAGGTTGATGTATGAGTACGAGTGGAGGAGGTGGCTAAACATAGCGAGGAAGACGTATGGAGAAAAGAAGGGGTGTGGTATGAGTATGAAATTGCCAGCAAATCAACGATTATCACACAGTCAATATCCTCTCATGGCACTCATTGATACTCGATTTACACGCACATGCCCAGGTGGGTGAAGATGATTCTACAAGATCTGTAATTACATATATACATTCCTATAAGTTGCTATACATCGCTGATATACCTAGGTACACTACACTGTACTATGCTCTGCTTGCTATACAATCTACCAAAAAGAGTAATTATCCTACCCTATGACCATAATCATCAACGAAGAGAACATCCAAACACTCGAGAAGAAAATGCCATAGCCACGTAGCATTATGGCAATCCAAGCCAACCAACGCCGAAACTTCTTTTGCCGCCAAAATGCCAGAAAGTAAGCCCACTTCTATAATCCCTAATTGCCAGCCTGAAAAAAACTCCGGAAGAAATATGTACGAGGAAAGTCAATTACAGACTCAACCACAAGGCACCTACGATAGCAGCGGCTACTACTATCGCGCTCCGGCCAGCAGCATCCAGCATCCTCTCCGCACCACTCTCGACCAAGCCACAGCACGTACGGTTATACGTGACGTTATTGTACTTCGCAGCGACCTCGAACACGGACCCGTTTCCATTTGGGCCCTCGCCGATGTTATAGTAATCGACATTTAGCCACTTGGGTGCTTTGTTCCACGTGGCGGTGCACTGCTCGGCTGAGAGACCAAGCGATCCGTATCCCTCGACGGAATTTGTCACATTCAACAAGGGGATGTTGGGCACGAGCAACGAGTTGCCGAGGATGTTGATGTCGTAGTTCAGGTTGTGGTTCACGAGGTACATCAGATTCACGGCAGATTCGGCTGTGACTCCTGGGGGTCGCTGTGCCGTGCATGGGAATGAACGGTCCACGGGGTCAAAGGGCGTCTCGAAGATGGATGAGAACTCATCAATTATCCATGGGATTGCCGTCTGGTTTGCTTCGTAGTCCATGAAGAATACTACGCGCTTTCCGGTGAGAATCATTGATGCTAGCGTAGGCCAGTCATCCACTGCCATGGGGATCTCCGGTGGGATGTAGGCGTACTCTACGAGCCCGGTCTCTTCGATGAAGGAGGTGTAGTTTGTTACCTTGGCGTAAGGACCGTTGCCGAGCAGGATCGTGATTACGTCGTAGGGATGGGTCTGTACCCATTGTCGTACTGTGGTGAGATAATCCGTGATGGGTCCTGCATCTAATACATCACACGACGTATGGCAGAAATGGGGCGTGCTGTTTACGAGGTGCATCTGACCTTGCAATAGACGGATGCCATCGTTCAGTTGTGTGGTTACATCCAGTGCTTGATTGGCTGCTGCACTGCCACTCTTCACGAATGGCGAGTTGTGTGCTGAGACCTCAGTGATATTGCTGTATCTTCGAGAGCAGAATTCCGGGTAGTTGTTACATGGCGTGGTGTTTGTGGGCTGCACGCTCGACGTTGTGCTCGTGGCGGTGCCATTTGAGGTTCCGTTCAGAGATATGGTTGACCGCGAGGATCCTGACAGTAAGATCTGAGAAGATTCTGCTGTTGACGTCGCCGTCGAATTGCCTGTTATGGTAGATATCCCAAATATGGTTGTCGACCCTAATGTAGTGTTGAAGGTCGAGGAGCCGCTCACGACCTCTGATACTATAGCTTCGGTGGTGATGGCAGATGAGGTGGTGGTTGTTGTTCGGGTGATGGTCGACTCGTAGGTTTGGTATTCTCCCGTTGGGGTAGCTCGTTCAGAGGTGCCCGTACTCGAAGCTGTTCCTGATAGCACACTGACTCCTGAAGTTGAAGATGAAGATGAGCTTGACTGGGCATTTGCTGTGAGAGCAAAGAGCAGCCCGTATTGGAGGTACTGCAGGGTGTACATGATGACGATTTCGACACTGTTCCACGAGTATTATGGTTGACGCGTGCAGAGGACGCAGCAGAGGGAAGAAAAAAGGAGCTCAGATGCAGCAGTGAAGTTGCACGAGAACCGTAGTGAGATATCAGAATTCCGGCTGGGGAGAAACCAGGTTCTGGGCAGTAGTAAAAGACCCAGTCGGCGATCCCCTAGAATGCGACTGTACGAGGTCGTGTCTGGTCTGGTCTGGTCTTGTGGTGTTGATGGTCTTGTCTTGTCGTTGTCGTGGTGGACTCTCTTCTCGACTTGAAAAATTATGGGCTATGACGTGGGGGAGGAGGTGTGCCGTGTCGCTAAAATCGGGGCTTCGGCAGCAGCTTGTAGGGCCTAACGAGCGGGAGAAGAAGCCTAAAAATACAAAGCGAAGCAAGCAGAGCAACAACAACAACATCAACAAGACACAACAAGTCAAGTACTGCACTCAACACACGAAGCGATGGTCATTTAAGAAGAGAGCCAGCGAGCCTAGAAGCATAAGCTTGTGGAATTATCTTCTGGGCCACAGCAAGGGGGGGACCGCCAATCCTTCTGCTGAGCTGTTGATGACTGAAGAGTCAAGACTGGTCTGTTCTCTGAGGGATCGTCCCTGGTCAATAGAGGCTGTGTTTCGGTAGATGGGCTTGGACCTTGAAGAAGAAACTGACACCATGACAGCATATCGAGAAGAAACAAGAGCCGATCGCCGACCTGCTGCAGAGCAAGTGTACGAAAGTACGTTAGAGAGTCGTTGTTGAACGCGTCCTCATCGTCTCAGCAGCATCATAGATGTTCTTGTCACAAAGCAGCCATCCTCTTGTTCCCTCTCGCATCGTATCGTATGGTCTAGGACGGCGTCGGCATAGGAAATTTGGAGTCCCATAATTCGATTCCAGGGCGATATCGTCTAAGGAAGGCCAAGCATCGGATCTCCCGCTAGGATTTTCCAACCTCTGTCCCTGTGTCCCACTGACTCTCCAGAGCCGGTTCATTGGCCCCAAAGCCTGAGCAAACAAGCCACAAGCGCTGAAGAAGCACGCCGCATCCTTCTAATAGAAAACCAAACCAAACCAAACCCGAAGCCAGAGAGCAGAGAGCCAGGGCGCGTGCAGCGAGAGCGCCAGCCGACAGACAAGACGAGCAGAACGTCATCCCAAAAACTCAACTACCCTGCACGGTCTGAACTCTCGCAGCCCGACTTGTAACAAAAAGTCCGACGATTATGTTTGAGCAAAAGTCCAGACTCAACATCAAGTGGAGTCGACGACATCAGTGGCTCAATGCCTCTCCAGAGCTCTTGGGAAACTCTTAAATTTACCTAAGGCCTGCTGTGCTGAACTACGGGGCTTGCGTTGATGGGGCATGATCCTGAGGGACGACCCTTGTCTAGGGTGCCCATGACGATGGTAGATGTGTACATGGGCATCTTTTCTTGACCTCCTCTTGTTTTTGCTTCCTACCATCTGATATCAACAGCCTCACTATTAACACTTCCCACCCTCTCTCTTTTCCCTGTCTTCGTCCCTCGCCTTCTCTTGTTCTGTTGTTGATAAATTCTAATTCTCTAATCCACCACCCATCCTCACGCAATACGAGCGTGCGGCACAATGGTAGCACTGCCAACATTTCGCTCATTACGAGCACGACAACAAGAAAAAGGAAATCACACGACAGATCCAGCTACTACTTCAAACGAATCATCAGATGGAACCTTGACGCCTACCCACGAAGATGGAACTGCAAATGCCCGAGATGTTCACGCAGTCGATATCAAGAGGGCGACTCGAAAGAGACGAAATGCCATCATGGTATCATCGTTCTTGTTCTCCCTCTCTGTTATCTTCTTGATTCTCGTAAGCATCACCCACAATCCCACAATCCCAACTCATACTTATACTTCACGCGCAGACAATTATTGGGAATACCAGTACCAAACCCGTCATTCGACGAACCTACTTCTTCAAGCTTGACCTCACCAACCTCATCCCCGCCTCTACACCAGCCGATATTCAACTCGTCAACTCGCTCGCGCGATCTTTAGGTCTCCATGATTTCTATCAAGTCGGGCTATGGAATTTCTGCGAAGGATACAACAGTGAAGGAATCACGTCATGTTCGAAGCCCAAGGGACTGTACTGGTTCAACCCTGTCGAGATTCTTCTGAATGAGCTTCTCTCCGGCGCAACTATTGCCCTGCCCGCAGACATCAACAAGATTCTCTCCCTGATCCGAATCGCATCACACTTGATGTTCGGTTTCTTCCTTACAGGCGTATGCACGAACTTCGTCTCCATCTTCATCGCACCTATCTGCATCTACTCACGCTGGATCTCGCTCCCCTTTGCCATCTTCACATTCATCTCAGCTCTCCTCACTACAGCCGCAGCCATCATCGCGACCGTTATGTTTTCTATTTTCCGAAACGTCATCACGGCCCAGGCAGGCCTGAATATTGGTGCTGAACTAGGCACCGACATGTTGGCGTTCATGTGGATCGGAGCTGGTAGTTCAATTATCGCCTGGGTCATTCATCTATGCCTGGCTTGCTGTTGTGCCAGTCGCCGCGATGTGAAGACGGGAAAGAAGAGAGGCGCTAAGGAGGCGTATGGAGAAGGAGAAGTAGTGAATGACGAGAAGAAGAGACCGGTTCGCAGACGCGTGGCGCTCCCAAAATTCGGGAGGAAACGCACGACTACTTCTTCTGATGCCGTGTAAACCTTTCTTCCGTGTCTCTTCTTTTCTCTCGCTCTTGCACGACATTCGTTAACCTCTTCACGATTCGAGATTTCTTTTCTTTTTCTTTTCTGTTAAATTTTAGACTTGGGGTTCGGAGTGTAATTAGACTGGTATGGATTGGATTGGGATTTGGGAGGGGCATTACTTGGATTGCTTGATCAGCATGTGCATGTGCATATGCATTGCATTGCATCGCATGCAGCACACGGCGTTTTTTTCTTCTCCTTTTCTCTCTCACTTTTTCTATTTACATACCACTGTACACAAGACTACAGTACATAAGCAAAAGCAAAAGCAAAATCATAAGCGTAGCAGGCTATGCTGTACTTACTTGTACAGCATAGCATGCGAAAACAAAGCACACTTTGAACCGTCTGCTACCTACATACATAGACATCCAGAATGGAACATACTTAACCCTCTAAGCGAAGACATTTTTCTTCTACTTCTTGATTCCGCTTTCACTTCCGTGCATCTGTCTTCTTTTTTTTCCGGATCATGGTGGGGGAAAGGAAGGGTAAAGTCTAAAAGAAAAAAAGGAAAAAAAAGTCAAAGCGAGCTTGACTTCGGCTTTTGACTTTCTCTCGTCAACTGTATCGTATCTTATCTTCACCCACCACGATTGATTGATTGCTTGATTGCTGCAGTGTAGATTGACTTTTTCTTCTCTTCTTCTCTCTTTTATGCTTTGGGCGGGTCCCAAATCCAAAATCCCAAATGAAAATCCTCCTGTACAGTACGGGTATTGCTGTAAGGCTAGATCCATGCTTCCCTGCTTCCCTGCTTCCCTGCGGCCCTGCCGTAGGGCTCGAATCCTTCTCGCATGGCCTTTGTTTCGACGACATATGGGCATCTCAAGCTCAGCAAGTGCAGTACAGCACAATGGGATTGCAAGGTCAAGAGGGAATCAAGGTGATGAACCAATCAATCAATTAATCAAATCATGGGCACACGGAGGAATTATCGCTTCTTGATTTTTATTTCATTTATTCATTTCATATATTGCCCCCTCATGCGTATCGTATCCAGAAGATGCGCTTGTTTCTCTGCGTTTTCTACCTAGCTACAAAAGAGAGTTTACTTTCTTGGCACGCCTCTCCTCATCTTAAGGCAGGACACCCCCGGTGTTCTTGACAAACGGCGTGCTCAGCTTGAGCAGCTTGCCGAAATCTGGGGTTCCGAGTCCAGTAACTGGATCCCAGCCGGCCGTGGCATTCCAGCTCGCATACGGGATGACGGGTGAGCCGTTGGGCGAGATGTTGAAGCGGGACAGGCCGTTGCAGCCGGTGCTGCCACCGAGCGTGATATCAGTGAGTCCGAACTGGCCGACGGTGTAGAGCCACGGGTTGAGGAAACCCAGGGTTGGCAGACCGGCAGAGATGCGGGCGCTGTTGAGCAGAGCCACGACGCCGTTGAATGCTGGTGCTGAGCAGGAAGTTCCGCGGTATCCGACGTCGCTGCCCGAGTTGAAGACGCGGAAGTTCTGGGCTTGGGCGGCGACGTCTGGGAAGGCACGGCCGTTGGCGTTGAAGAGTCCGGCTTGTTTAGAGCCCAGCTTGGAGAGGTACGACGAGACGGCGAGCTCCTGGTACAGTGGACGAGACCAGATATTGGAGAAACCTCCGGAGGAGAAGAAGACGGCTTGTTCGGGCTCGATGTAGCGCGTTCCTCCTACGCTGGTCACGTATGGGCACGAAGCAGGGAATTGTGGCTGGAACTTAGTGGTGTTCTTGCCGTCGTTTGAAAGACACCAATCTCCAGTTCCAGAATCTCCAGATGAGAAGATGATGGTCTTGCCTCGGGCACCAAGTTGCCCGAAGAGCTGGCATACTTGCTTTGCGTAGGCGACTGGGATCTCTTGTTCGTTCTCTCCATACGAGACTGAGATGGAGTTTGGAATCTCCTTGTTGGAAAGCTTGGTCAATGCAAGTAACCAATCGAGATATGGCTCGTTGGTATTGTCATCTTGAGTGGGTGAGTCTCCATCTGGGATGAGAAGACCACGTCCACCCGTGCTGTATTCGGTGATTGGAGTGTCATATCCAACACCAAGAACATATTGCTGGTCAAGATTTGCCTCTCCACTGTCCTCTGTACTATTCTGGTCATTGAGACCTCCGTTGATCTGGACAACTGTGAACTGCTTTGGATTAGCTTGTATGCTCAAGATTTGGTATGACTGCTACTTACATTTTCACCAACTGCGTACGGAGCATACTTCGCCTCAAAGAGAGCAAGATCGTCATATCTAGCATACTCCTCCAAGAAAGAAGCATATCCAACACCGTTTCCGTTGTCTGGGCTTCCCTTGTAGTGGATGTTGTACAACTGCAAAAGACATTGTGGGGTGATGGTAAGGTTGCAGGCAGCATCCACTGGGGTAGTGGTGTGATTTAACCATCCAGCAACGGTTGAGCCAACGTCAATTCGTTGCGCCTCGGATCCCATCTTCTTCAAGCTTCCGAATCTGGTTGTTGGCTGAACGAAGTTGATGTGGTCCTTGACCGACTCAGGCACAGAGTAAGACAAGGTTCGGAGAACTTTCTGGTTGGCCTCTTCGTTCAAGTACCACCCAAACTCGGTATTGAGAAGCTTGTTGGCGGCTCCAACATTGGTTCGGAATAGAATCCAATCGCTGTCATCTTGAATCGAGGTGATGTTGTAGTCCTTGAGCCAATTGGTGACGGTGGCGGATGTCTTCTCAGTTGGCTTCAACAAATCTCTCAATTCGTGAGCCTCGTAGTGCTGACCGTATCGCTCGTGCTCTGGAGTAGAGACGTCGAGAAGCGATTGGTAGAAGTTCTCAACATTCTGCTGCTTCAGAGACATGCGGAGCTTGATAGCTTCATTGTTATCTGCCGCGCGCACGAATTTCCAACCTCGGGGGACCTCGGGCAGGGATTCGAAGGTGACAGCAGAAGCACTGTGCAAAAGAGCGGAGAAGGACAGAGCCTTCAGAACAAGGTGGAGAGAAAGCATCTTGAGCGAGGAAGAGAGAGAGGGCCTTGCAGAGAGAGAGCAATGGGCTGGGGAGACAAGAAAAGAGGGGGGCGGTCCATAACCTACTTATACTGAGCGCTTTTCTTCCATGACGAGCTACTGCAGAGAGCTCTGGAGCTCTACCTCCCTTGTCAAGCATAGATGCAATTGCAAATCTGCGCAGGTATATTAGATGGTCGAGCACCTGCTCAATCCGTCGCCATCATCCAGGTACAACGTCGAGCGGGCCTTATCAATAGGCTATACCGAATCAATGCGCGAGCCTCGAGGACATGGGATGAGAGGTGAAGGGGGGTCATTATTATTGGGGACATGCATGGATGCATGGTGGACGAGCAGATGATGGTTGTGTATTATTGTAGAATGGATTTAAGGTTTGTGCCTGGCAAGCCGACGAAGATGACAAGCTTCATCTTGGTGTCGCTTATTTTGCTTGTCTCCTGCCACATCCAGGTCTAGCTTCCCCGGGCTTCCTTGTCTCTCATATTAAATGGTTCCGCCCGTGTTGGTTATCGCACATAAGCAATGGTTACCGCTGCAATAAGCTTTGCTCAAGACCTTCCTAATCGTGCCTGGGCACTCGGCGTTGCTTTCCCCGCTCCAATCGTGCTTTCAGGGGCTTAAGATGACAGGCGAACTGTGTGTCTAATCTCCTGTGTCATAAAGACCGAGGTCCTTGGTTGGAAAATGTAAACACCATAGAATGACAGCCGAGTCATTTTGTGCCATTGTTGTTTGCTTCAGATCTCGTGTTCAAAGTTTTCATGTCTGGGAAGAACTCTTTTGGGGGTAGTAACCAATTCTTTGCAGTCTTGCCCTCCATTCATGTAACCCAACCTTTGACAACGGCTAAATATAACGCAGAGAAACTCCCATAGGCAAAACTGCCATTCAAACAACCCCGCGTAATGGCCCACCAACCCTCTTGGCCTTAATATACATACCGGAAAGAATGATTTTCGCCATCTGTTTGGTCGATCCTGTCTATGTCCAAGCCGGCAGATACTGCATCTATCTCGACCTTCCCGTACTTCTCGTCTCTGCGCTTATTTTCAAAGTAGCACAACGCCCTGTCGACTTGTCAGTATAGTTAAAGTGTTAGATGGTTCAGACCGAATTTACCAGTATACCATGCCCGTAGCACACATGATTGCGAAGCAGCATAGCATGGCACTGATCCCTAGTGCGTATCGTGGGGCTTGGGAACTTCGGAAGAACTGTGGCCCAACAATATTTCCAGTCGCTAAATCAGAGTTAGCATGGATGTATTCTGGCTTTGTGGACTTAAATCACTCACCATAGAAAACAGCGATCGAGATCGATACGAAGCTCTTCTTTGTCATGCCTGCAGTATTGGATGACTGCAAACTGACCATTAAGACCCAGGCTACATTGTAAAACCCCATAAGATAGACTCCAGCGAGTGAGGCGACTCTAGCTTTTTCAATGTCGAGGGCTTGAACGGATGAGTTAACAGAGTTACCTGAGGTTCGGAAGTCTGGGAACTCACAATGAATCATAGAGGCACCAGCAAGTGCGGGAAAGGTCCCAACAATCCAAAATAGACACCTTGTGTTTGGGATGTAGTAAGTCAGCGTGGTGATTGCCACCTGTGCTACTATTGCTACAGCAGCCTGTGGTGTTGCCATCAGCGTGGTCTTGGATTGTGAAAAGCCATATCCAGAGATAATGAGAGGATTGAACTATATAAAGTCAGATATTGTTACTCTCACATGTTAGTGCGGGCTTTTTACGTTAGTAATGCCGGCATTGGTAATCGATTGTGCTATGGTGAACACAGCACAGCACCAATATTTAGGATCTTTTAATGCTTCTAAAACATGAGATAATTTCCAAGCCTGTCAATATTGTCAATTTCACTCGGAATTTCATTCATCAAGTGATGTAACTTACCTGACGAGTGCTTACTCCCGTCTGGTTCTGTGCAGTCCTGATGACTGCGAGTTTCTTCTCTTCGGCAGTGAAGAACCAGGCCTTGGCTGGCGAATCTGGAAGAGCAAAGAACACAAGGATACCAAAAGCCATGGTTACAGATCCATAGATCAAGAATATATACTGTAGAAATGGTCTATTAATGGCTGCTGCGGGATTTTGAAGGGCTACGTACCTTCCAAGTGGCCAAAGATCCCGAGATCTTACCAATAGCAAAACTTAAAATCCCACCGAAGATCTGGAAGAAATCAGCATCGAGGGTCATTCGTAAAGAGGTATTACATACTCCAGCAAAGGTATTATACCAAAGCGCCGTCCTCAACGGCTGCTCCTCTCTCCGGTACCAAGTAGAATTCATAATAATCATCGACGGCAGCATGCCGGCCTCAAAGCAACCCAGCAGAAATCTGATAACTGCCAAGCCAGCAAAATTATGGCATGCTGCCATGCAGCAAAGACAACCGCCCCAGAAGAACAAGCACACGCCGACATACTTGCCAATTGGCACCTTGGTCAAGAGCCACATGGTCGGGAATTCCATAAAGAGGTATCCAAAGTAGAATATAGAGCCTAGCCAGCTGTACTGCTGGCCCACGAGATGCGTGTCGGTGCGTAGGCCCCAGACTGCAGCAAAGGACATGGCATTCTGAGATCCTCGAGGTTAATTGTTTTAAGTCTTGGTTTCGTAACGTTTTAGTGGTTTGCTTACCTTGTCGAGAAATGCCAACGAGGTCGTTATAGTGATTAGAGGTAGCACAACAAGATCTATCTTGAGCAACAACTTCTTATTCTGCTCTTTCGAAACCCCATCCTCGCCCCGTCTCGAGTCAGCATCCAGATCAGACACGTGAGTTTCCTTGAGATCCGCCATAGTTATACGTCAAGCACCGATAGGTACCGTATTCCCAGCCAGTCGGTATATGACAGAATATCAGAAAGGAGAGAGATCTCTCATGTAGGTAGACGCAAGAAGTTTCTCCTGCAGAAACATTTCTTCTCATTCCGTGGAGATCACTGCTAAACCGCAAGGTACCCCGGCTATTTTTACTCGTCGACATGCCGCTTATCACCTTTTAGTGCACGTTAATCTCCTGCCTACGCTCCCACCCCATCTTTCTCCCTTTCGTACGATAGAACAGGAATAACCGTTGCCTGGTTGTCTAGCTATCTGCCCACTCTTTCCTCAGGTTGCGCCTTATCGCTTGTGCTCTTTTCAATTTACCGATGTAGAAGCAAGAGTTGCCGCGTCGTCGGCTATCCACTCTTAGGAGCACGCAATACTGTTCGACGAAGACGAAATAGTTGTTTCTTTTCTCTCTTTCTTTCTCGTCGGGCTAGCTGGAGGGGTTTCAGATGTCGATGAGAGAGCTTGGAGGGTTAGGTGTTTTGATACTTTCCTGGGGGGAAAGACCGATGGAAATTGAAGATATGAAAATATCCCACTATTGGTGAACAGGAGATCTATCTATCTTGCTTAAACTTAATTTAGCTATGGGGGAAGAAAGGGTCCATACAGCTCCGAAGTTGGAGTCCATCATTTCATGCATTCCATTTAACATCTCACGATAATTCAGAATTCTTCAACATTCCCGACCAGGGAAAGCCGCTTGTATTGCTGACTCACTGCTGTTTGGTTCTTTAATACATCGCTAGACTTTCCACTCCTCTTATTGACAGTTATATTTTCGCCCAGAAAGAAAAGGGAACTAGGATTAAAAATTCAAATATGGTTTCGATAGATTCAGAGGAAATCCTCAAACCAGCACCAACTTCTCAACCCAATCGGAAATTCTCCATTAATTGTGATATGGGCGAGGGATTCGGTCCATGGTCCATGGTAAGAACCCTTACGCTCTTCCATCTATGAGAGCAAATCCCAAGAAAGAACAGCGCCTGTTTTGAAAGCCCTAATCAAATGATGTTTCCCAACTTCAGGGACCCGACGAGGAATTAATGCCCCTGATCAACACGGCCAACGTAGCCTGCGGCTTCCACGGCGGCGACGCCTCGACGATGCTGCGGACGATCCGGCTTGCGAAAGCGCACGGCATCTCCGTGGGTGCACACCCCGGGCTGCCGGACCTGATCGGCTTCGGGCGTCGAATCATGGATATCAGCCCCGAGGATCTCGAAGCCGCCGTCCTGTACCAAGTCGGTGCCTTGGCGGCCATGCTGAAGAGCGAGAATATGGCCCTCCACCACATCAAGCCGCACGGTGCGCTTTTCTTGATGATTCTCCAGGATGAGAAGTTGTGCGAGGCGGTT
The DNA here is from genome assembly GCA_029641185.1 of Pseudofabraea citricarpa. Classification (NCBI taxonomy): domain Eukaryota; kingdom Fungi; phylum Ascomycota; class Leotiomycetes; order Helotiales; family Dermateaceae; genus Pseudofabraea; species Pseudofabraea citricarpa. Next base: position 1,389,931 of record JAPWGK010000009.1, read on the forward strand.
CTGAGGGTTAATGTCCTGTTTGGTGTCCCGGTTATTGGGATGAGGGGGACTTTGCAGGAGACCGTTGCGAGACGGCTAGGGGTAGGGTTTTTGGGGGAGGTCTTTGTGGATCAGTGGTATGGTAAGGAGGGAGGCATCATCCCTTTAAGGTATCTCTTCTTCTTCCTTTTCTGCTGGTTCCCCCCCCCCCCCCCCCCCCCCCCCCCCTTTCTTGTTCGTTGTTGGTGTTGGTGTTAATGAAAGCGAGTTTTGGGTTCGGTGTTGACTTGTTTCGTACAGGCTAACCACGAGGGTGAATATCGAGGAAATTCCTGAGAAGGTCAAGAATGTTATTCTGAATGATACCATGGTCTCGTATGAAGGTACTGAGATTAAATTGGATACTGTTGGGGCAGATTTGTCTTTTTGTGTTCACAGTGATCTTCCAGGTATATCTCGCCATTCTTTTATTGCCTACCTCTCTGGAAGATGGTAACAAATTTCTAGGATGTGTCGAGACTGCAATCGCGGTGAGAAAAGGCTTTGAACTTTCTGGTATAGGGCCTGAGGATTATTTATAGGATGTAATTTTCTCCGTGCAAAAGAAAAAAAACGATCGAATCTAAAGTTCTGATATCGTGGCGAAAATGCAACGTTATCGAGTTTCAAACTAGGTGGTCTACGTCACTTCCTAGTAGTGATTGCTTAGAGGAGACGCGGTAAAACTGGGTTCTAAATTCCATATATTTACTGATCACAATTATTTTGGAACCAATAGGATCAATAACATCAATATTTAAGCGACGAGGAAAATCATAAGCAATTTGATTCATGATAGCAGACATTTAATTCGTGATAACAGATATCTCATGAGATAAGACAAGACTCAAACAATTCAGACATCATACGCATGCTTGCAAAAACAAATGACACATTCGTACGAGGGATAGAACCAATTCGGAAATCTCAGGGCGTAACCCCGCTCCAAGCACCACTAACTTTCAAAACAGGTTCGATAAACTGCCTTTTGAACAGCTGCCTTGTCGAGATTGGATTTGGACAGAAGAAGCCTAAAGTGAGGCATTTCGGCTCCAGGCAGCATGTAAGCATACATGCACTACCGGAATCACAATCCGAATCTCTCTCGCACGTGTCTAAGTCCTCACATTGTAGACTGCCAAGGCAGTACCCATCACCTGTTGTAATACTAGGCTGACAGAGGCAGGTTGAGTCTCTATCACAGACGCTCAATATGGAGCATGGAAGAGGGTCACTGCATGTTTGAATAGCAGGAGAGACCGGTAGGTGAGAAGACGTAGACGTTGGTATTGTGCTGCTTGTTGTTGTTATTGTTGTTGTTGTTATTGTTGTTGTAGTTGCAATGGTTGTTGAGGTTGTTTGAGAGGTCCAGTTTGATGCTGAGGAGCTTGCCAGGTTAACTCTGGATGAAAAGAATGAAGCCGAAGCGCTAGGTGCTCCTGTAGATCCAACAAAAGCTGTTGTGGTGTGATTGAAAGTTGGGAACGGTGGCAAGGGGGGTAATTGAACTGAGCTAAGTGGGAGCGCAGTGGTTGAAGTAGCGTTCCCTTCAGTAGTGACATTTGCTGATGGTTCAATTGTCGAAGATGCTCCAGACAAGGAAGTCGAAGTGGAATTGTCAAAAGGCGGTAGAGTTAATGATGGGAGAGGCGGTATAGGTATGGAAGGAATTGGGATAGAGGGGAAGACATCTGATGTAGGCTGGGCTATTGACGCTTCGGTTTCTGATGACCTAATGACTTCCGTGGTTTTAGAAGCGGGCGAAAGAGTTTGCTTGAGACATGTGCATGCTGAGCTCACACGAGAGATAGTAGATCCACGGCATTGTGTAGCGTAGCTGGGTAGAATGCTGGTAGATGTTACGGTTGATGCTGTAAAGGCTCCACAAAAGTCTAGCGCCTGTTGACCTCCCTCACGGATAAAAGCCCGAAGGCAATTGTCGGCGTTACACGCAAAAGGAGCCTCGGTCGGCTCTGGGGCACTGGTCAACGTGATCGCAATCTCAGCAGAACTCTCGACTTCAGCAGTGATGACAACTCCTGTGGATCTTGATGCCGTGTATCTGGTTCCTGTAGATCTGGCTATTTGAGAGGTCGTAGAAGATCTACTAATAATATCGCTAGATCTTCCCCTTAGTGTAGCTGTAGAAGCTGTTTTTGAAGGAAGAGAAGGATCAAAGATAGTGGTAGTAATAACGGTCCTGGTAGGTGTAGGAGCTGTAAGTGTAAGTGCGGGAAATGTATACGCGCTTTTACAAGCTGAAGAATATGAAGCCGTTGAAGTGCAAGCATTACTAGCGTAAGGTGGCATCGACTTCATAGTAGAGCTTGTTGTGCTAGCGAATGGCTGAGAATGGAGAGTTGTTTCTAGAGCTGCCAAATCTCGTTTGGCCAATGGTGCTGTGAATGTTATCGTTGAAGTGGTGGTACTATCCTTATATTAGTTTTGACGAAAATTTTGCTGGCATGTTTGCTTACACAGTACGTGGTGTTGTAATAGTTACCAAGAAACTGTAGCAATCCGCCTTTCGAATTGCCATCATTGGAGCCAAGGTAGGCTCAATGGTTGGTGCTGCCACGATACTCCCACAAGTATCGCCACCTCCATGATCACCACCAAAGAGCGCTCCAGATCCAAAGAAGTTCCCACTAAATAGACTAGCATCTACGGAGGAAAGCAACGAAATGAGAATAATAGACTTCATACTTGCTGGTTCAAGAGAAGCTAGCTAGGAGAAAATATCTTGTAAAACCTCGAGCTGGGAGTTTGGAGTGAAGAAGAGAGAACTTGTACTTATACACTTCGATCCTACTGATAACCACCGTCTGGAATTGATGACAACGCCAGGGACACAGAATATCGTCATCGTTGCTAGATGTCTCAGACGGAAATATGGCGATGCGTATCAGAATCAGGCGAGGAAAAACACGAGGAATGCTGAGCGGAAACACCAAGCAGCCACCACAAGACAAGGAGTTTCAATCGAAGAATTTTTGATAAAGGATTCAGTGAGGGTTGTTGCTCCAACCAATTCAAAGCCAATCGCCACCAACGTTTCAACATGTGGATGTAGGGTCGATTGCTTCTCAGCCAACGTAAGGAATTACAATTCAATGGAGCTGGAGTCCAGCTATCCAGTAACACTATACCAATGTCAGCAAAAACGTCAAACATGCATCCACCAAATTATGTACCTTTATCTAGTTAAAAGTTTTATATACCAACCGGGTAATAACTCAGTTGGTTGTTTCCGGCCTTGAGATAAGCCATGTTGTTAAGACACCCTCTCAAGAGAATGCTCTGATCGTAAAAATTAGAGGCAGAAAACTGCTTCCTTTTGATGATATTAATCTGTAAGGGAAATGCATCTCGTGCATACGACCGCACATGGCTTTCTCATTCCACTGTCATGCCGTTGATAAAGAAGGTGGCTCGAAAGAACCTGGGAGTTGCATGATTCTACGGAACCCAGCCAATCTCTCGCATAGGCCATACAATCCAAAGCCTGTGTTCAGCGTCTAGGACTTGATAGATTTGAGCAATGAGATGCGTACTCCAGCCCTGAGTCCACCATTTTGCGTCTAGACGTTTCAGCAAGACGCAGAAGTAAGCAAAGATTGACAATGCCTCTGCTTTCCGATTACTGAGAAGCGAGAGATAGTCTTCTGATACTCTGTATAGCCAGAGAAAAACGTCGGTAGTCTCGCAAAATTCTGGATGCTCGTTGTAAACAACATTGTATGCTTGTCGGAGCTCGTCAACGGCTCGATTGTATACACGTAGGTCTTCTTGGCTGCATGCAGTACCATTGATGAAACGCTGAAGCATCCAGAGGTGATCTATCTGTGTTAGGCTTGCCACCTGCATCTGGGCACGTCTGCCACCTATTGCAAACATTGGTCCTAGAGGTCCTGCATGTAGTATGGGTTGGTTTGAGGATTCGATTACAATACGAGTCCCTCGAAACATGAGAAGCCATTCAGACAATGGGGTATTTTTTTCCAAGAGAAAGTCGGTGGGCTCGCGCGGGCGTGCCAGAGCGAAGAAACAGGTGAGGGCCGAAAACAGATAGAGCGCCTCGCAATTCTCCGAGGTAACGTCAGATAAGGCGGGCGATCCCTTTGAAAGTGCTGCGTGATGGAGATCCATTGCTTGATTGAGATGATACTGCTGCTGTGCCTGTTTGAGGTAAGCCATGTGTAAAGCTGAGAGAGCAAGTACACTATGCATGACAAAGTCACATGAGAAGGCGACTTTAACTACACTCGTTTGCCATAATGTTTTCAGAGCTTCGTTGCAGGATAAAGTATAACTGGTCGAAAGGCAGAAGTTGTAGAGAAGCTCAAGGTGGTCCATGTTGAGAGTGCATGATGATAGGCCATGGGACATTGGGGATGGCGCCAGGGTTGAAGTTTGGCTGTCCATGCTTCTTGGTGTTGCTCCGCTAACTGCAGGAGATACAGCAACAGGGCTAGTCGAGTTGTGAGGCCGACTGATTACCTCATATGCACAATTCAACTCATGCCTGGTGCAGTTCATACATATTGGCTTTTGCTCATCACACTACAGATGAAATCAGCACTATTGCCATGGATGTGGTAGGAGCAAAGCCAAGCGCAAGAAACTTGAGCTGACCATACGCCAATGAGAACATACCTTGACTTTTCTCTTCTTGCAATTGATACAGCCATTTCTCGATTTCCGATGGGGCTTCCTCATCACGGGAGGCATTGTGCCTGATGTTTCCTGGTTTCGTGTTCTCTGGTCGTACAAGTGGAACGCGAACCCGACAAGCCGACGTCGTGGCGATAGGATATCAAGCTTTAGAACGGTATAGTGATGCCAAATTCCACTCAGGTAGTAAATAGTTGCTGTCGCGAGTGGGAGCCACGGCGTCGTCTTCCCTTTTGTGTCCTGCTTGATGGGAGAATACAGAAGGTCCGTTGCGACGAATACGACCATGCGCGCCATGGATGATTTGCGAATACGATCGCAAAACTCTCCTCATTCCGAGAAGACGGCTCCACTATATCCCTGATACAGCCTAGCCGGCCCATGTATACGACGAGCGAGCGTCAGTGCGAGCTGCGAGAAACGCTTCCACTGTTTCCAAACTTACGAGTCGGAACTTGAGCATCGCGGTTCGTCTTGGATGTTGACGAAAAGTACATCTCGCAACAAGCACTCGCTTGATATATGAGCGTTGTTGAGATGACGAGAAACCCATTTCCAGAGTTACTTAACACCAACACGAACACCAACACCAACACGCCCTGACGACCGGTCGGCCATGGTTGCTGAGTGAATGAGCATTGACTTTTTCTCCATTTGTACAATCCCCGGTGGCGAGAACCTCGGAGGACGCGTTGCATGACCCTTTTAAGAGCACTGAGTCTTTCGTCGTCTGCTGGATCAGAATCAGCGAGGTTACAAGAGCTCAAAAATCCCCAGTAACGCGATACGAAATACGATGCCGCAGCGCCTTTAGCAATCGCTATGTTCCATGGCTATGCCTGTAAGATTATCACTCGTGCATATGATCTTGCTTCCACGTCGATATGATCTTAAAAGATGAACTTTCCAACAACGGCATTCCATAGGACCAAGATTGCTCGGCTGAAACATAGTTACCTCTTGGATTGGAAGGTCCAGCAAGACATCAATAAGTGTCTGCATGATCTGCGAGACTGCGACGCTCCTCGATTTGCCAATATTAACGATTGCGATTACGAGCACCGTAAAGAGCCACACACAGCCTCATGGACAACCGGTACGCGCTGGACACCGAAATGTCCTCACCGGACGTAGTTTTCGAGTAGACCGAAAGCATAAATCAATAAGGATACTAGGAATAGTATCAGCATCCCACCCCCCAAAAAATCAATTCCTACTGCCACGCGCTCTCATAAATTCAAATTGCCAGGGCGAAGATGCAACTGCAATGGTGCTTCTCAGTGAACGCCGCGAGCGCATAGCACATGGTTATTCCAATGGGACCGACTCAAGAGCCGTCGCGTCATTGGTTCCGTTTTACCCCTCACAGGGCTACATCTGTATTTCGAGAGGACATTGGAGGTTCTGCAATGGCATAAGTGGCCATCACTGCAGGCGGGATATTTTATATCGTCTTTTGGTCGCAAGATCGGAGCAGCCAGAGAAGAACGGTCTATCAGACATTGGCGCGCTCTCATGCTCAAAATATTGGAAAGAAAGAAGGAATGTTGGCTGAGTCACCGTTTTCCCTGTGAAGGGGATGGATATTTAAAAGTGTAGTGGTTTAAAGATCATTGCCGGTGTTCGTTTGTTCGTTGTGCATTGATTTACTACCGAGGCGCGAATTCATTCACAAGTGCGCGTGGAAAAACTTTGCCACACAAGTGACTATAGAAATAGTCACTACCAAGTTGCTTCAAAAGGTTCTGCAAGCCGGAAAGTATACCGGCTTGTAGACCGCCTTGGCTTTTCTTCTGGTGATATATTTCCAATAATAGGGAACTCATAGCCTCGGAATTGGCACATGCTCTTCTGCAACGAGGTTATTTACTTATGTATCAAGTGTCTTGAGGCATTAGATGCCTGCTAGCAACTTCAGACAAGCTAGCCTTGATTACGCAAACAGCTATAGATAAAAGTAATGTACAGCTACTATTATCTGTGGTCGTACATGAAATATGCCCTTTTATTGACACTGGAGTCCCCAAGGTCGAAGGGACCCGAAAAGAAGGTATAGCAGCATATTGGACAGCAAGAATGTTAACCCCAATTTCATGCCACCAAGAAACAGCAGGAAGACAAGGTATGAACTTAACTGGTTGACGCCGAAGCAGGTAAGAAGTCTCTAAGTCTGCGATATGCTCTATGTAAAACAATAGGGCCTGTGACTATTATTGGTGTTACAGTTACTGCAGATCTGCTAAGATATGATGATTCCATTCACCAAACCATGATGTTGTCATTCACGTTAAACGTTACGGTAGAGTTGCTGGAATATCCGCCATAGTGCTGGTAACCATGTGGAGCTAAGGTAATATCAGTAGCAATAAATATATACGATACGAAGGCAATAGATATAGCGAAAATGATAATGGTACCATTTAATCTCTAGAAACATATATAGACCTTGTTAAGCTCCTCGATTACTTACTTGAACTGCAAAAGTGAGGCGAGCTAACATTAATGGCCGGTCTATTGACAGGTTTCGAATGTTGGTCGAGGTCAATTCCAATATAATCATATTATTTTAATTCATTTAGATTTTTCGTCTCCTACTGAAATCTTGTTTATTCTCACTTCAAAATTGAGTATTAATATTAGTCTACGGAGTATCCTAACATTAACTCCAACTCTCCAAAAGGGGCGTAAGCGATTGCAGAGCTACCCCTGTAAATCAAAGTGCTTGGCATCGCGTCTCACCAAACTTTAATCAACGCGACAACGTTACTACGACAAGGAGAGCTACCACAACTACACACTCACAACAGTGCAAACAACGCTCGCTCCTTCGTCCGTCTTCCCCACCATCGTTGACCTCCCAGATCCAATCCGCGGTCTCTAATTCTGCTTGTGTCAAATCCAGCCGCCCCGGATATTATCCCCCTAATTTCTCCTGACCGCGACCTCGCCCTTCAAACACACGATGACCGATTCACTGCACAACGCGCCCATAGTGCTAGACAATGGCTCTGGCACGATAAGAGCAGGATTTGCTGGAGAGGATATTCCTAAATGCTCATTTCCATCTTTCGTGGGGCGGCCGAAACATCTAAGAGTGTTAGCTGGCGCATTAGAAGGAGATGTGTTCATTGGGGATAGAGCGCAGGAATTGAGGGGCTTGCTGAAGATCAAGTACCCTTTAGAACACGGTATTGTGACGGACTGGGATGACATGGAAAAAATCTGGGAATGGGTCTACGGCGAAGGTCTAAAGACGTTGAGCGAAGAGGTAAGGTTGCTTTTCTGGAAATTCTACGATCCCGAATTAGTTGGAAAGCGAAGCCCAAGAGTTTTGGAACGCCAACACTTAGCCACTATTTGTTTTTGTTTTCATAGCTAATGCTGTTATCCAGCATCCAGTACTGCTCACAGAACCACCGCTCAATCCAAGGAGTAACCGTGATACTGCAGCTCAAATTCTCTTCGAGACCTTCAATGTCCCAGCTCTATATACCTCCATTCAAGCAGTGCTCTCTCTTTACGCATCTGGAAGAACAACAGGGATAGTTCTTGACGCTGGAGATGGTGTTTCACATGCCGTCCCTGTCTACGAAGGATTTGCAATGCCTAGCTCAATAAGAAGGATAGACGTAGCAGGAAGAGATGTTACAGAATATTTACAGACTTTGTTGCGGAAATCCGGATATGTCTTCCATACGAGTGCAGAGAAGGAAGTCGTGAGAATGATTAAGGAGAAGGTGAGCTATGTCGCATCAGATCCGAAGAAAGAAGAAAAAGAATGGGCTTCAGCAAAGATGGGAGAAGGGAAACAAGTCGAATATCAGCTCCCAGATGGTAACAAGATTAAGGTAAGCTAATGTTTGGTTCAAACTCTCGTTCACTACTGACAGTTCAAGATTGGGGCCGAACGATTCCGTGCTCCCGAGATTCTATTTGACCCAGAAATCATCGGTCTCGAGTATCCTGGTATTCACCAAATTGTTGTTGATGCCATCAATAGAACTGATTTGGATCTTCGAAAATCACTTTACGGCAATATCGTTTTGTCTGGAGGCAGTACCTTGACGAAAGGATTTGGTGACCGATTACTGCACGAAGTACAGAGATTAGCCGTCAAGGACATGCGAATCAAGATCTTTGCACCACCAGAGAGAAAATATTCCACGTGGATTGGAGGCAGTATTCTGGCTGGATTGAGTACTTTCAGAAAGGTATAGTTCTTCTTTGAGCAGGCTCTAGTAACTTTGCAACTGACCATGTTTTCATTAGATGTGGGTCAGTATCGACGATTGGCATGAGAACCCAGATATCATCCATACCAAGTTGACGTAGTCATCTCCCGCAATTCCACCTCTCGCCCCTCTATTCCAGCAACTTGTGTATCTCTTCATCGGCACGAGGAACCTTTCATGCATGGCTGCAGCCTGATATCATGATATTCGCCCGATACAAAGCGAACTTACGACTGATGACCATTTTCAAGAATATGGCGCAATGAAGACTTGAGTTGTAAGATGTTACACCTGGTCATCAGCATATTGATATCCTTGACAAAGAATCTAGCGCAAATCTGTCTTATCATTCCATTCGTCTTCGCCCCCTGTCTAGCAAGATTCCAAACACGGTCCCGACCGCTCGTGTCGTCTTGATCGAAAGCATCTAGCGCATTATTTTGGTTCAACCTTCGGCCCCCCACGTTATCGCGATCGTCATGACAGGGTTAATATTCCGGGGACGCTGGACCCTTGGGGGCTTTGGTCGGGGTACTTCGGGGGTCATGGGGTTCAACAAATGAGAGGACTGTAGAGTAGGGGAAGGATTGTACAAAGAAAAATGCCCCGAGCTCACAGTATTTGTAAGAGACGAGAGAGTTTTTTTTAAATTAATGATACCCCCAAAGACCCATGCAGGATGGTTTTTTAACTTTCAAGGGGAGGCAGGCAAGCTTGCTTTTGCTGGGTCATCAGTCGTATGAAAGCTTCATGTGACTCCCATGTTGAAGTTTCACGGCATATAAACAAACGTCTGCTCTTTGCATTGCCAATTTTCGAGAATTTCCGGCCACCACCATCAGGCCTGCAGGGGTTCTTTGTGTCTGCAGGACCGGTAGATAAATCCATGTTCCCTGTGGAAATGACAAGAGTTGATGCAGCATTATTATTGTGTCTTCTCTTTGTGCTACACCGGTACAATCATGTCCGAGGAATGATCACTACATACATGTTTCCCCCCTTCCCCTCCCCTCTTCTTCCACCTTGATTCTGCTTGAGGGGAAATACGACGGAGACTGGCGATGAAACGTGATAGCTCAGATTAGACAACGCTAGGTGTTTGGTTGAGGTAAAGTAGGGCAGGTGTTAAGTCTCCTATTATTTTCTCAGTGGTTTGCCTTTTGTTTCCGAGGCCGGGACTGGAGTAGCGGGTCAACTGATTGATGGGCTGTCATAGGATGGATGGCCATTGTTGCCTCTAGACATTAGAGGTTTTCTTTGGTTGCTCTTGAATTAAGTTTTGATCGAGTATATGTGGGGTGTTTTGTAGTTATGAGGTTGGCATGAAATGGAGGGGTGGGGGGATTAAAGGGACGAGGGAGATGAAAGTAAAGTGAACGAATTAAGTGATATGGAGAAACATAAAATGAGTTTAGGAAGTGCATCGTTGCTGTTAACTGCTTTCAAAAATGCTCTATCTGTTTGCCTTTATTTAAACCTTCTTCCTTCCACTTGCTTTTTCCTTCGTTTGGGTTCTCTACATTGTTCTTCGTCGCTAGTTGAAGCATTAGCTGATAACTGGCTGACTGATTGGTCCTGACTAAACCACTTCTTCAGAGTCCAGACCGACGTGCATAGACATACATGATCCCACATTTTCGTGTCTCATATAGCCAACGCCACTAAATGCTTCCATTTGCCCCGCTACCAAAAAACCCCCATATTCATGTATACACTGTAAATGTGTGTCAAAACGTGGGGGGTTGGTGGTGTGAGGGCTTGAATATATAGGAAGCAGTGATCTCTCTCATACAAATAAAACCCCACTACAAAGAGGAGGGGAGATAAGTAACACTTATTTTTTCTGTGTTCTATCCGCGGGATTCGAGAAGGCGAGTCCAGAGGATATAGATTAATCGCTTTGCCTTGAGACGATCTCAGCACGGTAGCAAGCAACTTACCAGGCAACTCGCTTCCTTCGCTTTTCCGTATAATGAAGCATGTCTGTTGTGTATCGTGTTGGTTTATCTACAAACGAAAAGACTAGAGGTTCGACAAGCTGTGCCACGGCACTTAATAAAACCGTGCTTGTTGCCAGAGCAAAACGAGGCAAGTCAAGCCAGGCGGTCGGTCAGGAAGTATCCGAGGGGGGGGATAATAACGCAGTCGAGGCTTTCTGCTCTGTGCTGTATGTATCCTTTTACCAACCACAACCACGACCACGACCATTCTCTGCCCTAAGCCTAACCCATAACCTTATATTTTTTTCTTCTAGTTATTTCCTTTCTATTACCGATCCCCCAGCCCGGTAGATAGTTCTCACATAGCCCTCACACACACACACACACACACACACACACACACACACACACACACACACACACACACACACACGACAGACGACCAGACCACCATAAAACAGGCCGAGTACAGTGCATGCGGAGTCATCTCCGCAAGATTCTCGTTGCTGTTTCATTTCCTTGACCTCACTTCGCTGGCACCACTTGACGTACTGTAATGTAATGCACGGCAATATGTATGTGTGTCTCTCTCTGCTGTGCCTTGGTGTGTCGGCTGTACCACAGGACTTGGGGTACCTAGAACTTGTTTATGTAAGTGAACCAAGCCAAGGTAACCTTCATTGGCCTCCACCGCCTTCGCTTTGCCATGTCGTGCCATTCATTATTGCGGTTCCGATGCTTATTGATTCAAGAGCATGGTGGATTCGTTTCAGTAGTTTCATTTCAAGTGCCGATTTTGGGAGTGGAAAGATTGGTTGAATTTGGAGGCATCGAAGATACAGAGATTCCACGAAGTCGAGACAAAACAGAAGTTTGCACACTAAAACAAGAATACACAACCCAACCCATCATATCGTTCATATCTGGCACGGCCCTGCAGATTCAAATACACACGATAACTAAAAAAGATAAGAAATTCAGCACACAAGCTCATTCATCAATACCACTTATGTTCCTGTCTCGCTTCCCCTTACCACTTTCCTACCATCCGTATTCGAATGCGAGGTATTCGAATGCGAGGAAGAAGAAAAGGGCGCGTCACCGCGCGTTAGAACTCGACGAGTATTGGGTTGAGTAATAAGTGCTATTTGTCGATGCTGCTGCGGTGCACTGTGGGCATGGAGACATGACAATTCCACACCCGTTACATTGCGCACATTTGCGAACCCTGCCCGTAAAGCTTATTAGTTGCCTATAAAAAAGGGAGAGAGAGAAGAAGAGACAGAGACAGATGTTTGATTCCTTCCTTGAAACAAAAAACCGGAGAAAAAGAAGAAGAAAACTAGAGAAAGAAACATACGTTCGTGGATGTCCTCCACACGAGTAACAATCACTCATCACTTGTCCACTTGTGCAGTTGGAGTCGGGATGAGGTGAAGAACTATTGTTTTGGGCCATTGGATTTCGAGAGGAGCAGGCTCGCTTGGCTTGGAAAGAATATTTGTTTGGGCAAAGATGTAGAGTGACCGACAGCAAATAGTCGTGAAGTTGGTAACCAAACCGTAAATCTTATTTGAGGTAGCCGTGTCTTGCAGATGGGGAGGAGTTTCTGTCTCCCATCTCTGGGGGCAAAAGGTACGATTTTATACATCAGGTCAATAGGTCAAGCGCTGACTGACGTGTTGACGATCCTCGTGTATCCAACAAGCATCATCACTGATTCTTTGTGCCATGATGGACATTCCAGCGGGTTGTTGAGGAAGTACAGAAGGTAGAGATAACACCACCATGGCGCATCGAGCATCGAGAATCGAGGAGTCGCCGTGATCGCAACGAAGGCAAGCGAGGAAGGATAGACTGTATGTTGTCTCACCGCTCGCTTCCAACGGACCAGAGCTCCAATTATCGACCTGGTCGAACGAGTATGCTGCACATCATACTTGCAGCCAGAGGAAAGGCAAATAGATTGAACAGATAATATGTTGGTCTGGTGATTCGCGTGTGTTCCGTAGGCACGAAAAAGACTCAAGTCTCCGCATCTTGCAGGTGCCGCGCTGACAGCAGGAGGACTGGGGACCGCCTGGACTAGCTAGCTGATCCTTCTGCAGACCTCTATCCTTGGCCCATTGCTATCTAGCTATCGTGATACGGAACGAGACTCGTCCCGGCAAGAGCCACTTTTTGCTCTTACTCTCCCGTCCAGGCAACGCATGGTGATAGGCAGGGTACCTGGCAAGAAGATGCCGATGCAGTGTGCCTCGTGGCTATTTGCTCGAGCCATCCTCTCCCACAAAGACTGACAACGGTTCATGCAAATGCAGCTGAGCACGGGGTAGATCTTATCCATTGACGTTTTGAACTTTGGCTGTATCCGGCTGTCGCTGGAAGCCTGGCTTGACCTGACGCAGCTAAAAGTGCTGCGAGAATGTGCGATTCGTGACCAGTGAGGGAATTTCCTTTCCGGTGGCCGTTGCTACTGCAGTTCTGGTAGATGGATGGTGTGATGTGGCATCCCGCTCTTCTGGGTCGACGTGGCGGGAATGATGCTGCCTTGGCCAATGGACTATATTGTCAGTTGCACAGCATCTGCTTGCAACTTGTTCTGGAACCACTAAGAAGGAGGCACACACACACCGATAGTTGATCTGCTGTTCCAAGAAGTCCATCTTCAGACGGTGAACACCTGCTGGCAAGCATGTTCAAGGTTGGGATGACGGCCATTCCTGGAAACTGAGCGATGAACGCAACACTTCGTGCTTCGCAAGACGTCAGTTGTGCCTGCGGGCACGTGAACCTTTATACTAACACGCCGACGGCCAATTGCTAGACCATTGACAATTGCAAGTTTCAAAGCGACTTGAAACGAGTTCTTGAGTTCCACAGCAAGGCATTGGGTGACTAGCTATATGAAGTCACCGCAAGCAAGCTGGATAATTCAGCCCCATGCAAACCCAGTTCTATCATACTGATAGAATCTTCCTGTCTTCCTCTGCAGTATCGAGGAAACAGGGCGATGTTTAAGAGCTGATCAGACGGAGAATGGCTTCAGGGGTGGAGCTCCATGTACCAGTCGTTGTTCATCATATTCCCGGCATACATGATTGAGCCATGCCCTCCCTTCTACATACTGTACCTTATTGGTTTCAGGGGAGGTACCCATGGCTTATTTAGGGCGTACATGATGCAAATACCCTCCTCTACGCTTAAATCAGCTGAAAACTTACCTATGGGGGTCACTTGAATCAGCAGGGATCGAAAGTCATGAGACATCTCTTATCTAGTGGTGCTTGGTATCATAGTAAAGTTAGCTAGATGATCTTTAGCTTATGCTGCCAACCAGCAACTTCTGCATACCGGACATGTCATGATGCCCCCCATGAATCGCTATTCGGAAGCACTTGATAGATAGTCTGTACTGATTGAATGTTTATTGCTAAACTTGAGGTAGGGTAGAAAGCTAGTGACATAAGGAAGCATTGGCAATAGCACTCGCAAGCCTTGACCTATCCTCGAGAACGCCGAGATCCCAGAAAGAAAGACATCATAGCCAGTCCGAGAAAATACCGTTGTAGTTGACACCCCAAATCCATATTCGCCTCGACCAGAACTGCATTCAAAGCGAAGTCTTCGTGCACTCCTGCAGTCATAAAACCCAAGGGAAAGATGTTTCGAAACTATCCGTTCTGAACCCATAAAACAAAAGAAAACTTATTTAGAGAAAGTCTGGAGCAGTTACGACCAGAAGCGAGAACAGACCAGCTCCACCGAGGACAACATAGCTGGCTTTCTCGACAAATCTTCTCAGTCGCTTGTTTGGTCGTTGGATTACTGTGTCTGGTTCACCGACATGGATAATTTCAGCTGGTACATTTGACACAGCCACAGCTAACTCCTTTACGGGTATGGATTTGTGTGACGAATTCGCAATGTCAGGACTAGTCTTGATATCGTTATCGTTGCTGACAGCTTGCACAATACCGGCGTTTGTATCGTCAGAAGTGTTTGTAGTCACTGTCTCGTTCAATCCTCTAAATGATGCCCATCCTTGAAGTTCTTCTTCGACAACATTTGAGATTTCGTCGGCTTTTCTCTTCAAACTATGCGGCTTCGGCTCCGTGGAGGATTCTTCGATAATATCATGGATACTAACTTTCGATCGAGGCGCATGCGAAAAGGAAGATGGCTTGGAAACAAAACTGCTGGTCGATGAGTTTTGAACTGTGTTGTCTACACCCATGTGCATATTATTTGCTGGAAGAGAGTCAAAGAGGCCAGACACTGGCTTGGCATGAGTGATCGCTGCTTCTGTTAGATACGAACCACGTGGCTTGGAATTAGATGTCTCACAAAAATCAATGCATCTTGCAGATGGCTCAAGTTTTTGCTTCTGGTATCTGGTTCTCCAAAGTCCTTTTGGTGGTGCGGGGTATGATGGTGGATTTAGTCCCTGGTCCCATGTGCTACTTGCATCAGACTCGTAGGTCGATAAGCTTGCCATTTTTGCAAGCTTCGCACGATTGCTCTCTCGTGCTTCGAAAAAGGCACGCTTGCCTGCTCTCTCACCTAGTGATTGACCGGTGACCCGATTCCAGTCTTGTCTTGGTAGGTTATGGGAGGTGGTGATAACAAACCCGTTGTCAGGAGTGTCATCGGATTGAGCAGCTGATTTTACCATTGCTGCATCCGAAGGACTTGGACGACGATGGATTGACTTTCCTTGACTCTGTACAGAGAACTGCGAGAATGCTGATGGGTAGTCCATCTCTGTGTAGCTGACGAATCTAGAGTTGTAGTCTTGAGCCTGACAGGTCTTGGTAGATGATTTAATATTGTTATTGAATACACGAGCAGGGATTACTGGTGATCCTGCTGCCATGTTGAGATTTAGTTCGCGAGCAGGTATTGGCGACTCTTGTAGTTTATTGGGAACCGCATCCACAGATGATGATTGAGCCTTGTCATGAAGGGAACTTCTGGCGAAAGGCGACTGATACACTTTTGACCAGTACTCGCGTCTTTTTTGCAATTCGGGGCTGGTCTTGTCGTTGGATCCATAGGTGGAATATTCGACGTCCAATGGACGATCTCCAAAGAATGATTCAATATCAGAATTTCGTAGACAAGCATCGTCATCGTTCTCGCCATCTAACACACTTTCAGATGCCTCGAGGAGCTCCCGAAGTCCCGATTGCATCGGTGCTTCTGGAGTCTCACGACTAAAAGGGCTTCTTTGAGAATCTCCCGTTGTGATGGAATCTTGTGCAGCCTTCACAGCATCTACATCTCCAACTTCCGTAATATTTTCAGGTTCAGAAAGGTGGCCTTCATCTTGTTCAAGATCCTGGTCTTGATCCTGGTTTTGTTCTAATACTTGGCCTCGATCGGTATCGAGCTCGTGATCTTGCTCCTCATCCACTTCGTGACCTTGTCCTTCGTTTATTTCTTGGTCTTGATCTTGGTCTTGGTCTTGGTCTTGCTCTTCATCTGAGCTGTGGGATACAAATTCCTCATCTTCAGAGTAATCTGAGCTGCAAGAAAGTTCTTCGGCGGAGTCTCCGGTGGAATCACTATCGCTGAAGAGTACGATGGGAAGCTTTGCTGTGGTGGTAGGTTCACTATCACTGACAATTACGATAGGAGACTTGTCTGTGGTAGGTTCTACCTCGCGTGTCAAGTCAAAGACACGTCGAAGATGAGTACCCATGTCCGTGTCACCATCATCGTCGCAACTATCGTCATTATCCTCGACATGAGAATTCTCAGACATAGCCTCAGAGTCATCCACAGTGAGGTCAATAGATTGGATACTCACGGATGTTTTGGGTGGAGCAAGAATATCGCAGTCATCATCATCATCATCGGACTGACTACTCTTCATGTCCATCTCATCATGAATAGCATCTATTTCATCCTCGACATCTGAAGAATCAGGACAGGAGTATGTATTGGAGGATGTGGAGCTAAACTTATGTGTTAGTTGAAGTTAATGACAAGCTATATAGTTGTTGCTTACTTGACTTTCACAGATTCATACTCAATGGTGAAACCACAAGCAGGGAAGGTTTCAAGGCCACGAGATACTTCTGCACCAAAGACAACGTTATCTCCGGGTTGGAAAGCTTCTGGTTGGTGAGGTTGTAGCTGGTGGTTGTTCAGAAATGTGCCATGCATTGAACCGATATCCGTCAAAGTGACAGTCTAGAAAAGAATTAGCGGCCATCTGATGCCCAAGGACAGTTGTGCTTACATTGTTTGCTGAATCCAATGTTATCTCAGCGTGATTACGTGACATGACAGGACTATCGAACCAAGCATTATGTTCGGCTCCCAGAAGTCCCTTGGTGAGACTCTTTGAAGCCCTCCCAACAGATATTATAGGCTGTTCTGGATCCAGGGCGAGACGACGGACAGCTGGTGAAATACCAGAGGTCAAAGCTGTAAGTGTGACCTTGACTGTTGACCTGTTAGTACTTGGTTGGGATATTGTAGCTGGTTTACCAGCAGCAAGCGGTCGTGGGCGGTGACAGCCTCACATACAGGGAACGCAGATCTGACATACCTGAAGGTCTACCGGACATGATGAAGATGTGATGTCGAACCGCAGATCGAGTGCGAGTGCGAGTGCGAGTACCAAAGAGGACACGCCTCGATGCTCAAGGGTCGGGAAGTTATCGAGTCGCCCCCAGCTGGTTGAGTGAGATGAAGTTGGATGGTGAAACGCAGTCCAGCGACGCTTCGATCGAACAAGAACGAGCTTCGGGGCTGCGGCGGAAGGGAAGGATAGGGAAAGAGGATAGATGCTCTCTGTACTGCAGAAGTACAAGCGTTGATGGCGGGTCAAGGGGAGGAAGTCAGAAGAGAAGAGAAAGGAAGGGCAGATGAAGCTGAAGGTTCGGTAGGTAGGTAGTAGTAGTAGGTGTGTGGTCACGGTGGTGGTGTGAGGGGTTCGGTGACGGGAAGGCAGCACTTACTCTCTGCCTAGGAGTAGGTAGGCGATAAGGCAGCTTCGCTATCGGCCCCTCAGCGTGCCAGCCTAGGGTACTGAGGTGTACACTTGGCCGCCGCAACCCGAAGGCGAAGGAAAGACCCCAGTGGTATGTGTCAATATTCTTTGGACATATGTCCCCAATATATTGTCTATCATGAGGTTGTTCGATAACTTGTCTTGTCTCGCCCGCTCAACCGTGTTGGTTGGTGACGATGATGGTTCAGCCCCGTATTGGTATCGCTGTAATCGTAGCTGCGGAGTCACTTATCGTAGGTGGGTGCTGGCTGGCAGAAGTCTAACCAATATTGGTCTAGCGAGCCCACATCGACCTGAGTGGCTCGCTAACCGTACTAACCAGGTCCAGCAGCCGGCGCGTGCCATCCTGGAGCCTAAGTGGACCGCTTTCTCGTCATCGCCATTTATTTGTGCTTTGAACTGGGCACTTTATGATATTTAATATCTGCTGCCAGTACACTTACAAAACTTCTTCACAAACCCTACGAACTTCTTTCCCACAACATCTACCACCTTCCACCACAAGGAAACTTCGAATTTCGTCCTGACCACCAGATCACCCCACACCATCACACCACCTCATCCAAGTTGTTACTCGACGCGACTTGAGAGCTCTGTTTTTGCCCCTCTACCTATTGTACTGTAAATACAAAGCAAACCATATTCCGGTTCACATACTATTACAGGATGATTCAGGCTGACTAACACCACCAATAGCGACTGCAGTACAAAGGGTTAATCCCAAGCTGTTCACTTAACCAAACTACCACTGAAACCCTCGTGTACCCCGCATCTACACATTCAACATGCGGGACGTCCTGTTACGCCAGGTTCTCGAGAGCCGCAATAGCAAGACTGTGTCAAAAAAGAAGCGCACAAAGGAGGAGATGGGCTCTAAGGATTCATCAGCTGCAAACTCACGTACAAATTCTCGCGCAAACTCCAGAGCTGTGAGCACGACAGGCTCAGATGCAGAGGATGACGAGGATGATGTGAGTGTGGGAACAGACATGAGGTGAACCACATGATACTATGCTTCTTCATATGGCATGTGCTGACATATACACAGCGTCGCCTCTTTGGACGCCGATTTATTTTCCAACGGATCCAACGAAGACAGTGAAGATGAGGGCTCTGTCGAAGACTGGAAACAGAGGCTTGTAGAGAGGATAGAAGAGATCACGGATAGAAAAAGAAGCAATGTTCAAATCAGGGAAAAAAGCTTCCTTCGATATGCCAACATTTTAAGATCACATTTCGCATATGATGAGCTCAGATCCTACTCAACGGACCTGGTTTCATCTATGCTGAAAAGCATCAAAAGCGAAGATAGCGAGAGAGAAGTCTGTTTGGCACTAAAAGGTATGCCACCTAAAGCACGACAAATAATCATTACTTTCTACTTGGTACACATATGCTAATGATTCTACAGCTCTTGAGGTTACAGTTATGACAATTCAATCTGATGATATATATGATGCAGTTTTTGGACCACTGAAGAAAGCCTATCAGGACTCCGGGTCGGAAACGATCAAGGCTGCAGCGATACACACTCTTGGAACCACTGCCATCTATGGCGGAGCATCTGACGATGAAGTTTCGGAGATCATGGACGAACTTCTCGAGGTCATCGAATCAGATGGAAACTCGATTGGGGCACCAGACAGCGTCGATGTTGTTGTTGCTGCGCTCCAGGAATGGGGACATCTAGCAGTCGACGCCGAGGGCCTAGAAGATAAAACTGAAGAGGCCATAGAGGTATTTCGCGAGCAGCTTGAGAGTTCAAGCGCCGCTGTGCAGGTATCCGCAGGTCATAACATTGCGCTCCTTTTTGAAAAGAGCTACCAAGAGGAGGACGACGAGTATGATTCTACAGAGGACGATGACGACAAAAGAGAACGCCATGAAACTCGTTTATCCGAGCTCAAACAGTACGATGCTGCTCGCAATCAGTATCAACTAGTGCAAGACATCACCGCCTTGACCAAAGAATCCTCGAAGAGTATAGCAAAGAAGGACCGCGCGAAAGTCCGAGCTGTTTTCAGAGAGGTCCTCACCACAATCGAGAATCCTACTCGTGGACCTGGCTTTCGTACACACTATGGCCGAGGCGGGTACGCGGCATTAGGATCTGGAATCATTGTCAAGGTCTACAACAAAGGGCACCTCGTGATTAACCGGTGGTGGAAACTTCAAAGGTTGGAAGCCTTGAGGAGAGTCCTCCGAGGAGGTTTCATTATTCATTATGAAACCAACGCGATGATCTTTGACAGTCTTCCGTAAGTTTGACCCTCTGGTATTTCAGTTCACCATAGGTACTAATGTAATGTCAGGATTATGGTTGTCGGTAGTGCACCAACAGCGAAGACTGTACGGACGCGAAAGTTTATCTCATCTGACGATTGAAGTTGCTAGGGAAGGAAGGTATAGAAGAGCGAACGAGACAAGAGGAGAGACGACGAGAGGAGAAGAGAAGAGAAGAGATGATGCATCCTTAAAAAAATACCCTGCAATTCTGGAGTTCACTGAATTGATTTATGTTTTGAAATTGTTAAAATAAAGATTTCCGTCGAGTCAGGCCTCTCTTCCCTGGCCATTTATCGTCTTGGTAGTTTCTGATGATTCAATCCTCCGTTAAAGTAGAGCATTAAGATAACTTATTTGACCGTCATGCTGCGAACTACCTTCCATCTCCTTCGTGCATATTTGCAAATATCAAAATATAATTCCCCTGCCAAGCCTGCCACCCCGAATATCAATGACATGAGAGCATGCAAGCCGATTTTCTTCCATCTCCTTAGCAGTTGGTATTATCTTCACTCCTTCTCTTTTCCAGACTTTCGATCTGCCTTGGATTGGTTTCGTAGGACTTTTGCGGTCGATGGTCCCGAGTCACCATTGGAGGGACGTCGGGCGCGCTGGGCCTTTGTAGTCGAAGGTCCCGGGTCATCATTCAAGGGACGTTGAGCGCCACCAGATGAACGATGAGAAAGTCCTGAGCTCGGGAAACGCATTGAATGGATTGGCAAACCACCAGTCGTAGATTGTAGCGCAAGCATGCCGGAAAGACGTAGATTAAGCACCAGGTTGGGATCACCATAGATATCGTGAAGTTCGCGGTCTTGATCTGAGGCGAGAATTTCTTGATAGCCATTGTGACGAGTGAATCGTCTGGTCCATGGGACCGCATCTTGCTCAGAGGCCTCGACCCATCTGAGGCTTGCCTTGGAAATTGATGCGAGGGTCTTTTGTCGTTGCTCGTCGCTTGGTGCGTGCGCAACATAATATGCGAGGGCTTTTTTGCGTCGTTGTCGTCGTTCGAATATGACAGCAACATAGCATGTTGATAGGAGCGCAAGATAAGTCAGGCAAAATATGAGAATCCAGATGAAAATCGAGGGTGAGAAAGATTCAGGTTCAAAAAGCGGCATGTTGTCACCGGTCGTAAGAACGTATCTGCAGTCCATCAGCAATCATACTCATCTAATGCTTTGTGATCACCACTTTCGTATGGTGACCCAATGTTTTGTGGTTACCAAAAGCGTTGTAGTCACCCACTACTTTATGGTTACCAAGGGAATATAGCCACTCACCTTTCTGTTGTGTCGTGAAGTTGTAGGATCGATGTGAGTTGTGTGTGCAGCTCACCTTAAATATGTCCTAGGCAGCTGGCTAGTTGCTCAGGAGAGGAAGGAGCGAGTAACACTTTCCTCACTAACGGCCGCTCTCCAAACGGCAGTCAGTACTTCATGATACCGTCATAATGCGCAGTAAGATTCATAAAGTTATCAATCTCAGTCAGGCCATCCGTCTCAAGACTTTGCATCAATTCTAGCTGTTGCTGTTGACTGAGGCTTCCTTGACGGCCATTTCCCATGTCATAATTTGTATCTGCGAAAAGGCGAGGCGCGAACGAATACGGAGTTGGTTGATTAAAATATGCTGTCTCTGCCATGGCTGGGCCACTTACTTGTGACGCCATGTCAGATTGTGAGTTTACTGTTCCTACAGCGTCCCAAGCATTTGGAAGACTTTGTGGCTGGGCGAAATCTGGTGGGAAATAGCTAAAGCGGCGGTCGGTTTGCATACTTCCGGGATTCATGAATATCGAGTTGGAACGGAAAGAAGGCTGTGGAGGTGGCATTGAATAATCAAAATTATGAATGGGTTCTGGCATCTGATCGAAGACATAGCCAAATTGAGGTGGAAGTCCAAAGGCTTTATTAGGTTGAGCAACTGAGCCTG
Source organism: Pseudofabraea citricarpa (assembly GCA_029641185.1). Taxonomy (NCBI): domain Eukaryota; kingdom Fungi; phylum Ascomycota; class Leotiomycetes; order Helotiales; family Dermateaceae; genus Pseudofabraea; species Pseudofabraea citricarpa. Next base: position 1,412,043 of record JAPWGK010000009.1, read on the forward strand.
CTGTTATGCTGGAATGCTCTGATGTTGAAGGTGAGTTGGCATCAGTAAGAGATGATGGGGAAGTTGCTGGAAGCGACGAAGCTGGCTGAGAGCTCTCGCTTCTTACATCGTAACTCCTGAGACAAGCTTTTGCGAGTTTGCTGTACAGATGAGATGCAGCTTCTGTTCCTGGCCAGCGCTCCTGAGACTTGATGATTGTATCAAGTGCGAGAGCTATATGTTCTTCAACCTCTTCCTTAGTATGTAAAAGGCGTACTTCTGGGTAGGAGACTGCCCAAAGCACGGTGTTGACAGCCATGAAAAGACTCAGTAAAAATACCCAAGTGATATCCACCATATTCGTCGCCATTTGTCTGTTATGCATCTTAATATTGTAGGATGCTGCATCATAGCATTTTATCGCCGATGTTGCCGAAGGCTTTGGCACTTGTGGAGAGGGCCGGAAAAGAAATATGACCATGGTATTCAGCCTACCTTGGAACCTGGAATTAATAATCAGTTAAGAACACTCGTAGGCAGCAATTGTGGACAAACCAGGGTTTGCTCCAGCTTGGAGTTTGAGGTGATGCATTGAACCACTCCTCAAGCTTTCTCTGCATTTTTCCAAACCAAGGATGGTCATCACTCCTTGGCTCAGAACGCTTCCTTTGGTACAAAACTCGCCGGATTTCGGCTTGCAGCAAGCGCATCTTGAAGAAGTGGATAGCGAGCGTTTTCTTTTCTGATGGCGGGCCTGTTCTTACTCCCTCGGCTGTGATGTATTCATCATCGACTGGCTCAAAGAAACCAACATCAACATGATCTTGTCCGGTTGCAAAGCCATTCGGCCGACCCATGCTGTGGGCCAGGCCAAACTCCAAAGACAAGACTATCCAGGAAAGCCGACGCTTCATATCAATCTGAAGGGGGTTCACGATGCCTATAGATACTCCTTGGGTGATAGTCTTTTCTTCCGCCAAACCTAGTTGCTGGCAGAGTCTCGTTGCCAAGCCTACAATATAGTAAATGGCTGTTCGAGTTGGGGTCAGAAGCGAATATTGGGCAATGAGAACTAGACACTGAAGGGTCTTAAGATCCTTTGGGCGAATCACCGCCTCCATATATACCATTGCAGCCAAATAATAACTGTCTGCGAGGCCAGCATATTGGGTGTCAAGCTTTTGCATGCTTATTGCCAACACCATGCGGAGAACAAAGTTCTTGTACGGATCCGAATCACCATCATAGACTTCCTGAAGTTCTCTGGCAAATGTTGGTTCATGCAATGTGGGCAAGAGATACTGTGCTGTTCAATATTCAGCACATGCTACGGTTGTACCTTCTGTCATTTCTGCAATGGGTTACTGACCTTTTTGATTGAAGACCTCTACTAATTTATCTGTAACGAGACGACTGGGTAAGGTGAGCGCAGGAACTGCACTAATCATGGGATATGATTTCTTGCGTTCGGAAGGAACGTCGGGGGATTGCGCTGGAGTCCGGCGATCTCGCACCTCGGGGACCAGCTCTCTAATCGTCCTTGAATCTGTATATCGCTTGGCCTCTTCCATCACAATTCTGGTCATGGCAATGCCACTCGATGGGCCCAGGAAACGAGGCGTCTCGTCATCGTCGTTCAGGCGCACCAGCCCCCCTGGCCGTATAACGTCTTCTGTGCTCTGAGGGGAAGCTTCCTCATCCGTGTATTGACCCAATTCAGCCTCTAAAGCACGCACTTTGTCTTGGAGTCTTATGACATATGTGCGGGATATCTTCTTTCCCTTCGTGGTGTCAAAATACTCGCAGACCACGCCCGCACGCTCACAACCAATGCATTTGGGTAGGTTCGGGTCGCATCTGGTCTTTCTCTGCAATGGCCTAGTTAGCTAGAGTGTCGAGGGAGCGCATCTCACGAGAAGCACGAACCTGACGACACCTACAACAGGCAGTCAAAGTATGTGCGATCCGGGGGGAGTGGTCTTCACTCTCGTGGCTACTCTCGCGAGCGCGGAGGGATTTGGCGTCTCGAGCTCTCTCGACCGAGCCTAAGCCTTGTCGAAAAGCATCCGCCGCAAACATTGACACGGCCTATAAGTCTCCAGGAAGGACAGCGAGAATGTATATCGACGTGTACAGCATCACCATCGTCAAGAATCGAGTGGGCGCAGTGTTCGAAGGTCGCTCGAGTGAGGACGGCAGCGTAATTGCAGGTCGCAGTTTGCGTCGCACTTTTTCAGAGTGAGATATAGTTTAAATGCCAGCGGTTCTGATTACTGTCCACCGCCTGACAGATGCTGGAATGGCAGCCTCGTGCAGGCAGGCCAAGAAGCAGAAGTTGATGCTGCTGTGGAAGATGGCACGGGTGGGATTCGCAGGTCTGTCTGTCTGCTTGCCTGTCTGTCTGTCTGTCTGTCCGCCCGTCTTTCTTATCTGTGTCTGTCACAGGCGCTGTCGGTCGTGCTGCATGTAGCGAGCGAGCGAGCGATCGATGATCAAGGGAAAAGAGGTGGACGGCACAGTCGGAACAGAGCTACGGTACAGATGACAAGGAATCTTGCAAGGAAGGATAAGATATAATAGAGGAGAGAGAGAAAGAAAGAAAGAAAGAGCCTTGACAGCAGATGGACGCGCACGAAAATGTAAGAGGTCTGGGCTGTGAGTAGGGTAGTGGCAGTTAGTTACCCAAGGCCAGGTAGGTATGGTAGGTAAGTAATACTAGGTATGTATGTATTACTGTACCGTACAGTACTGTTCGAGTCCCTGACTGCCTGGCGCTGGCGCTGGCGCAATTGGGGAGGAGAGGGGGGTGTAGGGGGAGAGGGGGGTGTAGGGGGAGAGGGGGGGGAGATGGGGGGCTCGAGAGTTCTAGAGGCTCAAGGACGCAGCGTGGTTGGTGGAGGGGCAGAAGGAGACGGGTAGAAGGGCAGATTAGATTGGGACGAAGTGAAACAAGCATTGCCGGTCGCCTACAGAGCCAGTTGGAGCCCGTAGCTGCTGAGTAGCCACGATACAGTGACAGCAACTGCTCAAGGAGTTGCACAGGTGCTACGGAGTACAGCAGGGCTTATTACTGTATTACTGCCCACTGCCTACAGTACAGCTCACTACTGACAGTAGACTACCTCTACGGTACAGTACGATAATACTACTTGTTCCAATAACAACACGCGGATAAGAGGTTGCATGTGACTTGCGATGGCACAATCGAGAATTGTCAAAGTCCACGTCCACGTGCAGTGTGCCACGCCTCTCTCTCCACTGCACCCCTACAGGACCGTAACCGCAGAACTACCCCACCTGCACTTGATGCGTATGCCTCTGCTGTGTAGTCGTCGTCTTCCTCCGTCGTCCTGCTGTGAGCATCGCCGTACAGGAGTACCAGTACAGTACAGTACGGTACGGTAGCCTTAGCCTCAACCTCAGCCTCATAGCTCTTCTTTCTCCTTCGGCCCTCGTCTCTCTTAACTCCTTCTGGCCCTCCCGAGACACCCTATCGAGTCCGGATACACATGACCATGGGATTGTTCAGTCAACCGAGTCACGACCATCCCCTCTGAGCAGCCGTCTGCCTACCGTACATCAACATGCCGCGTCCAAGTGCTGCCGATACACCGTTGCTGAGGGTATCGAGACCTGTGTCAGCCTGCTCGCGATGTAAGTCCCCGTTTTGCCGAGACACTGCCAAATCTTCTAACTTTATATAGGCCGCGCCGCAAAGATCAAGGTTGGGCATCTCTATTCTTGTCTCACTGAAAGACGGCCGTACTGAAGCGTTGCAGTGCGATGGCAAGCTGCCTGCTTGCACGGCCTGTGAGAAATCAGGCCGGGGCAACGAATGCTCCAGTGCCAACGACCAATTCGCCAAAGGCAAGGAGAGAAGGTATGCTGCCTCACTGTCGTCTCCTTCTTCTCATTGTTACACGTAACGCTAACCATCATCATCATCATCAGCTACGTTGCCTCTCTCGAGTCAAGAGTGGAGAAGCTTGAGCGACGTCTGGCGTATGCTAGGTCTCGGAAGGCATCGGTAGCCATGCATGATGCCGACGAGCCAGCTGAGGAGCCCAGCCGTAAAGATTCTCTAGCCACGATCCGTGCAGCTATCCGTGGCAAAGCTGCACGGAAACGCGAAGTGGCTGATGTGAACGAACTGGTGTCTGACTTTGGTTTCCTGTAAGTATGGTCAGGCTTACTGAGTCAACTATAGCTTATCAGATGCAGCTCTGTCAATGCGACGACCAGGGATTTTGAATCATCCACCACCAACATGACTTTTGCGCGGCTTATATTAGCAGCTACCAATAACGATACAGTACACGTTTCAACCCCAGTACAGCTTCCGCCCCGTGCTAGAGCCATGGAACTCATCCAGTATTATCTAGACAACATCTTTGCGCTCTTCCCAGTCTTCTCGGAAACAGCCCTATATAACGCATTGGATGCAATATATCAGGAAAATGGGCGACCTATCACGGATTTTGAGCACTGGTTATTCTATCTAGTACTTGCGATTGCCTCTACCGGCCAGTCAAGAGACAATAGGGATATCCATTATCGAGAAGGACTCATGTGGGTGGGACGAGCTCTCTCATATGCTGATAAAGCTTTAATGCCGGGCTATGTCTCGCAAATCCAAGCTCTGGTCTTGCTCGTGCAGTATGCTATGTTAGATCCGGCTCATTTCGATAGCTGGCAATTAATTGGCTTCGCTTGTCGCGCGGTGGTAGATCTGGGTTTTCACCAGGATCCTCCGAAAGAGCAACAGCCGGACAAGAAAACGCTAGACATGCGGCGTAGGATCTTCTATTGTGTCTATTCTCTGGATAGGTTTGTGCTACTGTACTTTTCATGACGGGTGTGCTAATATTTCTTTGTAGATCAATAAGCATGGCTCACGCCAGAGCATTTTCTTTCACGGATGATTCAACTAGTGTGGCCTATCCATCCACATCTCCCTCCGATAATTTACCAGTCATGAGCTCATCGATCACGGGTCCTCAATCAATGACTACCGCACTACTCTTATTTGAGCTGCGCTGGGCGCAATCTAGCTGGTATCAGGAGCTTTTCCAATCTAGCCGGGAACCCATGCAGCACTCGTCAACTTATATCTGGCAGATGTGCCACGATATGCGTGAATGGTCTGAACGATTGCCTGATACCCTGCCACTTGCTTTCCGGGAGCTGTTTGAGCTAGAGCTTCTCTATAGCTACATCTATTGCTTAGCACCCTCGGGCCGGGTACCACACGTCATGGAGCTAGGAAAGACACTGATTTTTGAGTATAGTATTGCATATGTGCAGAAGATTTTCCCCATCAGTAAAGACCCCATCAACAAAGCCTTCTATACCTACCACGATGCCTTACGGGTATACTTCGTAGGCAGTCAGTTTCTTGCGGTCCTTTCAGAAAATCAAGAAACATTATTGAATGGGATAATACCATATACCCAGATCACAGCTGGCTCTGCTCCACCTCCACCCGTGCCCGGCAGTGCATCTGGGTTGGATAACGTAGACAGGAGTATAAAATGCATCAATCAAATCACCGACACACTTCGAACCTTTGGGCAAAGATGGGATGACTCGGTGGCTCTTCAGTCAAGTTTCAGCATGCAAGCCGAGCCTTTGCTAAAATCATTACACGCGAGGAAATCACATTCGGGAATTGGAAGAGCTAGTCACAGCCCAGGCTACACAAATCAATATGGCCAGGCCAATCTTGAAAATCACATTATGGAGGAATGGAACAGTATGGGTCAAGTCTTCTCTGGAACTTTACAGGGTGGAAGTCCGGGGAACTTGCATAACAATGGTCGTCCACCCACGGATAACCGTTATTCTTGAACATACAAAGCTTTCTTGCTCCTTCACACATCAACCGGATTTCGGCGTTCGCTCCACTGCTTCTGCCATCTCCCCCATACTGTCAAATTTCCATGTGAAATCCACCTTCTCTCGGCACTGTTTCAGCAACTCTACATTGTTCTCCCTGTCAATCCAGGCGCTCTTGATACCCATACTTTTGGCCGGCACATGATCGTGTGTAAGACTGTTTGCCGTATGTAGGATCTGTTGCTTCTTAATTCCCAAGTCACGGTCCACGTTCTCCAGGAGGTACTCGAAATTCCTCAGGTCTGGCTTGTTCGTGCCAATATTCTCAGCCGTATAAACGGCATCAAACTCAACTCCTGCCAAGGGTTCATCCAATATTTGCTTGATACTCTCATTATCGATATTACTCAAGATCACAAGCTTGTAATGCTTCTTCAGAGCCTGGAGCGCCTGTACCGTGTCTGGGAATGCAGGCCATCTCCCAACCGTCTTGCCAAATGCTGCGGCCTCCTCGTCCGAGGGCGTCGGGAGATTCAACGACTTGGCGAAATCAATGTATGATAGTGCGAGGACTTCCCGGTACAGGAGTTTCGGCTGCGTCTCCCCGTGGTGACTTACATGTTTCCAGAAGGCTGCGAAGGTATGCTCTTTGTCGTTGACGAATGGATTGGGAGCCGCGAGCTGCGCGAGGAGTTGGTGCAGGTTTGCAAACATGCCACCTTTGATTGCGTTAGAGGATATATCATTAGATTACTTTTGTCTCGGTGGCAAGGACTGTTTTTGTATGAAGACTGCTTTTTGGGGAGTGCTGAATGAACGGCTTTTATGACACCTAAGAGACAAGCCATGACCGCAAAGATGCTAGCTTGAATGCTTTTTCTTTTCTTCTTTTTCTTCTTTTCTTCTTGGGGAAGTATCGACTCAATTAATTACCTACCTTGCTTTACACAGGGAGGAAAGAACTGACCCCCACAATACGAGAAGGATAGGTAGGTAATGACGACAAAGATAAGCAGGTAGCCGACTCACTCCTCTGATCAATCAAAGTCCCATAGACGTCAAAAGTCAAGGCCCTGAAATCCCCGAGCTCGGCCGCATCGTCCAGTTTGGCTTTAGGCATGATGTAACGAAGTATGAAGTATGAAGTTTTTCTGCGAGCGCAAGATAAGAAGAAGAGAGTAAATTATTCTTGGATTCTCCAACTTGCTTCTCAGAATTCCATTTCGCCCTTCTTATATGCCTCTTGCTTTGGACGCGTGCGGTGGTGGTGGTGGTGGTGCCGATCTTGATGACATTTTTGACATGTTGGACATGTTGGACATTCCAAAGGGCGTGCCGCGTGCGTGCGTGCGTGCCAGTCAGTGGATGACGGAGGGCTAGCATATGGGAAAGAAGGTGTTGGGTGGGGGGAGAATTGCATTGCTTTTGTACCATGACGCTGATGCGGTCTACCCCGCACGTTTTTCTTTTTCTTCTGAGCGGGATGTCAAGAGAGTACTGTACTGCACCTAGGTATGCGTCGTCGTCGTCGTCGTCGTGTCTGCTTGAGATTTCTCAACCGCGACGATGAATTCGGACGATGATGTTTCCCAGTGGCTTGGTTAGTTACCTACCTAGATACCTACCTAGGCAAGGTGGTTTAAGCAATATATATCGATTGAGGCTATCTATCTTTATACAGTCTAAGTTACTCAATGCATTTCTCTGCCACGTCATTAGTTCAGGTTTGAAGATGGATCGTTCAACGGCCAGGCAACCTGTAGTGAAACTTGACTTGTGAACATCAATGAGATACAGAGGGACGGGCAAGCTCTTGAAAGCATGACCTGATACTAGTCAGGCCAGGTCCGGTCAATTATAGTCCATTTCATGTCTAAACTTGTACGACTCGCTCTATCCCATACATGCAATACAACACAAGGATCGTATAATTCCTACCACAACCTCAAAGATTCATAGCGTACCAGGCACGAGGAGATGACTATCCATGTCATTCGACCTCTTCCTCAACCGGTTCGTAACGACCGCCATTTTCATCAATAGACATATTAGCCATCGCTTCTCCAGGCACCGCCTTGCTCTTCCCCTTTGTACTGCTGGCTTTCGTGCTCCTCTTTTTCTTGCGTGTACCGCCAGCGTCACCACCGAGCGGAGCCTCCTTAATCCAACGCACGATCGCCTGGGCTCTATCGGTGCTGATGGGGTATTCCTTGCCATCTTCCTGAGCCCATCGCTTTGGCATTTCTCTGCCTTCGGCTTTTCGTGCTTCCTCCTCTTGGCGTCGCTGCCGGGCTGCAATTGCGGCGTGGAAACTAGCTTCATCATGTACCCGATCATCCTCGAGTGCCTCCATGATGGCTTGCTGCTTCAGGCGTTCCTTCTTTTCTGCTTCCGTTTCTTTTTGTTGGCTCGGAGGCGCCTGGCCAGGAAGTGGTGCAGGAGCGCAGAGAGTCTCCCATGATTGTTGCAGTTGGATCCAATTATCGGCACGGCGAAGCACCTCTATCCAATCTGAACGGCTAGGAGAGCGTGCTGCTTGGAATATGGGGTAGCCATCACATACACGTGCTAGTCTTGCAACCATATGTGCATGGCGTTGAAGCTCCCGTGCAGAAGTCTGCACTAGACAGTGACAGAGTAATAAAGAGTGAAGTGCATCCGTGAGAAGTGGGTGATACGTCAGGGCTTCATGGCAATCAGCCTGTCGTAGAAGGGCGTTTGTAGTCTCATCCGAAGATTGCTGCATTTGGCGTTTCGTTGCCAAGGCAGTACTCACAGGAGGATATGGTGGTAGATCTGCTGGAGGGGTAGCTGAGAATAAGACCGATATTTTATGGACTATAGGAGACGGCAAACTTGGGATATTAGCACTACGGGAACTTCCAGCTTGCTGCCAATAGTGATTAGAACCGCCGGCACCATTATGAGGAACTAGAGCATCTGAAAGTTGTCCATTGCTTAGCGAAGCGTTACTTTCTAGGTCAAGACTTTTGCTTTGGTTCTGAGGGCGTGGAATCTTAAAGCCATTTGCTGCCTGGTTTACTTTCTTTACGAACTCTTCCGTGATCTCGGCGGGCAAGCCTGGAGTATAATCAAAGTGAGATAAATATGCCACATAGTCTCTTAGTGCTCTTTTAGCATTTGACTTGACAATTTTTCGCGCTTCAAGTCGTTTACTGTGTGCTTCTTTTTCTGCCGGACTCGATTCAGCATCAGATTCTGGTGTTGACGGCATACCGTTACTAGCAGTTTGTCCGTTGGTCGCCGGGCCCCCATTCTGAGGTTTTTTGACGGGCGGTGGTAAAGCATCGTTGACATATTGACAGGCAATGGTCAAGTATACACCGGCTCGATGGAATAAGAGCTGAGTTTCAAGACTGCTTGGATGATCTTCCTCGTCTAGCTTCATTTCCTCTTTCCATCTGCTGTTGCGTTGTGCTTCTGCCGTGGCATCTTTGGCCAATTGTAACTGCTGCCGCCCAGCTTTATGCTGATTCTGGTAGTACCTGCAAACTTGCAATGCCTGCGTCAGATCTTGTGCTGAGCCCACATAGTCGTCCTTGAATATCTTGGTAACAGCACGAGTCCTAAGGACTTCTGCTTCACTCGGCCGGTCTGCAATGACTTCATCCAACGGCTGTAGACTGGTGCACTCTGCAAGCTGGCGCGAAGGAATCTTTTCATGGAAGAAGTGAACATATTTGGCATCTGAATCGAGCGGGCTTCGTTGCAAGACAAGCTGTGCGACATCCTCCAGTGTTGAGGCCGACTGCATAGTCGCAACACTACATGCGATCTCATCCAAATGATATGCCTTAGACAGTTTTTGCGTAGCCTGCTCCCTCATACGATGTTTCCGTTCCCGAGACAATTTTGCATTTCCACCTCCCCCTCCTAGCCCCAGGCCCAGCGCTGCACCTCCATTGCCCAATAACCCGTTTCCCGCATTGAGTGAGTTCGTGAGGGCCGAGGAGGTTACTCCGCTTGCTGCACGCACTGCCAGATTCGTCGCTTCATCTACAAGTTGTCGGATCTTTAACAGGTCGAAGAAGACGGCTGGGTCAATTGGCCTCGGCCGCGGGAGATAGTAGTTATTGTTGGCGAGGCTTTCGAGGACTTCTGGTGGCAATTGAAGCCAAGGGCCATGAAAAGAAGAGATGTAGCGCCAATGCCTAGTATATGTCAGCGCATAGTAATCAAGAGAAGGCTTGCACTGTGCTGAGCTTTTCGATGAATTTGCAGGACCAATCGACCGCTGCACTACTTGATGTGTGCGCCAAGTCACTGTGCTTCAGCCTTCATACCGCAAATTGAGGACAGCCGTGATGGATAGGTGAAGATGAAGTTGCTGCCACGGAAATAAAAAAAAAGCATACTTGTTGCGACAGATTATCAGGGCAGATGCTGAATGTTGAGTCTTGGCCTGCCGACCTGACGTTGATGACGGCGGCGCATTGGTTGCCGGTGGAGGCGGAATTGCATTTTCTCTCTCATAAGAACCGCCGGCATCCTCAGCAGTGGGAGCAGTCGTGCTCTTGTTCTTTTTGCGCGCCATGCTGCTGGAGGACTACGAGTGCTGATGATTGCTAGCTTTTGTCTTGTTGCTCTCCACCAGAGCGCGTTATGACGGTCCTGGTAAGCGCGAGTTCACCAAGCAATTCGCGTTCCCCCCTCGAAAACCACACGAAGAGGTCTGAAATGTCGCTTACACCATTGAGAGCAAACATTTGAATAAGTATGTTATACAGATATAATTAAATGGGAGCGAATGATTGACCATGTGAATTTAGATATCACAAGAGTACCTAGGTAATTAGGGAAAGAGATACCAAGTTAGATACCGACATGTTCCCTTTGTCAGAGTAAGAACTACATTCATGGTGGCCAACCGTCAAACTCCCATAGCTACTACCTACAACTTATTTTCACAGACATACAGTTGCCAACACATCTTTCTCATAATTAAGTTTTGCACGAGAGAAGAAAGTGGGATATCTATCATGAATTTCAACCCCCCGAGGCAGCTCTTAAGGATGGTTGGCTCAGCCGGCACTTAATGGCAACAGCTATGGATATACCAGAACATAAACGCCGCCATGCTACGCTCAAAAATGTCACGATGCAACCACCAACTGTTTCCCACCATTGATCCTTAGAAGATTAGTTAACAAGCCGCGAGTGCTTATCACGAGCTAAGTGCAAGACATGCATCGACCGCAAGGCCCACCCTACATAGAATTAGTAATTTGTCGTATTTTAGGGCAAGGTAACTCACCTTCCATCTTTTTGGGTCACAACATCACTGATGATTTCTCTGTCCAAATCAGGAAACATACCAGCGAGAGTTTCCACCACATTTTCGTGCTCTGCTCGCTGCAAACGATGAGCCTCAGCCGCCTCGGCACTTGCTTGCCTTGCAGCTGCATCCTCTGCGCTTAACCTGCCTCGAGCAGATTCTGGTCGCTGCGAGCTTCGCGGCCTTTCGGTGCTTACCCTTAATGGTGGAGTCGGACGAGGACTGTTACTAGGGATGGGGGTCCTGGCTGGTCCACTCTGGGACGAAGGACCATCTTCAGAGAAAATGCGACCAATCGAAGATAATGGGCGCTGGATAGTACGGAGCAGCCCACTCATTGCAGCCTTTTCGTCAACTCCATCAGAGTTATCATTCTCATTAGAAGAAGTTGATTTTCGAGTCATGGAAGATTCTCCCTCCATGGAATGCCGAGGTGTTACTTCAGGACGACTAATGGAAGACTTTTCAGATAAAATGGTAGGTGACGTGGCTTGAGCAACTTCTGCTTGATGTTTTTCAGCAATAGCTGAAACTGCAGCCTCCACGTGATGCTCAAAGTCTTCGTCGGATATTGTGAGTGAAGTACGGTCAAGGTTCTCAATAAATTGAACAGCTCCCATCTTTAAGGGGTTAGTTAAGAAAAGAGAATAATTGGTGGAAATGATACTCACAAGTGATGAGAGATAGTAGCCTGCCTCTCCTCCAAGCTTATCTTGGTTGCGAAATCTCAAGATATATTGAACATTAGACACGAGATGCTCGGGGTTCGCTTGTAAGACAACATATATAAGCAGTGGCATAAACGAGTCGGCGGATGAATCTGATTTTGAATGCTTAAGCAGACCTGTCGTGCTGATTAGCTATGATGGCACCAAAACAGTACGACCGATTTATTACCAAATATGACCTTGCAGCAATTGAGCACGCAAATTATCTTATCCCTCGGTGCTCTATATGTTTTGATCTTTAGAAGCTCTATAGCAAAGTTAATCCCGAGCATGCTGTCGTCTACAGAGAACATACCTTGTTGGGCCAATACAAGGAATCTTTTCCCGCTTTCTCCGACTGGAGGAATATCAAGATGCTCTTCCTTCACCCAGCCATAGATGCTAACCTTCTGAGCCAAGATATCATCACGTTCAACATCTTCTTGATGCTGACCTCTTCTTCCGGGTCCCATGGGGCGTTCAGCACCCTTACGTTTTGGCTTGGAACCTGGTATTGGCTGTGGCGAGGGTATAGCAGGAGAGAAAGTCTGCGTGTACAATCTATTCATCACTAACTTTTCCATCCCTTCACGGGCATTGTCAAACTCGGCATCAGATACCTCGCGCCATACATCGCATTGTCCCATTTTGTTGGTTATAAAGGCCAAAAAATCACCAATGATCTTCACTTGCTCATGAACCATCCACTGCTTTTTACCAAATTCTTGCAAGAAAGACCTCAGAAACTTAGCTACAGGATCAGCTGTCCTATGTCTGAGTTGTTCTAAAAATCGATGAAAGTCGAAAGGAAGGTCGGGCTCAGGTTCTGGCTCAGGAGGAGGTGGCCGGTGGAGTGATGGTGTGCTTGGAGACTCCATACTTGGGAATTTATCTTCTGGGCCTCGTGGACTGAAACTATGTATTGAGCCAGGTTTTGGAGGTACAGCAGGCCCAACATCTGACGGGTCTCGTGGAAGTGATTTCTGTGTATCGTTTGGGGATATACGCAGGTCCTGCATACTCTGAACAGGACTCGCGTTCAAGGGTTCCAGGCTGGATTTCCTTGGTGGATGCTGCATTGGAGATCCAAGAAGAGGGCCTGCTACTTCCAAGCGTGGTGACATGATTTCCTCATGACCGGGCCCTGCTCCCTCTTCACTGAACTGGTCCATAATGCTCTGTATCTCCGCCCTAGAGCTAATTTCCCGCTCATCCTCGCTCGTTGAAGGTTTATCGTCGAACCCAGCATCAGATCTTGTAGGTGATCTCTCAGTAGACTTTTCCTTTCGGGTGTATAATGGTATCGAGGTCGCATTAGAGGCAGATCGTGAAGGAGGTTGTGAACCAGCGGGGGTTTTGGGCGTAGGGTCATTATACACTGGATTCTCTGGGGACAGGAAATGGGAGGTGGCCTGTGGTGACGGAAGCGGATCTGGTCTTAGAGTGGCTGTGGACGATTCCAGCGCCTCTTGAGTTTGAGTATTAGCACTTGGACTTGATTCGCCCTTCCCCTCTGCAGTTATTGTAGAGCCTAGGGCTTCTTGAGGCAGCGTCGCATGCTCTGAATCCATCGCCGTCTGTACCTCATTATTCGGTGCTGGTGTTATTCCCTCGCTGCTAGCGGTTACAGATGCCCCAGTATCGCCCAACGCAGAGCCTGCTCCCACCTTCAGTCCATCAGCATTCGCTATGCTTTCCGTATGAATATTGCCTGCTGAAATGTTACTCGCAGGGTCGATAGCTTCCCCGGGTTGCGTAGGAGAAGACATCCACTTTGGTAGCGCCTAGATCCGGTGCAGTGTCTCAGTGTGCTGTGTTGAGGAATCCAGTGTCGTTGGTTGAGGAGGCTCTTTGAGGTGAGCCCCTTATGTAGTCGATATATGTATTTTGAATAGTTTATGCGTGAGCTACTGTGGCAGAGAATCAACGGGCAAACGGGGAAGCAAAAGGTTCAACAGATCGAACATTGGAAGCTTCTTTCCCCTCAGGATACCATTGTCAAGCGATGGTTTGTGGATTCGTGCTTGGGGTGTCCGTGTATGTTTGCTTGCTAGATGAGGAAGATGCCCAGGCCCAAAGCTTCTGCAGAAGCGCTGCTACTTGGAAGTAAGGGGTGTGGAGGGGTTGAGCGGGTTGCAAAGTGACGATACTGCAGGTATTCGTAAGTCAAGGTTGGCGGGCTGACATGACAAGAGGTGTAATGCCAGCGACGATCCACTGAAGCACTGTCAAGCACAAGCACAAGCACAAGCACCAAGCACGAGCCCTACTGTACGGGCTATCGGTGCTGCGCGGGACCCGTGGACAGGCGGCGCGTTCGGCATGGTTGTTGATGCGCGCCCGGCATGCTGTACCGGCGTCTACAGGCTGCTGCCTCAGGTATACACTAACTTCCCAGGCACCAGGTTATCCATCCCACATGCACCTCAGCTGCAACTCCCATTTCACCTGCTTTCATCTACCTACACCACAGAGATTCACCCAGCATCAGCATCAGCATCAGCCCCTGCCCTCCACAACAGATTCTGGTATGGATAACATTTCTATTCGCTCCAGAACACAGTAAGAAGAACACTGCAATGTGCGGGATACACTGTTCTATTTCCACTGGTGGCATTCACGCACCAAGTCCTGACCTCACAGAGCTGATATGTAAGAGAGGCCCTGATCATATTGGACAGATTGAAAGTCAGGTCGTGCTGGGTGGTGATGCCAAGTCCGAGGCCAATGGCGACAGGTCTGGCCTCGTGCTGTCCTTCACCTCAACTGTCTTGGCCTTGCGTGGTGGCCAAATTACGTGCCAGCCTTTCCAGGATCCAGTGCATGGTTCGGTGATGTGCTGGAATGGCGAGGCGTGGAGGATTGACGACGAACCTGTAGTAGGTAATGACGGCCAGCTCCTCTTCAAGCTGCTGGTTGAGACAAGCAATGCATCGCACACAGCTGCAGATGCTGCTGCGGCAATCTTCAAGATTTTGAAGAGCCTATCAGGACCCTTTGCTTTCATCTACTTTGACAGAGCTCATAACCAGATGTTTTTCGGCCGGGACCGGCTGGGAAGACGTTCACTGCTTTACAATATTGATGAGGCGGGCGCATTCATGGAGTTTGCCAGCGTTGCTGATCCCACTCGAGGCGTGTGGAGAGAGGTTGAGGCTGATGCGATCTACATGCTGTCACTCGACAGACCAGTTGCAGCTTCCTCAAGCATTGTTGATAATAGCTACCTTACATCGACATCCATTTTTCCTTTACATAGACACTTTTGGACCCATGCCGGGTCAATGCCTTTGGTGGGTCACATATCTTCTTCATGAGGCCATGAACTGATCTTTGCTAGATTTCCGAAAAAGAGTTTGCACCTCAAGTACCAATGATTGGAGTTTTTAATCGGACAATACCGTCAGAAGTTCATCATTTACAAGTAGACTCACCATCAGTAGTTATGCTACATTTGAAGCTACAGGAGTCTCTCAGGCTCAGAGTTTTGAACGTGCTTGTGCCTCCAGGCTCAGGAGATTCATCCAGAGTCAGGGTCGGGGTGCTGTTCTCAGGTGGTCTCGATTGCACAGTTCTTGCGCGTATAGTGCACGATATACTTCCTATGGATCAGGAGATTGACCTACTCAATGTTGCATTCGAAAACCCTCGCGTCGTCCAGGCGGCTTTAAATCCACGCAAACCTAAGTCTAAAGTACCTAAATTCGTGGCTAACTCTAACACTTTAGATCAACCTCTTGATCAGGTAAAACCTGATATTCCCTCCAGTAATTACTCTCCCTACGAATCTTGTCCTGACAGGGAGACTGGTCGACAGTCATTCCAAGAACTGCAAAGTGTCTGCCATGGTAGAACATGGCGATTTGTCGCTGTAAGTTAATCGATCCTTGACTTAAAAGCGTTAGCTAAATTTTGTTTAGGTCAACATTCCATATTCAGAAACACTAGCTCATAAAGCTAAAGTAATAAAACTGATCTCCCCGCACAACACAGAAATGGATCTTTCAATAGCTTACGCCTTGTACTTTGCATCGCGTGGCACCGGTGTCGCTTCAACAACACGCGACCCTGCTGCTGTTTCCTATACGTCACCAGCTCGTGTCCTCCTCTCGGGCCTTGGTGCAGATGAACTCTTTGGCGGATACACACGTCACGTAACTGCCTTCGACCGCAGAGGATATGCAGGTCTGCTTGAAGAGCTCGAGCTAGATGTGACAAGACTGGGCAAACGCAATTTAGGTCGTGATGATCGTGTCATCTCGAACTGGGGACGTGAAGCTAGATTTCCATTCCTAGATGAATCTCTGGTTAAATGGGCTGTGGAGGCCCCAATATGGGACAAGTGTGGCTTTAGCCCAAACTTACCCGGTTCTCAAAAAGATTTGGAAGTCGAGTTGGAACCGGGAAAGAAGGTCCTTCGACTACTAGCTAACGAGCTTGGAATGCATTTAGTAGCAAGAGAAAAAAAGCGAGCGGTAAGCTTCTCTCCATCTCTAGCGAGCTTCCGCTGACAGGTTTCCATTAGATCCAATTTGGTGCTCGAACTGCAAAGATGGAGACTGGCAGAACCAAAGGCACTACGCTTATATCATGAGTTGTGCTAAGTGTTTGGCGATGATTAAACCCAGATACTACTGAGTTGCACTGTATTCCACCAGAAATTGTCCAGATCACTGTCGTGTGTTTCTTAAACGAGTAACCTGATAGTAGTGAAGGATACTGGTCGGTCCTTAAACAGACAACAATGAAGTAGCAAAGGCAAGTATGAGCCATGTGGAAGTCCACTACACTTTGAGATTGTCCTCGTCCAGTGATCTAGCCAACTGTCTCCAGTTGAGATATGCAACATCCTGAGGCAGTTCGACTGGAAGAGGTTGCCACATCTCTTGTTCTTGCTGAATTGATTCGGATCCACGTCATACAGAGCCTGCTGTGCCTGTAAATGACTGGTTGAATGCATGTGGAGTGGTACTCCGGCTGGAACTACAATCTAGTGTTGGAAGTTCCAAAAACTCAGCTAGCCTCGATATATAATGCAAGTTTAAATTACGCCGACAGTTCAGTCTATCGGCTAAGAGCCATCAGAGATGAATATGCCGCTTCGGTGTGCCTCGGTTTATTTATCATGTACTGCTAAGCTCGGCGTGCTCGTGTTTGCTCGTTTAAATGTTCTAAGTCTCGGGTTTCGCTCCACCTTAAATAGAGTGTTCATCCCGAAAAAGGCTTTCTACGCTCGAAAAGGCAGCTGCCAAAGGCCACACCGCATGCAGATTCGCTGCGCGTGCCATGAAAAATCATCATAACGCGTCTATGAATAAGCATAAAGTGTAGTTGAAGTCCTACCCCATGCTTGATTGGTGCGGCAATTAACAAGGGACGGAATTTCCCCACATGGGACTTTCTATCACGACGTCGCTTGCGGGGTGGCGCTTCTTCTTTGAGGGGGCTCGGTAAGATGTCAATGATATAGCGGGGTGCCAGAGCGAGAATTGTGAGTGTTACTGCGGGGGGGTCTGGCCTCAAGGTCTTTAGCTTCAAAGCTTTTAGCTACAAGCTTTCGTGTATATAAAGGTCCTTTGCTGCCGTACAAATTACAAATTGCCTCTTTCGAACACTGTTTTTAGTCCTTGGCATCTGGTCAGTGTATACACCATGAGACTTCGCTATGTTCTTGCCTTGGCTCTGCCCTTAGTCGCTGCCATGCCATCGCAGCCTTCTGGGTGAGTTATCCAGCTTCTTCATTTTAAATCATAGCTCATCTGAACGATTGTGATAGCCATGATAGTCATGATGCACCTGGCCACTACTTTTTCAAAGGACATGATTTAAGTTCATTGAAGATGTTAGAAGACGGCGGATCTATATTCAAGGATACCCAGCGTCGGAATCGTACACGGCCTGCTGAAGATATCCTGGGTGATGGTGGCATGAATACCGTCCGTCTCCGGATCTGGGTCAATCCCGCTGATGGCATATATGGCCTTGATTACAATCTTGACCTAGCTAGACGCTTTCAGCGAAAGGGCTACAAGATATATTTGGATTTCCACTTTTCCGATGGCGTAAGTATTATTATTCTTTTGTCATTTATGTTTTGGGCAAGCAGTAGATGAAGACCAGATTGCACTACTATCCTTTTAGCGCGGTTCTTTAAGAAAACAGTAATTAATATCAATCTTTCAGTGGGCAGACCCAAATAAGCAACCACCACCATCAGCTTGGCCGCAAGAAATAGGCCCTTTGAGTCTCCAACTGCGAAAATATGTGAAAGACACGCTAGTGTCTTTCCGTAAAGCTGGCATCAACCTCGATTTGGTTGCCCTCGGAAATGAGATTCGACATGGGATACTCTGGCCAACGGGTTACGCTGACGTGGATGTGCAACCATGGGATGCTACTGTTGGGAATTTCTCCAATTTAGCTACCTTGTGGAAAGCGTAAGTGCTTTTGTTTCTTGTTCACAAAACATCTCGAGTCTATCAAGGGTTCAAAGGACCACCCCGATCTGGTGCCAGATCTCCTCCTATATGCGTTTTGGCTCTTATGTTTTAGTTTTATTAACTCGAAGGATCTAGTGCACGCGCGGGTGTAGACGATGCTGTCCACGCAGGAGTTCCAAAGCCTCCCATCATGATCCATATTGACAACGGGTGGAATTTGACCCTCCAACAGCGCTGGTTCGGTGCGATGACCGCAAATGGAGTCTCAACCAACTCATGGGATGTATTTGGCTTCAGCTTCTATCCATTTTATGGCACTGCAGGTAAGTCGAGGAGACGATTCTATATTCAGCTGCTAATGCAGGCCAAACTCAGCTACATTTGATAACTTGAGAACGACGTTGGACTGGCTTGCGCACAAATACAGGAAGCCCCTCCAAGTTGTCGAGACCGACTACCCGGCAATCTGTGATGGCCAGTGGAACCCTATTCCAGAATCATCGGAACCTGACATCCCCTACAGGTGAGCTAGTATATTCTTAATTTGGTACACAACTCTAATTACTTTGTGTACAGCGTCGAGGGACAAAAGATCGTAAGTAATTCTTACTCGTTTGGTGACAGACCCCTAGCCAGATGAGCAATTACTGATTTTGTTACATTTAGTGGAATGACAATGTAATCGAAATCGTCAAACAAGTGCCGTTTGGTCTGGGACAAGGTGTTCATTATGTAAGTTCTATACATGCGTACGACTCGTGACGCATGACGTCTACCTCTGATCCACGCCACTGAAATAGTGACTGATGGTTATTCTCTAGTGGGAGCCCGCATGGTTAAACAATACTTCTCTTGGCTCGGACTGCAACGATGCCATATTATTCCAGGCTGATTACAGTAACTGGCCAGAGACGGTTGGGTATTCGAGAAGCTCGGTAAACATGTTCAAGGGCAAAGCTTAAGCTCCCGAGCGAGTACGAATAACGTTAATGAATTTGATGAGAGTTGTTGATTCAAATAAATTATTAACACCAGATGAACTATGCATGTTCTTTCAACGTTAATATCTACCTACCTAGGTAGCTAAGTAGAATAAAATAAAAGTTAAAAGTAATTGAGATTGACCATGTTGAGGCTATATCCTGATTCCTGAATTCGTCTTTCCGGACCACAAAATAAATTCCTGTATGGCATGTCGTTCATTTGTCACAGCGATCAGAGTACCCTGTAGTCAATTTGAACCCTTACAGTTTCCCTAGCATGGGTGTAAATGTGGGTTTTGGAGATCTTTACTTGAGGCTACGTATTGGCGGCACCGCCACTCCCGACCATGCCGTACAAAGTCACTTTGAACCAGTGACCACGAACAAGGTGGAACCCGACTTGTGAAACTGACAACCTGGGCGCCTGCAACCACTCGACAACTTCTTCATTGCAGCTGTACCTCGAGCGCCCGCCAAACCTCATCTCTGCTCGTCCGCCCATCTCTCTCTCAGCTCATATCTACAGTACGCAAGGTCGCATCTTCAGCAATTCTCGTGTGTGCGATACGTTGTTGTGAGAGCGCCTCATCGGATCCTGGCGATCGTTGCGATCTTCTGAGCCGGTATCAAGAGTCGCTGTCGTCATACCTCGATAACTGTAGCCCACATTTCTCGTCGCTCCCCTTTGTGCCAGATCTGTTGCAATAATGGTTCTTGAAATCCCCCGACGACGCTTTGCGCGAGCAATAAATAGTAAATTCATATATGGCAGAGTTGTGGGTTCTCCTTCCATGTTGCATCATCATTTCCCCTCGTCACCTATACCTTTCTCTACACCACACCTTTTTACAGTCGCCCTCGTGCTACGTGCTGACCTCACTACTATTTCTCTAGCCTTTAGTACACGCCCTGATATTCCTGATTGAGATGGCTATCGTTGGAAGGTTAATAAGCAAATTCAACAGTTATTACAATGAGCGACCGGGTTTGACGAAGCAATCCCCTTGTCCTCGACCAGACGCTGACCGTGGCAATAGTCCTTACGATGATGATCACAAGCGCGGTGTTGGGTGGCATAGCGGATACAACTGCGCAATCCATCACTTCTATTCGATTGGCTGCACTGCGGAAACCTGGAGGGTTGAATAAGGATGATACACTGGCCATAGAAATCCACGAGCTCGATCGAAAGAATCCAATGTTGGAGCAGGATCTTATTCCCGATTCCAAGATACTGCCACCTCCATTTGACTTTGAGCGCCTGACCCGATTCATGGCTTATGGATTCATGATGGCCCCGGTTCAGTTCAAATGGTTCCAATTCTTGACCAGGGCATTTCCGATCACCAAAACCAGTGCCGCTGGCCCAACCTTCAAGAGGATGGCTTTTGACCAACTTGTCTTTGCGCCCGTTGGTATGCTATCTCTTGAAAATCACTGTACCACTATATGATAAACCTGACCTGATTTCGCAGGTATTGCGACTTTCTTCACTGTGATGACGATAGCAGAAGGCGGGGGGAAACGAGCCGTCACTCACAAACTCCGAGACATGTATATTCCGACCCTGAAGGCAAATTATATGGTCTGGCCTCTGGTGCAGATTGTAAATTTCCGTCTTATGCCAGTTCAGTTTCAACTAGTATGTAATCTCGACTCACTCTCTTCATGTTTGTCGCTAATATATATACTAGCCGTTTGTTTCCGCCATTGGAATTGCATGGACTGCATATCTCTCTCTATCAAACTCCGCGGAGGATGCCATTGAAGCTCGGTCAGCACCCTCCTCGCCTGATATCCGCTTGTTATAACTTCCTCCAGGTCGAAATCGGGTAGGGAACGGGATTCATTGAGACACGCATAACATGATAGCATAGGAGTTCACGGCGCACTTGGAATTGGTAAGCGTCGAGGGATCAACATTAAAGATCCCATGTTTTAGAAGTAACCTAGGCGGAGAAAACTAGGATACTGGACATAAACCTAGGTGTTTGACACGTAGGTGGTGTCTGTCAAATCGAAGGCCAGAATCAACCACTGAGCCTTTGCTCATGATAGTGATAGGAATGCCTTAACGATGGGCTGGCGCTGGACATAAACAAACAAATTGATAAGTTGTTGTCTGTATTTTATTTATGAAGTAGGTTCCGAAATTCTCATGATTCAGACGTCGTCCAAATGTCGTTAATCCGCCTTTCCTCCCCCTCTTTGCTCCAGATGATTCAAGCAGTATCATGTGACATACCGCCAAAACGTAAGCGCTAAGCAGGCGCGTGAATTGGTCTGGATCGGCCTGCGGCCCATATTTTTCCGCGTCTCTATCAATTCCAAGACCATCCTCTCATCCTAAACATTCTCAGCCTCACATCCCCTTAGCCACGCAGGCAAGTCTTCAACAGTCTCTACAGAGAATCGCGGACATTAAAGAAAATCATTTACAATGGCTAGAGGTAATCAGAGAGACAAGGCTCGTGAGGCTAACCAGAAGAAGATGGCCGCCGAGGTAAGAAGAGCCCTTTGCGCCTCTCAAAATATGCCATTCCTACTTGCTGACCATGACTACTTTTGCAGAAGAAGGGCAACGCCATGAGTGGAAGCGAGATGCAGCGCGAAAAGGAGAAGGTTGCGGCCAAGATGAGAGAAAAGCAAGCTGCTGGTAAGATCCTATCTCAGCCTTGCAAGAAGTAGCGGTCACTAACTAGAATACAGCCGATGCAAAGAAGGCCGGCGAAACAGCCGGAAAGAAATAGATGAATCCTAAAGACGCTTGCCGGAAGGTTCCTTGCCTTCTCCCACAATGCTACGGCGCGATGATTGATGGTTTGGCGGGGTTTTTTCATACTGGTTTGAGCATGGGAAGTGGGATATGATTTTAGATTGCGTGGTATTGGTATTGAAATTCGATGCTCTTACGCTCTCAAGGAGTCAACGCTCATTCATCTGTTTGTCCCCAGCGAAGTTGCTGGATCGTCTCTCAGAGTGATCAAATCTATGTGCCCATCGCTGGATCATCCCTCAATCATTACATTACCACTTTTTCATATTCCCGTTTCAGCCCACCAGAATCCTCCATTCTCTCCGTATGCCATCTATTTCTTGTTGCGGTTGGTATTCGATGTAAGTTCCAAACAAAGTCGGTCAAGATCAGTTGCTTGAGCAAAACTTCTGCGGGGGTTGTATGTCCTGCCATTGGCCATGTTTGAGCCACCATGGAGAGGCTTACTCATAACATCTTGCCCGTACAGGCAGATCTCCTTTGAATACCATAGTATAGCATGTCAGATTTGTCTTATCCGTCATCTCAGGATACCAGATTAAACTTACGTAGACGATGTAAACTATCTGTTTTAGGTAGATATTTTCAGCTTGTAGAATAAAATCTTTTCTTTTACTATCAGCTCTTATTATAAATCAACTCTATATCCTATGCCTTATGGCTGATTACAACTAGCTAGGTATTCGGCGATTAATTATTTGCAGAATGACCGTCTTAGATGTAAATCTCTCTAACATTCGATGACTTTACTTCCTTTCAGCCAGTGGGAAGCAGTGATAAACAACATCTGTTGATAACAACCGCGGGTTTCTCCTGCTGCAGTTATCGTAATTAGGTTACTTTACTATGTATTTACTATACCTAAATACCTATACCTAGCGACTTTACTTCACTCTTGCTTTTGGTCTTTTCTCGCTTAATATAAATGTGCACTTTTCTTCCTTGTGCGCCTACCTAGGGGCTAAGTATTGAAGGCTTCATAGTCAAACTTTATTGTATCACGAATTTTTGCGGTAGCGTTGGACTGGGTCTAGAAGTTGTCTTCTGCTATGTTACAGATTTTTGTAGATAATTGTGACTGAGTCCAAAAACCTAGAGATTATCTTAAACGTTTTGCTGGCTGTGTGCCTGCAATATTAAAGGGCTCCCATGAAAATGTTGACATTATGCATATAGTCACTATAAAAGCATCGAGCACCGAGCTAGGCAGTAGTGTTCCCAAATAAATCACCTACTCGGACATTACTAGCCCAGCCGGCGCCATCTAGCCTACTTGTGCTAGATACACAGGTACAATTAACCCTATTTAAAAATCACCTGATTGATATAGAGCTGGTTTGGCAACAACGAAAACGCCCACAATTTTCCAAGCCCACGTTCTATAGGAGTCTTATTTTTCTCTCCAATCAAACTGCCAAAAAGAGCCACGTTTTGCTACGCTCCCTCTCGTAGCATTATGAAAGCTAAAATTGCATTGTCTACTATAGAAGTTTCTAGGTCCCTAGGCTTTTCTCGAGAAGTCTACAATGCATTGAAGAATATAGTAGGAGTCCTATTAAAAAAGATTCCACCAACTATGATGTCTCTTCCTCGGTCATTTAATGCCCCGTACAACATCCAGTTGGAAAAAGTGATGTTTGGTTTTACATAAACTCAAGGTCGTCAGGATATGTGTTTTAGCTTTTTAGGGCACACAATTATAACGATTAATTCCGGTAGTTACTGAGTAACGAACGCCGGAGTCCAAGCTAAAGTACATATGAGCAAATACTAGTAGTTGGCTCCCTGTTAGGTTGCATTAGTCTTTATAAAGAAGAAATTAACCTTCGACGGCTCCTACTTCTCCCATATAAATGTCTCTCACTTGAGATTCTTCCTAGACCGCCATCAAGTATCTATCCCTCTCAGTTCAAGCCTGCGTCTCCAAGTAAGAATTTACTTTCTCACTCACTTCTTACGTCTGCCTCTTAACTAACATAAAAGCATTCTCTGATATCTGTATCTGCTGACTTTCTGGGTGACAGAAGCAGATATCATATACACTGTACACAAGATGCAGTTTCTCACATTCATTCTCACCGGTGCAGCAGCTCTATTTTCAGGAACCATAGCTTCCGCAGTTCCTCCCGGCAAGCTCAACACAACTGATATCGAGCGTCGTGGTAATGGTGCTTTCATGAGTTTCATGCAATCGATTCCCGGCCACGGAAAGCCATAGTATGTAGAATCTCCTGGTATCCATCTCCGGCTGTAGTAATTGAGCTGACTATTCCCAGCTGCAGTCCAACCGGCGAAGGCACATGCAACATCGCATTTGTTTCAAACGGTCACTGGTCCGTCTTCCTCAAGGCGTTGAAAAGAACCGACGTTTACGTCTACGATCGGGACTGCCGCGAACTTGGCCACCAACGCGTTATGGCCGGCTTCAAAATGAGGTCCGAGATGCCTTTCATAGTCGTGGGTGACGCGCACAGAGAAACATTCAGCTACTCCACCAAGGATGTTCTGGGCCCATTCTACTCCAAGTGCATCGAGTATTATTCTACGGAAACCAAGGGCCATGTCACTCAATGCGCATTCGAATGCTGGCGAGGTTGCTACAGACATGGTGCTGGTGATGAGGATAACAAGTGTGACCCGGTATGTCAACCTCATTGCTCTTGTCTTGACCGTCACTTATTTCTCTGTAGAACCGACCCTGGCACCGAAGTGACGAAGAGCTTGCCATAAAATAACAAGCATACCCCAAGATTTCAGTGCTATGTGGCTAATTACTTGGAATGGAGGTTGCCCAAAAATGCATTTAACGAGCTAGGTTCCTGTGCAGTGATGCTATAGGAAAGGGGGCTTTCCTGCAGATTCCGGCAAGCAATGATCACAGACTCACTGTTGGTTGTGCGTGTATATGTTCTGGATGTTGATTCGAGAGAAGTCGGTATTTGATTGGAATACTTAGTGGCCATCTCAAAATTCAAAATTTCCACCCTCGCTCTTAATCGGAATGTTTGGTAGTGGCTATTTATATGTGATTTGAGGTGTACCTAGCAGAAAACTCTTGTTATTGAAGCGGTATATCTACCTACAAGTCTCATAGACATGTGACTTAGTTTTTAGCAGGATTGGCGGTATGGTGATGTTTATGAGACGATTCTCGGGGGGTGAGAGACGCTGCGTCACTTACCGACAGTGTATACCAAGAGGTGTCATGTGCTACAACAAAACACTGTTAACCCCTTTTTCAGTTAAGGTGATACCATAATTCTAGCCTTATTTGTACCCTTGTGTGGAGAATAGCCACGGTATTTTGGACTGTAGGAATATTTAGAATCTAGCATTAAGGGAAGTTGAAAATTTCCAAAGAAATCTTCTCAGAAGAATTTTGAACTATCCAACTAAGCCTTGCCAATAGATGATTACCAAGCCACGTAGGGGCCTTTTTTGCTAGGATTAAGTCACCTCGCTTACTGTTGTTTCGATGAAATATAAAGCCATTGTAAGACAATCCCTTTCGAGGCAAACAAAGATGTTATTAAAGGGCAAACATGATTCTTTTATTTCTTTCGACAAGAACAAAGCCTTTGCATACTTTCGTAAACCAGAACAATACCCTCTCCCCAAATATAAATGCTTCTAATCTGTCCCCCATCTTCGTTTCTCTATAATACACTCGCACTCAAACTTACTCACTCAGAACACAAGCAAACAAGCAAACAAGCAAATTAACAACCTCCCGCTCACCCAACTATCACATCGCAAAAATGGCATCAAAAGAACACAAGCCTAATTCTCACTCCAATGAACCTTGTTTCCTCTGCTCGAAAACACCCGAAGAACAGGCTGCCTTCGTAGAGGAATACAATAGATACAAAGAAGAGGAAGCAAAGGAACTTAGGTACGAGGCAGATTCTATCATCGAAGAGATCGAGAACGCCCTTGAAAAGTACCTGGCCGAGGAAAAAGAAAATTGAAAGATTCCTGATCTAGGAGCACGAATGTGGTAGGAAAAAAGGTGTATGCAGAATTGAGAACATGAACATGAACAAGAAAAAGATATAGAATAGAAAGATGAGTTTTCTCTTATTTCAAGACCCTGTGCTAATGCGTACGTGCAGTGATTTCCCTACCCCCCGATGTCTTGAATTTCATAGGTATGTCCAATACAATCCCCCTGTGCTAATTTTGTCGTATAGTGAGATCATTTCGTTGGCAATTTCCCCCTCCAGGTGAGTCTATATTTTGCCTTGTTGTACTGATTTTATTTCTCTCGTATTCTTTCTTCTCTTGGTAGATACAAAGAATTGTAAGGTGAGTTATTGTCCCCCCCCCCCATACTTTTGCTACCATTGTTAGGTAGGTACTTAATACACACCAACATCCGACGGGGGCCAGATTTTTACTGAAGGCAAATCTCAGGTAAGTCTCCCATGTCGATTTGGGCTTACCACGTTTAGCATTCAGCTTTGTAATTTCTACATGTAAGTAAATTCAGGGAAATTAAGGTAAGTTTCCTCTCTCCTTCTTTCTTGTTGACTACCAGGTAGGTACTAGGTAAGTCAAACATTCAGCTCTCTTCCTTTTTTGCATTCAAAACCGGCGATTTTATGGCCGAAGGAGGTATAACAAGGTTAGTCAAATCCTCCTTCTCTTTTCCTACCGCCCGTTCTCTACTTTTTTCTTCTTTAGTTCTATTACTCGGATTCAACATCCAAATGAGTACAAAACAAGGTAGGTTCAATCTCTTTCCATTTACTGCTCTTCTTTATACCTTTTTCTCTGTCATCCTAGGTAGTTCTAGTTCTCTGGTAGTCAACCGACAGACGACAAATCCAGGTAAGTTTAACAGGGAAGTTTGACATGCAACTCCCCTCAATAACTAATCCACAAGTGTAGAATATCATTCCCTCTTCTTTCACTGAAATGACAGGAGAAGGGTTAGGAGGTCAAGCCATCTTTGATCAAGAACGAAGGGAGGGCATGTCGCATTTCATCCCCCAGCTCCAACCTATAATAATTCTCATAGGCGAGTTTTTCCTTCCATTTCAAACTTTTTTTATGTACTGGGTCAGTCCAGAATTCATGGAACAAAGACAGACAGGTCCGCCTTGTCCAGTCATTTCCCTATTATACACATGGTTAGTCTGTTATTAATATTATATTGTATCTTTTCGCAAGACCTCAACTCCCAAAGCCACACGTCTCAGACCGATGACAAGAGATCGATTCCAATGCCACGCTAGAAATAAACAAAAAACCTAACTTCGCAACCGAGAGAAGTCAGTCAAAGTCAGCCTGGCGTGGCTGGAAACCAGCGGGAAGTCAAACAAAGAAACTTTCTTCCTCACCCATCCAAACCAGAAGCCCAAGACCCAAACCAAGAACGGAGCAGGAAAAAGGAAAGAAAAATAGACTCGTGGAAATCCCAAGCCACACTAGACCGGAGATAGTGCTTTGACATCCAATAGCGTACCGCGCGCATAGCAGCAAGCAAGCCCGAGACTTCCTCGCCTCGCCTCGTATCTCGACGCATGTAATCCGTAAGCGAGCGACAAAACCATCTCGGCTTCAGCCATACCCGCGGATATAAATAAACAATCAAAGACAGCGTGACGCAAGACGACCAAGAACTCAAAAGTGGCCCAAAAATAAAAGGGGCTGGAGAAGTCGAGGGAAGACCAAAACCCAGGCATAAAAATCGTATGATACCAAGGCTTGGACGGAAAAGACGAGAAGTCTTGGAGAAAGCTTGGCTTTTTTTTCTTTGCCTTTCTAACACGCACACGGACAGAAGGATGCATTTTTTGACTTGGATATCTCAATTGTCTATTGTTTTCTATCTGATCAATCGAACCAAGAATATGATTACAGAACAAGAAGTAAGCTCAAAAACTGAAAATATAAGGATAAATAAATAAATAAATATATCTATCTATTTCCTTTCTACAATCTTCGGAACCAAAAAAGCACAAGAGGATAAGCTCCTATGATTTGAGGTGAGAGGATGAGGTTGGTTGTTTTAAATATTATAAAAGTTCGCACTTTCTTCTCTCATCCATAAAAAAACGTAAAAATAAAAAGAAATAATAATACGATCCAGCCATATATACCCGACCAAAAAATAATGGGAATCATGAAAAACCAAAAGAAAATACACAGCACACGCGCAAGAAAGAAGACTCTGCTGGGTATGTTGCGCTCTCTTTTGGCCCTCTTTTGTCGTCAAGCCTCTCAACGGCGACGGATCCTCCCTCTAAAGAACTCCCCACATACACTCAAGGCGCGCTTGCAATGTACACTCAAGACCACACACTTGTTCTGTTTCTACATACAAGAAGGAAAACAAAAGGGAGGCTTAGCATACTCTAGAAAGACTGGACTCGTGAGAATTCGCCTATGCTTCGAGGGCAGACATTGGCATAGCACCTGATATTTAGTTAGTTTGAGAGTCGGCGAGGCTGAAAAGATAACAACTAACCTGACATGCCGCCGAATGAAGCGATGCCCTGTGCGGCTTGTGGGAAAGCTGCAACACCGCAAAGACATGAGCATGCGCAAGCACCACCTTGTACGACGGTTCCAGTGCCAGCGGTCATTCCGGTACCAGCAGCTCCACCAGCAGCTGGGGCAGCTGGAGCTGGAGCAGCAGGAGCAGCTTCCGCTGGAGGAGTGGCAGCTGGGGCAGCAGCAGTGCTTAGTGTAGTTGAAACGGCTGGAGCAGCTGGGGCGGCAGCTCCACCAGCGATTGGTGCGGTAGCACCGGTACCGTTTTGTGCGATGGCCATGTTCTGGAACATTGCTTGAGTCTTCTCAGCAGTTGGGTTGATGGAGAAAACCATTCCCTTTCCGCAATGGGTCTTTTGCTTGCAGTAGAACCCTATTCTGATCAGTACACGTTACGGCCATATATTTCGAGATTCTTACAGATTGGCTTGGTGTCAATAACTTGCATGGCCATTTGTGGTGCTGGAGAGACGGTGTTGTTTGGGTTGGCCATGAAACCGGTGTCCATTCCTCCCTCAAGCTTCTTGCAAGGAGTGTCGAAAGCAGACTGGGTAGCAGTGTGGTTTTGGGACTGGAACTCAAAGATAACCATATCTCCTGGAGCGGCAACGATCTCTGATGGAGTGTAGACAAGTCCACCAGCGCCTCCAACAACGACCTATGACCTGTTAAAAACCGAGTTAAACAATTCTCCGAAATGACTTACGTTGTGGGTGGCAGCAGCGGCAGCAGGTGCACCAGCGGCTCCAGTAACGGTCTTGGTCTCTGTAACAGTCGTGGTTGCGGCGTTTCCACCCTGGTTGTACCAGATAATGATAACCTGAGTTGTCGACGACTGCTCAATGATGACCTTGTTTCCTCCGTTGCCGCCGTTGTTGTCCTTGTTACCTCCCTTGTTGTCGTCCTTGTTGCTCTCCTGCTTGTTTTGACCTTCTGATTTGGAATCCTTTTCCTCGGTTCTGACCACCAGACCAGCTTCCTCACCCATGACTCCTCGTGCGTGGAGGTCGGCCTGGAGAGTTCCTGCGAGGGCCAAAGGCGCCATGCATAGTGCTGTTAGGACGGAGAATCTCATTTTGATGGTTGATATATTAGAATAGTTGAACTATTTATTTCGTTACGAATGGAGAGAAGGCGCGAGATGAAAGCCGCACTGCGGTATAGCGAAACTATCAAAGTTGTCTTGGCTTGAGGTTGTAGTAAAGATCGTGAGTGAGTGTTTATTGATAGCCAGATGGCGAGGGCCTGCTCGTGCGATTGAAAGTTGCTGAAGAAATGAATAAAATGCAAAAAGTGAATGAAAGTGTTCACAGCAAGACGGATGGAGAGGAAGATCAGGAAGTTTACAAAGGGAGGGGGATGGAGGTATTAAATCAAGCATGAAATTGGAGACCAGGGTACGAAGCCAAGAGGGAAATCTTTTTCTCAACCCACGGAGGACTAACGTCGTACCCTTGGCACGAAACGGGTAGGCTGTACACGGAGCTCTTGTCGTCCGGTCACTTGCGCCAAACAGCATTGTGCTTTGGACGGAAGCAAAGTCTGAACAGGGCGGTAGTGCTGTCACCAGCTGGAAAGTGCTGGTCGAAGGACCGCATAAGCGATGGGCGAACCCTCGGGAACCCTGAATTAAGATGTCTTGGGCCTGGGAAGTCTAAACTCCAGATGCGTGCACAGTGCATTCTGTGGCCGCAGCGTCCAGCCAAGCGAGCGCCTTAAACGTCAATTGTTGGAGACGCAGGAGACGCAGTTCCAGATTCGTCTCACGTTCCCAAATCGCCTGCCGGCGACAGGGGGAGATGCCCCAAGTGACAGCGCTAATGTCTCGTAACACCAGACCAGCACCAGTCTGATATCAGTTGCCCGATTATACTTGGTCGAAGGCGCTGAACTTGGTCCTATCCTTCAGATGGCAGCGCACCCCCCATCACCTGGACACCCTATTTCTAGAACCAAGGGATGAAATGAGTGAAGGCCACCGAAGTCATGGCGCCCAGCGCACACCACCGACACTGAGCGCGACGGGCTGGCCGAAAAGGAGATGGATGGACGGATGGACGCAGGATGCTCGGTTGAGAGGTCCGAACGCTGGGGAACTATTGCTGCTGGGGCCTCGATCAAGGCTGCTGCTCCGAGAATTAGATGAAATGTCGGATCCTCTTCAATTTCGCGTTGCTTGAATTGTGGGCTCAGCGGAGTTTGATTGCCCAAACTGCCCACGCCAAAGTAAGCATAAAGTCGAGGGTGGGCGTGGTGGAGGCTCGCTCATCCCTACCATCACACCCCTCGCTTGACGGGGCATCGCCGCAAAGGCCTCGAAATCTGAAATCGTGAAACACTGCACAACTTGCATAGCGCCTTGTTTCCAATTCCTCCCAAGTCCTGGGCTTAAGGTTATCCCATCTATGACATCTGTCAAACGAACAAGCGCTGGCATCCCGGATATGAAGGATGACGGGACGAGGGTGTGCACACACAGCTGGAAAGACCAATATCAGATGGGCCCAAACCATCGTTGTCACAGGATACCGGTTCACAGTGTGAAATCAGATCAGATCCCACAGTTCCATCTCATGCTTCATGCTTGGCATCCATGTTCTTATCTAAGCTGCCTTCCGCTGGCCCTCGTACAATCCCGTGTAATAGCCGGCGTAGTACCATGACATCAAAAGGTTCTTCAGGCCTTCGTCGTGCACTATGTAGCAAGCAAACTTCCGCGTCAGCACTCTGTACTCAGCCCTGCACCTAGAAACAGCATAAGAACGGGTCGTACCTTGGCCGATTAGATGCTGCGGCAACGCGGGTGCTTTCCACGATGGCGAACCGGTGCTGTTGCTCGGTCCACCAGGTACCTGCTCTGGTTGTTTTTCCTGTGCCTGAGAACATTAGTTACAAAGAACCATGCCAAGTCTCAGATCGTCGTACGATTCCATCGAGTCGTGACCCTAATTGTACGCTTACCATTGGAGCTCCCAAGTCTTTGTTTCCAACCGTTGTTTGGACCTGGCCCTCTTTTTCCATGACGATCGCTGCTTGATCATCCTCGCGGTTGACTGCCGAAGCCGCAGGCGCATTTGCATTCCTGCTTGTACCATCAGAGAGGCGCTCTAGAGTCAAAATTGAATGCGCAGAAAGGAGGAAACCGACATTCCGTCTGTGCCTGCTTCCGACGTTTGCTTCAAAATATCCCCGACCCTCTCCCCCCGAGCGTGGATGCTGTGGTAATGCTTGTTGTGATCAGCTTCTTGTTCCGCACGTGCTTGATCTCCGTTGCTTTCTCTCTTCTTACCTTGTATTCTTCCAGAGCCTCATTCCAAGAGTTCACGAGCGCCGAGTCATCCCATATCTCAGCTTGAGAAGAGTCATTTGCTGGTGCCATGGCGGAAACTGTGCTTGGAATTTTGATCGAGGTAAAACTTTGAAGATATCTCAAGGGAAGTTGCGTGTTAAGCGAAGTTGTAAGTAGCGCCAGCTTGAGACCTGGGTTGCCTGAAATTTAAAATCTCAACAAACAACTTCACGGCAGGATCCAATACTTTCTTAACTTTTAATTCAATTCTTTTGTTTTGGTTCGTCTATGAGAGGACAAAAAAACACCGAAGACTCTGATATATTCACGTGACCATTGGGCTTCGTCCAAACCAAACCAAACCATCCAAAGTTCGTTTGAAAGGCTGTCGAAACCACTTGGCTACGGTGTTTTCTTGGACGAGGTAAGAGATTTGGGCAATCATGTTTGCAGAACCAGGCAGGATGATGACTCTACGATTTAAGTCATCGAACTACTCTCGGTTTCAGAAACTCTCTCGTTCTTGAATCTGTCTCGTTTCAAGATGCGACACCAACTACTTAAAACTCCATTCCCCCGCCTTTGAAAGATAAGGGAGAATTCTTTATTTTGTCAGTCAGAGCTCGGAGGCCTTTGATGATAGTTCCTCACTGAGCCACCGTTCTAAAAGTGCTGACGACTGGTTTGTGGTGCTGGCTTCTCTTTGTAAAAACATTCATTGTTGCAGACTACCTCAAGTTCCAGGACACTTCAAGAGACGTCTCTAGATGTCCCTATATACTTGGACGTTTCATTTCAAACTTTCCATCAATTGCGGAGTTAGTTCGGTATCTACAACGCCGAAGTCGATAGCTGGAGATATGATTGTAGACCACCCTGCCAGCTCCGTCATGCACGGAAGATTAGCACGCGGCCTCGAAGGCAGTCATTGCGGCCATTGAGTGAAGAAGATATGCCATGCCGAGGACACTCAAGCAAAAACTACTTTGTAGAGATTCGAGAGAAATAATGTTGACGGCAATAACTATCAAAGGATGAAATGTCAATCCGTACACCAGATTGAGTCAGTAGTACTGAGAAGAGGGAGTTGGAGCAACGCTGTATCTAGCGATTTGTTGCGATTTATATTTCATGGATCTTCCATCTCAGCATCTGGTACGAGC
This sequence comes from Pseudofabraea citricarpa, assembly GCA_029641185.1. Taxonomy (NCBI): domain Eukaryota; kingdom Fungi; phylum Ascomycota; class Leotiomycetes; order Helotiales; family Dermateaceae; genus Pseudofabraea; species Pseudofabraea citricarpa. The sequence continues at coordinate 1,445,009 of JAPWGK010000009.1, forward strand.
TAATCAGGATGTTCTGTACTGACTCCAAAATCCCTTCCAACCTACCAACAAGGTCCTGGGCGAGAAAGGAAAGCTCGAATTGGAGTATGTGATTGTGTATCTTGGCTATACTTGCTATGTCTGCTCGGGTTGCAGGTTTAAAAATGGCCAATCAGGCTTCTTGCGTATATTTCAAGAGAAGGGACAACGTCATTCGTATGCCACAAGCTGGATATACCTCAACAGACCTCTACTCGTTCTGAACTCTACCACCGCAACTAGTGCTAGAGAAGATACACTTACTACTAGTAGTATATCATTTCATGGCAAAGCTATGGTGCGAATGTAAGTACCAAAAGGGTATTATTGAAAGGCATCATTGTGAATCTTCTTTGAAAGAAGTAGTCAAATTTCTGTCGGGTTTGGAACTACGAACAAATGTGATGTGAGCAGAACGCTGGATATTGATTGTGGAAGATTTGGCACAGCCTTTGAAGAGGATTTTAAATCCGTATCAGATATTAATCACACGAAGTTAAGGTTTGCTCAATCCTAGCTACTCGAGTGCGTATAAAACAAGCATGCCTTAGATAGGTACCTAGCAAGACATTCACCAATAGCTTCGAGCTGTCTCGCAGTCTGCGTTTAAGTCAAAATGATATCCAGGGCTAGACAGGCTTCAACATCTAAAATTTCTGCATGATTTATGTTTCCGGAGTAGACATCTATGTTGATATGGTTGCAAAGCCACAAACAAGAAAAGCTACATCTCAGTTAAAGCAAAGTTCTTGCCAGCACCTTTCTGGGTAACGTGTCGAGCTTTGTAGTGACAAGGCACGTGTGGGAGGGGCGAGCTTGGCGTGCCGCTATATTAGGACACCGCACCCGGCAGAATTCAAAGAAAAATATCTAGCGTTCTCGCCGTGCAAAGAAGATTCCAAGAATTCTTGCACAATTCTATTACTTTTCAATTGAACTCCTCCACCATGGTCAAAGATATCCAGGCTAAGAGGCGCAAGGGTAATGATGCTCGCTCTTCTTTCTTTTGGTCTCAGGCTAACAACATCAAATAGCTTCCGTACCTGCGGACGAGGTCGAAAAGATGAAGAAGGTGAAGAAGGTCGCAGCTGATGTTGCAGAGCCAGCCAAGAAGCGCAAAGGTACCTTGGTATATTCCATACCAATGCGATATGACTTCTGACCATTCATGTAGCCGTCGAAGACGCTTCGCCTGTTGCTGTTAAGAAATCGAAGACGCCGAAGCCAGCTGCCGCCGAAGCCGACACGCCCAAACCCGCAAAGAAAGCCAAGAAGGCTGCCAGTAAAGAAGAGGCTATAGAGGCTAAGGCTGCTGAAGCTGTTGTCGACAAGGAGCCGAAAGAGACAAAAGACAATGATTCTAAGAAGCTGGACGACGAAGCTACAACCGAGTCAAAAATCAAGACCTCAAAGGCTGCAAATTATGCTTCTTCAGAGGATGATGAAGCCGAGGAGAAGGAAGATGCGGAAGCTGAATCGGAGGATGACGATCAGACTGAAGCATTCTTGAAGGGATTTGCAAGTGACGAGGAGGAAATCGATAAACCTGCTACGGATGTTGAGATCCCTCATATCACCAAGAAGCTAAAAAGGCAAGCCAAGAAGGCAGCCAAAACCGCCGCAGATGATAAGCCCGGAGTTGTCTATGTTGGACGAATCCCCCATGGTTTCTACGAGAACGAGATGAGAGCGTACTTCAAGCAGTTTGGCACCATCATAGCTCTTCGTCTTGCACGTAACCGTAAAACTGGTGCAAGCAAGCATATTGCGTGGATCAAGTTTGAGTCAACTGCCGTTGCTGAGATTGTGGCGAAGACTATGGATAACTACCTTCTTTTCAACCATATTCTCAAAGTCAAGGTCATCCCTGATGAACAAGTACCCGAGAATCTTTTTGTAGGTGCAAACAAGCGGTTTAAGAAGGTTCCCTGGAACAAGATTGTCGGTCGCAAATTAGATCAAGCTGCACCACAAACAGTTTGGGCTAGGCGTGTCGAGAAGGAGAAGAAACGTCGAGCCGCAAAGGCAGTTAGGCTACAGGGCAAAGGCATTAAGTATGATTTCGAGTCACCTGAGATCAAATCTGCAGAGGGCGTTGCGAAGAAGGCCATTACTGCCAACGGCGAGCATGACAAATCGGAAGAGGTGAAGGCCATTGAAGCACCCGTCCTGGAAGAGCCAAAGAAGGCGAAGAAGGGAAAGAAGGGAAAGGCAGCAAAGGGAACCGAAGCTCCGGTTGCTGAAACTCCAGCTCTCGAAACTACTGTGGTTGAGGTAGTTAAGGAGACGGAAGTGGTTGAAGCTCCTTCTGAGGTGCCCGAGAAGAAGCTCAAAAAGAAGAAGTCGAAGACTGCTCTGACTGAGACAATTCAGGTTGAGGAGGTTAAGGAGACCACATCCGAGGTACCGGAGAAAAAGTTGAAGAAAAAGAAGTCAAAGACTGTTTTGACTGAGACTGCTGAGGTCTCTGCTCCTTCTGAGGCTATTGTTGAAGAGAAGAAGGGAAAGAAGGCCAAGAAGGAGAAGAAGGCTGCTGCTTAAAATATTTGACTTGAGGCTTGATTCAAGATTGATGTTCACTCGTGAATACATTTCTTTTAGATTGATGAATGGCTTGATTTGCTATAGCACGGAGTATATGGAATTGGGAAAAGTATGAGATACCGACAGATGAATAGTTAGATAGGTGTGGTCAACTCATATTATCAAGAACTGTCGACTCTCGTTACAAGATACCTGAATTTCGAGTGTGACATGTTTATTAACATCTTGATTCGGCATACATAGTTCCAACTGGGAATGAATATTTTATCCGGCAGAACCTTCACGCTTTTGTTTGTGGTTACCTTTAATTCGCCAGCCATCAATAAGCAGGTGGCAGGAGAAATCAATCACATGACACTTGAAAACGTGCCAACCAACTAGCGTGCCCCACCTAGGCGAAAATTTCCAAAACGACATAAAAGCCGCGGTCCTCTCTCCCCTTCCTCTTCAGTCTTTACATTTATTGTAACCGGCGTTCTACATACCCTTGTTCTGGCTTTTCTCCTCTTCTGAGGAGAACTCTGGACTCACTATCCGGGGTTTACTATAGCCTTATCACATTCCCGAATAGCCCAGAGTGATAACGCCTTTTATAATCCTGCTTATTGCTCTTACTGTCCTTGTGGTGGTAACATGAGTTTTGTGGGTTCGCTTAGTGCGTACATATCTTTGTTTTTGACGTGAGACTTTGAATTGGAATCGCCTTGATTTAATACCCAATGCGTTGAGGAGATATGATGCGAATAAGCTACTATATCACTCACGGCTCTAATGCTTTGACGTATTGACGATAGTCTACCTAACAGCTAGCTGTCTAGCTGTGACGTGTTCAAGCTTGATTGACGTTTGCCTTTGATGATGAGAAGTGCACCTGGCACGGTTGCTGATGGCAGAGTCGTTAGGTGTAAGATTTGTTATGTTGTCACTTCTGCTTCTGTGGTCAGTCGTTCTTTGTGTCTTGGACTCCTATGAGAAGAAGGCGGGTGTGATTTGAAGGGCGGAGAAAGAACTGCTTTTAACTCGCTGCACTGCCTGTGGTGTATGATTGCTTTTTCGAAAGGGGATCTGTTGGGAGGAAAGAAAGAAAGATTAAAGAGGGGGCAAGGTGTGGTATTTATTTTCTGTTCTCTCTTTTGCAGGTTACGTAGTATACGTTCTGTTAATATCATGTCTTCGTATTTTCATCTGGTACTCGAGCGAATCCGTCATGGACTCTTTTGCGGAAAGGGAAAAAAAGACAATATATGCCAGTGGGAACCGGAAAGCATGTTCATCATTAACCCCCGGCAACTACCTTCTGGTATTCCAACAATGCTAGTAACATGAATCTCTGCTCTTACGTTCATCTTACAGTGGAAAGAAAAGCTTGAAAGCTCAACTGTTATATCTATCAGTAATGGAAAAACAAGTCGTAAGAGATCTCAACCCACAGACTTTCCGCAGTCCCTTAGATCCTCCTAAAAGTTGTAGATTCTTCAGTCTATGCTGATGATGTAGCTCAAATGATCGTCCCAGAATGTTTTCCTAGCAGGGATGAAGCTACACTGTTTTGGGCCGACTATCTTTACAACCGTTGGTCCTTAGAATTGGCACAAAGCTGGAGCTGGAAGAGGTGTTCAGAATCATTATTCCCGTAGAAGTCAGACATCTATTTACTAACAATATTATCGGACTGCGTATCTGGTTCAACTTTCTTGACACAGAGTTGGAGTTTTTATATGTCTTAGGATGGGATAAGACTGTAATTCGCAACCACAACCTAGTCACCGAATTTATATGCGGTCTGAGAATGACCTATTTCCACTCGCATATTCTGGACCTGGTCTCGAGCCCTTTAAAATCCAAGCCAGTGCCAGCTTCTAATCATTTATGCAGTTCCTCCTTTTCATTTCCATATGAGATTCGAATACCGAATATTCCAGCATCGAAAGCATTCCCCTGTTCAAAAATTTCCCAGGTATAGGTACGTTGAAGATCTTCAGTCCTAGTCCTCGGATTCATGTATTCGGTCGTCTAAAGCTGGACCACCAGGCTCATTCCTGTATCGCATGATGATGAGATACTTCCCAGATTTTGCACACATGCTCGGTGCGAGATGAGATGGTAGCCTTCAACGATGAGTTCGTTGTTCACCAGCCCTTTGAGTTCGTGTGTGCATACCATTGGTCAATTCAACCAATTACTATTTCGAACAGAAATCTAAGGTTCTTACCTCCATATCTATGCTGGTGCTGATTGAGCTGTGCTGTTTATATCTTGGTTAATCATGTCTGCAACTTCTCTCAGATATTCTAGCTGGAATATTCTTTACTCTAGGATTGTCTCGTAGAATAAAACGTCAAGGGTTTACTCCAACCACACATGACTAGTGTTACTGAGAAGAAACATGATTAAACGGACAAGCTCGGATACCTCCAACAGCTTGAAACAAATTGCTGGTTTATAAGAGTCACAACAACTCCTCTGTAGGTATCACATGAAAGGAAATAATATTTCATTGCAGGGTATACTCCTCTTGTCCTTTGCTTGTGTGATACTATCACTAGATAGCTGGGTGGCTGTGGTAATTTGGTCCATGGATATTAGCTCTGAGCGGGTAGAGAGCTGGTAGGCTTGCAGTAGGACAAGCGGATACAACCTAGCTAGATGCGATTGTGGAAATACTATGGCCTGCACCCCGCAAAATGTACTGGGTGATTTGGAATCTGGATCAAACTAAGATGCTAAAGTGGTGAGTTTGGCTGAGGCCGATCATAGATGTTGAAGATCAGCGAATGATGTTGGCTTTGCAGGGATCAGCCCCACGCTAAACTCGCGGCAGCGGCATTACGAGTTTCCTGGCCATCTACCTCAAGGGACCTCGACAATTGCCCATTGCACGACGATCCAACAAAACCAGGCTAACTCTTCTGCCACGAGCTGCCCAATATGTCCGCAGTGGCCCCTCCAGAATCTTCGCAAATCTCTGCATCAGGTTGGTTTCTCCCCAACAGTTGCGACTTAGCAGCCACGCTCCAGATACTAGTGTGGGACAGGGTTACTGACAAGTCTGGTAGCACCCAAGAAGAAGAACAACAAGAAGAAAAAGAGCGCCAAGGACAAGAATACCGGAGGAGAGACTAAGGCGTTGGAAGTAAAGAAGGATGCAACTGCGGAGAATGGAGAGCTTGATGGGGAGAATGAGGACTCGGAGACGTCAGCCATGGTACGAGTGACACCTGTTCATTCCACATCACCCAAACGCATAGATACTGACGGCCATCTTAGAACACACCACACGAATCGCAATTCCCAGAGAATATCAAACCGCAAACAAATGGTCATGGCGAATCATCATCCGCCAATGGCCACGCGGTCAAACCACCAAACGCTCGGAGGGAGGAAAACCAGGGCCACTCATTACCGGCTGTGGAACCTGCAGAAAGTGTAAAAAGTACTGCGTCAGATACAACAGATGCCAGTATACGACTCGAAGCCATGTCCCAAGAACGAGAAGCCCTGCGCGCCGAGGTGGAACAGCTCCGGAAGGCATTGGAGGGCATACAGGGAAAGCACAACGAGGACGTTTCTGCAATCAAAACTCAGCATACTGAAGAGCTCTCTACTATTCAAGGGAAACATTCTGATGAAGTTTCCAGAATAAAAGCCGACCACACGGATGAAGTAACAACACTCCGTGGAGAATTGGAGGAGAGTGAATCGGCCAAAGAGCAGGCAGAAACACAATACCAACATCTCCTGGGCCGTGTTAATACCATCAAAGCCAGTTTGGGTGAAAGACTGAAAGCAGATAAGCAGGAGCTATCAGAAGCGAATGAAAAAATCGAGGAACTGGAATCTCAAAACGAAATTCTCCAGAATCGGATACACAGTTTAGAGGGGGAGGTGTCAAAACTCGGAGATGAAGCTAAGGAGGCATCGCAAGACTTGAATAGCTTTCGAAGTCGGCACAACCTTTCACAACAAAACTTTGTCAGAGAGCGGGAGGATTTATTACTGCAGATACGGCAACTTAAAGAGGAGACAGAAGCTGCCAAAGAAGCGATGGGTGATTGGGAAGTACTAGCTATGGAAGAGAGGTCTATTAGAGAAGGTTTGAGTGAAAGGATTGCGGATATGGAAGATCAATTTTCTTCGCAAAAAGAAGCATACGAAGCCGCAGTTTCTGACAGAGACACTCAATCCCGGACAATCGACGGCCTTCAAAGAGCATTGCAAGAAATACAAGAGGCACGAAAACATGAACTCAGGGACATGGTTGAGTCTTCTGAAGAACAGCTCCAGGCCTTGAAGAAATTGGTTCAGGAATCAGATTCCCGCGCCATTGAAGCCGAGTCAGCAAAGGAAGGCTTGCAAGCTGAATTAGATCGACTTGCTCCATTCGAGAAGGAAGTCAAGGAGAAAAACCTTCTTATTGGAAAATTGAGGCACGAAGCAATCGTTCTCAATGACCATCTCACAAAAGCACTAAGGTTTCTCAAGAAAGCCAAGCCAGAGGATAACATTGACAGGTATGTTGCAATCGACCTATTCCCTTACCATGTAGCTAACTGCTTGAAAGACAAATTGTGACCAATCATTTCCTCCATTTTTTAGCGCTCGACCGATCGGATCCCAAGAAATTTCAAGTTTTGCAACTTATAGCATCTCTCTTGAATTGGACCGACGAACAAAAAGAGCAAGCTGGTCTTGCACGACCAGGCACCTCAAATTAAAGTCTGCGCCTACCAATGTCACCGTTCCATCGCACACCCAGCACACCGTCTTTATCCACCGAATTCTATACAGATGCAAGTGCGAGCAAAGAATCACTAGCAGACCTTTGGACAGGCTTCCTTGAAAGAAGTGCAGAAGAGGGCTCAACACATGGGAGCAGAAGTGGCAGTGTTAGCAGTCTGCCAACACGACCTGATACCCGAGGGGGCACTTAGTGCCATGTAACTATGAGCAAGCATCATGTGGAAGATAGATTCACGTTATTGTACTAATAGCATAGCAATATAGGCGTTGTAGGATGGGCGAGGCGACTGAGCTTTGGGTTAGCCCTCGCAAATCATTGATACAATATGTGTACAATTTGATTTGAATATCCATCCTGACTACTCGTTCATTCGATTTCCCTCGCTTGAAACTAGACAACCGCAACAAGTTTGCTCGCGTTTAGACTGAAAGGGACTCATCGCCCGCTGTTCAATATCCTCCGCGGGTTTTAATGTCCTCCGCAGATTTTAATATCCTCCGCAGGTTTCCCTTATTACTCATCTCAATTTCAGTTTCAGAATTTCTATATAACCACCATTTCCATGGCATCTCTTAACCCCTTCTCAACGCAAACTACCTTCATAAATCTTATCTCTCTCTACACTGGGTCAAGATTCACTCAAAACCTCAACGCAGGCTCGTCCATTATGTGGCCTTTCACCCAGGGCAACAAACCAAACCGATACGCTCCTCATTATGTCCACAATTCATCTCAAGGAGTCACGTATCCTCGACTGCCCTATATCGGATATCCACTTCGAAGAGAATCCTTCTTCCGCATGAGTCCATTACACACTCCTGTGTCTGAACCTGTTCTATTTCCAACTCAAAATACAGCTACAAATGTCGATAAATGCTCAGAGCATGAGGAAAAATCAACGTCTCCACAACGAGAAACTCCTCACCTACCTTCCAGACATTGGAGAAGGGAACATATCGATGACAGATCTCCTTCTTCACATCTGTCTCCCTCCCATTCGCCTCCGCCGCCAAACCAAGAGATCTTAGGGCCCATGCTATCTACTCCCGTTCTCGGTCCTTTGAGAGAGGATGGTGCCTTATCTCCCGTTTCTTCTCTTCTTCTGCCTCCTCCTCCTCCTCTGATCTCTCCATCATCTCGGGACCAAAACACGGATTCTTTCCAATTCATGCAATGGGAAGATGCGTGTGACAATCTACCAGGATTGGGCACGCCTACCGAGGAGGAAATCCTCGCGTTCGAGGAGATGAGACGCAGAGAGAAAGCTGAACGAGCGAGACGACGAAAGGCAATTGAGGGCGAGGGTAGAAAGGAAGGGGGAAGAAGCCCTTCTCTTTCGTCTTCGTCTGGCTTCTCTTGCTTTTCGGATTTGGAGAATGTGAGTGAGAGTGAGAAGGCAGAGGAGGAGTGGATAGTGTTGGATAGACAGATGGAATTGCTTCGGAAGCAGAGAGATCTGTTGAATGAGTTGATGGAGGGAGTGGGTAAACTTCAGAATCGGCTATGGGATAGAATCATGAAGACAAGAAGAAGGGCATGGTGAACTGTCCATTTTGCTTATTAAAGCTCGGTTGAAGAGATGTTGGCATAGATGACAGATAGCGAGAGATAGAAGGTAATCATACTTGAATTTTTTAGAATTGTTTGTACTCATATTCATGATCATTAAAACATGGTAATCATAGTAGAACTTTTGTAGCAACACTCAATAGCCAGGCAGCGTCATTCCAGCCACCAGCATCGTCCGCCTTCAAAGCTGGCATCTGTTCCACAATAGGTGAATCATCAGCTCCATCTAGGTTTCTGCGCGAGGAGCTTCTCGAAAGCTTCTCATGCTCTTCGTTCTTCTCGTCTAATGTATCAACATCGGTCTCTTCGCCGTCTTCGTCTACGGCAAACAGACTCCAGCCTAGCATTCTTTCTACCCAACCACCAAGACCTAGGCTATTTGCACGAGCGAGCTTTCTGACCACAGCATCGTCATCTTGCGCTGTGTCTACATCCTCATACCCCTCTTCCTCAACGTCAACAAAGTCGGGCTCAGCAGGAAGTTCCTCGTCTACGAAGTATTTTGGGTCGAAATAGCCAGACTGGTTTCTTTCCATTGGTGTAATTGCTTGAGCCCTGCTACCTCTTCGGCTAGCAAACCGGCTGGCAGGCTGGCTAAAAGGTCGACTTCCAGGACCAAAACTCAAACTTCTTCTTGTTATTGGGGAGAACTCATCGTCTGCGTCGAAAACAGCCGCGGTACTGCCCCTCCTGCTTTCTCGTCTGCTTATATGCTCCCTTTCCCTTGCCAACTCTCGCTCCAAGGCTTCCTCATCCTCATCGCGGTGTAAACTGGTTGAACTCGCCCGCGAGACGAGCCACGATTGACCCTTCGATTCTTGTGTCGAAGACGAAATGAGAGCACTTGTACGGAGGAGCCAATCTGAGTCGTTCCTATCCTTTGCGGACAGGGCCAGGTCGTCCCGGTGGTGCCTTCGAAGTTTTGTCCCACCCGGCGTTGTGGCGCCGGACCGCGGTTGTTTTCGGGCCACAAGGTGTGTACTGGACTTGCTTTTGGGGAGAGTAGCACTCATTGGTTTTAATAGTGAAACGCGAGAAGATGATCGTGAGAGAACTGAGGGAGTTGTGGGTGCTGATTTGCCCTCAATATAAGAGACGTGCGGTGTGGATTCTGGGAGATCATCATGATCCGAGAGGGGAAGTTTGGAGGTTAATGGCGCCAGGGTGAGGTGATTTAGACTGGCAGACGAGCGATTGCGGCGAGCGTGGGGTGAATGCTGGTTGTAGGCTTCGTCCATGATGTTTACGGTGGTCCGACTTATGCAGATGCCCTGTATGGCGTGAAATGGTTCTGGGCTGCTGTGGTGGTATGATGTTGAAAGGAGAGGAGCATGGAGGAGAAGCGAAAACCGGCTTAGGAGATCTGGGGAACCCTAGCAAAGTCATCGGCCTTGGCGCAATCGCTTAAGATTTTCCATGTGAAATTTGTGGCAGGGGATCAAATTATTTTGATATCACTACACCACCATTGACCTGCATCCAAATTGTCAGCCACAGTGGAGTCGCTCTTCCATCTATTCACAGATTTTTACCATTTGCGTCGACACATATCTAAACCCACCTCATTCACTTGGATTCGACACGGTTCACTACTCATTGGAAAAGTTTTCATCAGACTTGGCGCATGCCAACCCGTCACTGAGTGGACGGTCCACAACGACGAGGTCTGGTAGGAAAGACGCAGGAGCTAGATCTGCAAGATGCGGAATCTTAGAAACATTCGATATGAAGAATGGACGCCTCCGACGCAGCTGGATGGAAGGCCTCTGACTGCTTCGACATGGGATCTTGCGAATGACTCCGTGCTATGCACTTTTGGTCCTACCGAGACAGATCCTCTGGTACAACTCATGAGAATCACTAAGGGTTCAAAATCGTATGCACCTAGTTCTAAACATGTATCTTTATCTTTCTAATAAATTTTATCAGAGATCATTCTATTATCACCTCTTGGGACGCACCAAGTCCCAATCCCGAGTTGGATTGCGATGAGATTTTAAGTCTCCATTATTTTGGGGACAGTTTAACCGCATGTTTAGTCCTTGCTGGCGGAGATATCATCGTAGTGCGAGAGGAGCCTCTCCCTGGCGAGGACCGAATTGAGATCGTAGGATCTGTAGATGCTGGCATCACTGCTGCAAGATGGTCACCTGATGAAGAACTTTTAGCTATCACCACCAGAGCTGAGACGGTTGTTTTCATGAGTCGAGCCTTCGAGGGTGTCACGGATGTTACCATGACTTCAGAAGACCTCAAAGCTTCTAACCATGTCTCTGTTGGTTGGGGCAAGAAAGAGACACAATTTCATGGGAGAGGCGCTAAAGCTTTGCGAGACCCGACCATGCCAGAGAAGACCGACGCAGGTATCCTCAGTTCTAATGACGATTCTAGAGTTACTATAAGCTGGAGAGGGGATGGAGCTTTCCTAGCTGTTACCTCCATTGAAGCGAACTCTCGAAGACTGATTCGGGTATATTCTAGAGAGGGTGTTCTTGACAGTGTCAGCGAACCAGTTGACGGACTTGAAGGAGCTCTGAGCTGGCGACCAGCTGGAAATCTTATGGCCGGTATTCAACGTCTCAAGAACCGTATAGATGTAGTCTTTTTTGAACGTAATGGGTTGAGACATGGTCAATTCAGTCTTAGACTTACTCAAGAGCAGCTGGATCTTTCTGAACAACATATCAGATTATCTTGGAATTCTGATTCGACTGTGCTAGCTGTCATACTCGCAGACTCTATCCAGCTTTGGACCATGGGCAATTATCATTGGTATCTTAAGCAAGAAATCCCAACCAGCGGCAAGGCCATGCTACCTACTTGCCCGGTGGTCTGGCATCCTGAAAAGCCACTACGTTTCATTACGACGTTCAAAGGTATATTTAACGAGACTCAAATTATTTTGCATGATATTGACTTAATTCTTAGGAGGTGTTGACACAGTAGAGTACGTTTTCACCGTCACACGAGGCTCGACTTGTCCTCCACATGACTTTGGAGTAGTTACCGTGATCGATGGCCAATCGACTAAAATCACACCCTTTCGAGCAGCAAATATTCCTCCGCCGATGGCTTTACATGAAATCACAGTTCAGACCAATGTTATTGATGTTGCTCTGGCCTGGGACGCATCATTAATAGCAATTCTACACCAAGAAGGTATTTCGGTGTTCGAGTGGAACCCGAACTCAGCCTCTTCATCCCCTCCCAAATTGACAGGCAGAGTCACCTTTGGAAAAGATGGTTCTGACCATCAAGTATGCCAACAAGTTAGTTTTACTGGAAAGAACCAGATACTCACTCTACAAAGAATGAAGTCCGGCACTGCTATTAGAAAGTATGGCTTTGATGAGGATACGGGCAGAATGAGTGAACAAGATGTTGACGAGAAACCTGGCTCCTACATTACTACTTTATCCGGCTTTTCTGAAGATGGCTCAACACATGCCTATATGCAAAATGTTTCTGGGGATCTTGTGCATAGCCACTCCAGAGACAGTGATTCATTGGCAGGGCTTATGAATAGCTTACCTGTGCCGATATTATGGATGGATGTAATCGCTCACAATAGTGATTATATTGCTTTTGGGATGTCAAGTAATGGTCACCTCTACGCCAATGAACGACAACTTGTTAAAAACTGTACTTCTTTCCTCACAACTCCTGCTCATCTCATCTTCACAACAACCACTCACCTTCTTAAGTTTGTTCACATTACAAATGTCGATCGTAAGTCATGGCCCCATTTAGTACGGCCACATCTAATGATTACTAGAGCTCGAGGTCCCTCCGGATGATCCAGAAAAGGACGAGAGATGCCGTAGCATAGAAAGAGGTGCCCGTCTAGTAACTGCAATGCCTACCTCCTTGAGTCTCATACTACAGATGCCGCGAGGAAATCTAGAAACTATATGGCCCCGAGCCATGGTTGTAGCCGGTATCAGGAAACTTATTGATGAGAAGAATTATAAGAGAGCTTTCACTCACTGTCGTACTCAAAGAGTCGATATGAACCTTCTCTACGATCACGCACCTGAACAATTCTTATCACATGTCGGGCTTTTTATTGAACAAGTCAAAAAAATTACATATATTGATCTGTTCCTGTCATCTTTAAGGTAAGATCTCTGAGAGATTGGGACATAGGCGATGCTAATATTTATACACTAGAGAGGAGGATGTCACACAATTAATGTACAAAGAAACTCGAGTGGCGGCTACTGGATTCGAGAATGGGATTTCTGTAGTCAACAGCACAAATGCTGTGACGCCATCAGATGTTGGCTTAATCAAGACATCTAAAATCAACAAAATCTGTGACGCGTTCTTGGACGTATTGAAGACACGGACCTCAACTAACTTACAGAATATCATCACGGCAAATGTGTGCAAATTTCCACCTGCCTTAGAAGATGGCCTGCAGGTCGTAGCTCAACTGATGGCAAACGACGAGAAATTGGCAGAGAAAGCTGTCGAGCACATCTGCTTCCTTGCAGATGTAAATAAGCTATATGAGAACGCACTCGGGCTGTATAATCTAGACCTTGCACTTCTGGTGGCACAGCAATCCCAAAAGGATCCGAGAGAATACCTACCATTCATGCAGAACCTACAACAAATGTCCGAACTTCGTCGACGCTTCAGTATCGATGATTATTTAGCAAGACATAGCAAAGCTCTCTCGCATCTTCACGCCATGGAATCATTTGAAGAAGTTCAGACCTACACTCAAAAGCACTCCTTGTATCAATCCGCCATTTCATTATATCGATACAACCCCGAACAATTAGCGAAAATAACGGCTCTTTATGCTGAATATCTGGAATCCAAATCGTCCTTCAAGGAAGCAGCTCTCGCTTACGAGTCTCTATATAACTACACATCTGCAACATCATGCTATTTGTCTTCAGGGCCATCGCTATGGCGAGAAACGCTATTCTGCGCACTATCACAAACACCGCCAGTCTCTGGTGCAAAGCTTACTGATTTGGCTACCACTCTCTTCGACGCACTTATAGAAAGCAAAGACTATTTCGCTGCAGCAACAATTCAACTCGACTACCTATCTTCTGTTTCCAATGCAGCCAAAACATTCTGCAAAGGCTATTTCTTCGCCGATGCCCTGCACCTGGTTGCCTTGAAATCACGACCAGATCTGTTGGAAAGCATTATTGATGTAGGATTAGCAGAAGCGCTAGCAAGTTCCACAGAACTTCTCGCTGAGTGCAAAGCACAATTGATAGCCCAGGTACCACGAATTCGAGAGCTAAGAGCAAAAGCTCTCGCAGATCCGTTAGCGTTCTATGAAGGAGAGAGGGGAGGCGACGGAGATATTCCTGATGATGTGTCGGTGGCAGCGAGTTCGAGATTGAGCACAAATCGCAGTCTATTCACCAGATATACCGGGAAAGGTAGTCAAGGAACCGCAGGCACTGGTGTCAGTAGAGCGACCAGTAAGAACCGGAAGCGGGAGGAGAGAAAAAGAGCCAGAGGCAAGAAGGGCAGTGTGTATGAAGAGGAATACCTCGTCAATAGCGTTGGCAGGTTAATCGACCGCATAGAGAGTGTTCGAGGCGAGGTAGGCAGACTCGTCGTTGGACTGATCAGGAGAAACATGTGGGAGCGTGCTCGAGCCATCGAAGGAAGCCTAGCTGAGGTCGTTGGTATGTGTGCGGCGTGCGTACCGGAAGTTTTCGGTACGGGTGAGGTTCAAGGAGATGCTGCTGGGGAGGAGGCTCAGAGAGCCATTGGTGGTGACGCAGTATTGCAGGAAAGCCTCGAAGCGGCTGGTAAGCGCAAGGAGGCGCCCATCATTAAGGCGCTGGAAAGAATGGTTCTGCTTGGCACATAGAAAAAAAGTTGTTTTTTATACAATACAAATAGTGTACATATGAGGTTTCTATCTACTTTTGCATCTGGTAGATGGGAATGCAACGCCGCCTATGCCCGGACTGGCCTTTTCCTCATGGGGATACAGTACAGGTTCCTGTTCACTTTTTGTACACTACTATGCTGTTGTCACATGCTCAGCTTCCACTTTAGCCAGGCCTGCAGCTTCGAGAGCTAACCCGCGCCTCTGTGCGATGATCTCTCCAATCTTCTCCAGCATTTCGGGCGTCAAGGCACCCTTACCCTTCGCCTTTCTCATCTTTCTCGCCTTTCTGTTGATCTCGCGCAGAGGAGTACGCATCTGCTTGGCCAGCTGCAGCTTCGCCGCCTTCTCGGCATCCTCCTGCTTCTTGGCCTCGATGAATTCCGGTTCGTGTCTGGTTCGGAAAACCGAGTATTTGTTCCGCAGCTCATCAATCACACTGCCGGGCATCGGTGGCCGTAATAATGTCGGTACGAACGTCTTTATCTCCACGTCCACACGTAAAGTATCGCACGCATTGTCTGCATGTTCTTTAGGCTCCGTCTTGGGCCACGGTACTGTGATGTCGAGTCCGGGGATGATTCGGGACCAGCCTGTCTTTCCTGTGTGTCGGTCGTGCCAGATCTTGCTGTTTACCAGCTTCTTGACTATCACATCTCGAACGACTCCGGTTTCTGGGTGCGGAAGAGGGTAGACCAGCTTCACTTTGTTCAGAGGTACGGGCTGTTCCATTGATCGGACGGGTCGTTTGTCTTGATCCTCGCCTTGAAGCATCCATTGTGGGATAGCAACATCAATCTAGGTGAAGAGTAAGTCTTGATACTTGGCGGTACAAGGTGGTCAGACATACCATGTTCAATCCCTTGACAGTACACTCGTTTCTTTTGGTATCTGTAGCTGTGATCTCCCCAATCTTTCCCTTATCCCTTCCCTCGAGAAGCACTACTCTGTCGCCCTTGACAATGTTCAGATATCTACCACCAACTGCCTTTAAGACATCCATCTCATCGCCTGCTAAGGGCTGCCCCTTCGTCCGCTGGGCATTGACTGTTCCATAGGTCTCTTTGAGATCGCCGACATCTCTCCTTGGGGCCAGTGGTCCTAATTCATAGTCCTCCCTCCGTACAGCGCGGGCCGTTTGGATCTTGTTGGTCTCATCTTTTCTCGCAAAGAGGATTTGCTCTCTGCGGCTCTTCGTCCAGTCTCGAATTGACTTATCCTTCCTTCGCGCTAACCGTCGTGCCGCATGCTTCTCTGCCTGTACTGTTCGCTTGATTATCTGCTGCATCTTGCAGACTGGGGTGGGCGCGGGTTGGGACAGACTCGGCGTATGGTCTCTCTACTTCACGTTGATACTTTTTTTGGTCGAAGCTCACCTCGGATTGAAATCAGGCTAGACCGCATCGGGATCCAGCTGTCGATGGTTCACGTGACATCTGGTTCAGGGGCTGACGTCTGGATTCTGGCCGCTGAGGCTCCACTTGTGTTTACGACGCCTCCGCTGCCAATGAGCCATTTGCTGCAATATATCACGAACTTTAAAGCCCCATTCGAGAACCTGCTTATCACGGTTATAAATACTCGGCGGTGATAACCCGGAATTTAGGCAGGCCGAACGCGCGAGAGAGAAGCGGAAGACGAGAGAGAGATGAATAGTGAGGAATAAGGGAAGCTGGAGTTCCAATGGTCGTCTCACTTGTTTACTTTCTTTCCTCAGGCTCCGGCCTCGACTTTACCTCCAGTCTCCCCATTCCGCCTTGGTGAGCTGCGCCACCTCTGGGGAGCGTCGTCGTCAGGTCGGTCAGGGCTTCTTGCGGCGAAGACTGTCACTGAGCAGCTGAAGTCCGGAGCGGGCGCTTGAGATAGTAAAGGCTCGAAGTCGGGGTCGGATGTAACGGTGCCAACGATAGCCTCCTTACTGCTCAAGTCGCTCAATTCAAGGAAGCTGTTGGTAAAGTGTTGCAGTCGGTAGATCATCATGCGCCCGACATGGCCATTTAGCGATTGCGAGGCCAAGCAGAGAGAGGGAGATGGACTCACAGGCGGGTAGGAGGAGAAGAATAGATGTTACGAGGTACGAGGGGATATTGTGAGGGTGATAACCATTTATGAGAACAACAGTTATAGTAGTAGGAGTAGTTGCAAAGGAATCATCATGGCGTAGAGGCAGATGCAGATGCAGTAGTACAAAATGCATCATGTATTTATGCTGACTCTAAATACAAGCTATCCATGCTGGCTACGGGAGACACTCAGCTTAGACTTGTTATGATCTCCCGTGCATGAGACAGAAATAATCATGATGTTCGTGGGCCTACCTGTGATCCTGTCCGACGTTGGATTCTTGGGTTCTTGGGATCTTGGGTTCTTGATTGCTTCAACTAGTTCAGTGGTCTATAGTGCATAGCATAGTCCACAAACCAGAAGTCACAAGTCACAAGTCGCAAGTCACAAGTTCACAGGACAGGTAGTACTCCGTAGCTCAGCAGCAGCAGCAGCAGCACCAGCACCAGTGACCCGGGCCTGTGCCTGTGCCCTGCTGCAGTCAAAATCTGTCCCAGTTTTTGCCTCCCCCGAAGCTACAGGCTACAGGCTACAGGCTACAGACAGCACCTACACCCACCACCCACCACCTACGCTACCACTAATTCACCCCCTACAAGCCCCTAAAGCCCCTACAGCCCCTACAGCCCCCCTCCCACACCCCCCTCAAATTCGATATTCCGCCTTGTCGCCTCACTAACCTCAGGCAGCACAAACGCCAGCCAGCAACGCCCGTGCTTGCTCGCTCTCTCGTCTGCAGAAAGCAACGGCAATCAAGCAGCCTTTCATCATTCAACCTCAACCCAACATCACCCTTTCCATCTTCCCACCTCCAGCGATTCTCTTCAATCCCCAAGTCCACGTCGACCTCTGATCCCCTTCGATACCCTACTCCAACCCCTCTCCATCCTCCCGTCCGTCAACATGGCGGAGATCCGTAGAAAGCTCGTTATTGTAGGCGATGGTGCCTGCGGTAAGACCTGTTTGTTGATGTAAGTACCCATCTATCTATCTGGGCCCATTTAGCCTCACATTCGCCCAATCTGCTCCGTGCTGATCTTGTTGCAGTGTATTCTCCAAGGGTACTTTCCCAGAGGTAAGGCTGCGTCAACTCCCCTCCCCCAAACAAGGCGAAACCCCGACCTCACACCGGCTCCAACGACATCGCGTCAATCATTACAACACCCTCCCATATCACAACACGCTGGCAGATGGTTACACATGCAGGAATGTCGGGCTAATGCGTTGGGCACTTAGGTCTATGTCCCAACTGTCTTCGAGAACTATGTTGCCGATGTCGAGGTTGATGGAAAGCACGTCGAGTTAGCTCTATGGGATACGGCTGGCCAAGAAGATTACGATCGTCTCCGACCTCTATCATACCCAGATTCGCATGTCATCCTCATCTGTTTCGCCGTCGACTCCCCAGATTCCTTGGATAACGTTCAGGAGAAGGTACGCATCCCCCTGAGTTCATCGCGGATAAGGACGAACTAACACGTGCCTTGCTACAGTGGATCTCTGAAGTCCTTCACTTCTGCCAGGGGCTTCCTATCATCCTCGTGGGATGTAAGAAGGATTTGCGTTACGACCAGAAGACCATCGAGGAGCTCCACAAGACCAGCCAAAAGCCAGTTACCCCCGAACAGGTAAGCACATGTCATCCTCGGATATCCACCATAATTCATGGCACGGGCATGGTTAGGGCATAATAATGCGGAAGCTAACGCATTTGATAGGGTGAGGAGATCCGCAAGAAGATCGGAGCTTACAAGTATCTCGAGTGCTCAGCAAAGACCAATGAGGGTGTCCGTGAAGTCTTTGAACATGCCACGCGTGCGGCTCTCTTGACCAAGAAGAAGGAGAAGAAGAAGTGCATTGTTCTATAAAGTCACCCTCATAATCTCTCTGGCCCGATGCGATCGGATTCTCCTTATATTCTCGAACCGGCTCGGCTACCCTGATGATGGGCGTGTGCCGGACATACGAGATGTTTGCTTGTAAGAGTAATAAGCTCTTATCCGGTAGTAAATCTATCAATTGTTGATAATCAATCGCCTCCCAATCAAATCCTCGCAAACCCTCTAAACTACGACCCTCTTGCTCTCAAATCCCGGGTTCGGAGCTCATCTCTTCAGCATGGATTCCGTGCTACGCTATTTCTCCTCTGTGCTGCGGTTTTTCGTTTTTTATCTTCTCTGTCTGCAAGATCTTTTTTTCTCCGTGGTTTTTCCTTCTTGTGCGGTTAAGAGTGGAATCTGGTATCATAAGGACTATGCGTGCCGTGTTTTGCGTTCGTTCTTCCCCTTGGGTGCTGCTTTGTGTTGTTGAATGATTAGGGGGCGAAGGTGAAGGTGAACTATTGCAGGGAAGGACAATTGGAACGGCGGCTGCGCATTCTGTATGGTGTAATAGCAATAGGCGTAGTCTATCAAGAGATGTTTTTCGAATTTTTGTGCTGTGAGTTTCTCTATAAGTGTTAGCCCTGACCCAACTTTTCAAGGGCCTGTTATTCTGTATATGGCCATGTACCTCTGAAAACCCGGTGACCAAGTTTCGGGTCTGCTCTGACTAGGTCTGAGTGCTATGGTATGGCTTACTATGCAATGATGTACTATGCTAGCTAGTAACTTGAAACACACAGTACATCTCTGTTTCCAAATGTACCGAAAGTCCGCAGCCAATAAGCAGTAGGTTTATCTTCTTCGCCCCTATATCTAATGCTCAATTCTCGGTTATCAATTCCCAATTCTCAATCCCCACCCAGGTACTTGAGACATCTATCTGTTGTTGGCCCTCTCTGCTTCTTGGGCTTATAGATGGGAGGTGAGAAGTGGACGGTACTGCGTACCGGCCTTGAACTCAAATAAAACATAGTTAAGTTAGGTAGGCCGGTAAGGAACACTGGCTGGTTGTTTTGTGAATTACCAGTTAGTGACTTCTTGTTCTTTTATTTTGTTTTGTGTATATCTGTAGTCTACTGCGCGTCTCTTTGGGTTTCTTGCTTTGTGGCTTCTAGGTTGGTTTTGATAGGGCTTTCCATGGAGAGGAGGTCGGCTTTTAGGTTTTTCTTTCTTGCTTCTTCTTCTTCTTGAGATTGATGGGAGGGGATCGTAGCATGCAATATATAAGTATTGGGAGATGGCTTGTTAGCTGTTAAATAACGTGGTTCGTGACATTACTTCATGATGCACTCATGCACCTGTAACCAGGCACACTGCACAAAATACGAACAACTGCAGTTAAATCTTCTGGTTTCCGATTTTGCTCTTGGTCAGTATACTGCTAAGTACACTTATAGGGGAGATCGGACGCCTGTTGCCATTGCCTATATGTCTTTTGGAAGGAGTCTTCCGTCTCTCTTTTTAATCAACACATCCATCCTTGCCACCAGCTTACGTCCTGAATCTAAGGCTTTGAGGTTTGTGCTCTCCACTAATATTATGCTTTCGTAATATCACACTGTCATCATTCTACTCACAACCTCGTGCAACTCTGAATCAGTAACCCCATTTTATATCTTTCCTGAATTTAGAAATGAATCATAGCGGCCATTGCGGTTCGGCTAAAGAAAACAGCAAAGGAGATCAACAACATAATAAACTGATGTGGCGGCCTATTGGTCTGTGTTAACGTGCTAAACAGCGGATAGGTGATGTATAACTATAGTTAGTACTGGCCTTTAACATGCCTAGAAGACGTTTCCTACCAATGCGGATTCTATCTACATGACAGGCTCTTTATAAGAGATTCGGGTCTCCGCACGTGGCAGCAGCAGGAATACTTTGTTCATAAAGGGAAGAAGAAGATTCTGTGGACTTTTTTAATCACGACAGGACAAAACAAAGAACTATCTAGCGTTTCAATAACTCGTAGGCCTATATAATCATAGGATTTGGTGCTATAGCTAAAGTTATTAAGCATATGTTTAGAATATCACTCGTTTCTTTTGTGAAATAGTAGATTTTAAAGCCTTTATATACAAACAGGGCTATTTTTCATCTAATCAGACTATACTAAAGACAGAATATATTTGAAGATTAAGGTTAGTTGCTAGTACTTGCTATAAATTAATATTATAAAAGTAACAGGGGAAAGAAATCGACTACCTTATAGCAGCCCCTTTTATATTATACTATAGCCTTTATACTAACACCTCCCTATTATATTTAGCTAGAGTATATCTTAAGTTATTATACAAGTAAGTATCTAGTTTAACTAGAGTATCAGGTCTAACCCTCTTCTAATACACACACCTACCTCTAGGAGTTATTATATAGATTAGTTATCCTACAAAATAGAACGAGCACGCTATAAGTTAATAACATCCAAACAATTTAGGTTAAATACTTATATTAGAGCTAGGGTTACGAGACGGGCCGAGCAAAGGCGAACTTAACGCCCGCAAGCGACAAGAGGATCCTATATAATATCGAGAAGTCCTTAATCGGATTAATAGATACAAGCATATAGTAAAGCGAACAAGAAAAGCTTCGAAGATATATCGTAGTATAATATTAGGAACAGGTATTACTACTATCTAACTACCTAGAGTATCTAAATATATAATCGTCTCGAATATCTTATCAGAAATATAATATACGAGTATTCGAGCTATAATACCTCTATAGATTTATATAACAGATCTAACTTGGTTAGGTTCTAGGTTAGTACCTTAGTCTCCTTATATTTATAAAGCTAACCGCAAATTATAAAACGGCGGCTATAGCTTTCTCGACCGTTAAGGAAACTATAGACGTATACTAATACCTGCGTACTACGAGGGGAGCGGCAGCCGGTAGTACGATCAACGTTATCTATAATCTCGAGCAGACGCCTTAGCTATTATATATTGATACTCCGTCTAAAGACTTCTTTTAAGATATGAGACGAGTCAGAATTTCAAAAATATCCGTACGATATACACGACGAAAATTGGGACACTTATCTCTCCCCCTCCAGATATTATATAACACGTAACTGTTATATGTTGAAATCCTGCCGAAAGGCTACCCTTTTGACACGGGATGAGTTAGAATCTCAAGATACCTATACGATACGTACGACGATTATATCTATAGCAAGAAGATTTGACATTAGACCCAAATAAACATTCGGCTTACATGAGACCTCCCTAAACGCTACCTTACAGCCTTATCTAATCATATATTTCTTATTACTGTGATTTTTGTAGTAATTCCCACACCCTCTTGACTAACCTTGCCTGTCCTCACGTAAAACTCGAGGACGGATCATTTGCAATACGCCCTAATAATCGGACCTCGGAAAACCAAACCTCAAGAGTTTCTGCTATTGAGACAATGAGCTCCTCGAACGATATGCTAAAGTAGGCAGCAGCTATCCAAACGAAGCAAGTAGAATTATCAAGAGTGAACAACACAACTACCCCGAATCCTGTGAGGAAATGGCCATATAAAAACGGCTATCAGATCGACACGGCATTCTCTAAGGGACGGTAAAAAAAACCGTTATGCTCTCGTTCCAGAACCTTTTAGCTTATGGATTTGGTCTAAAAAGGAACAGACATACCTCAACCTCACCCTCGGACAATAATCTCGGAACCGACCTCTCATCAGACATATTAGGGTGTTGAAAGGTGGCGGTGCTGTTAACACCATTTCAGAGATGCAAAGTGCCAAGGCTGCTTCGACAAATTTTCTCAATTTTGGTAATACTATTGATTCCTCGGCCCAGATAATAATCCAGGGTCTTGTTTGAATCCTCAACCAAAGTGGGTTTGTCTCCACTATTAGATCTCGAGACGAAGCTGCATAACGCCAACCATCATGACTACCATAGCTCGCAAATCGTAATGCTAATACTCTCGAAAGGTAACTTAAAGTAATGTTGGAGAAAACGAAGATTGAACCTGGTCTTGTTTATGTTGAATGATAACTAAGGAAAACTTAAATTGATACTTAATGGTAGCACTGACAGGGTCGTGTCTTTGGCGTATTACTACAAAGGCTAATATACTTTCCTTTTTGTAAATTGAATAGGTGGCTGGGAGGCTACATGGACTTTGATACTTTCACTATCTGCGTTTTAGACTTCAAGCGTAATGGAAATAGCTCTATAGAAGAATTACGGTAGCACTAGGATGGTAGAGAATCCACTTTGTTTATATGTGTTATATACTAGACCAGAAAATCACAGGTGGGTATTTTAATAACTTCTAATCTAAGTTTTTCAACTCGTAAAAAAGAAAAGTAGAAGGCTGGTATTACTTAAAGCCTTGGTCAGCTCATGCTCTACGGTTTGAAACAGGTAGGGAATAAGAGACTTACTCCGCCTGACAGATTATAGAACAAGCATCAACAACCGCTAAATAAACGCTAACAACTATAAGAAATTATCCATTGACCGCCGTTTTTCTAGGACGTTAAGGAAATCATAACCTTCTTAACAACTAGACAGTTGTCGGATAATCGAATAAGTTTTAACAACCGTCAAATAAACGCTAATAATCACTAGAAATCGTTTATCAGCCGCCGTTTTTCTAAGACGTTAAGGAAAGTATAACCTTCTTAATAACTAGACAATTGTCTGACAATCGAATAAGCATTGACAACCGTTGATAAAACGCCAATAACCGCAAGTAATTGTTTATTAACCGCTGTTTTCTAAGACGTCAAGGAAAGCATAACCTTCCCCTTCTTAACTAGACAGTTGTCGGATAAGCGAGCGACAAGCGAGCAATAGGGGGTAAGCAAAGCTGCCCTACCGACTATACAGCTGGCTTGTAAGAACCAACAACATTGTCTTCTTGACAACTACGCACTTCAATCTAAAAACCTCGAACTCCTCGATCATCACGATTTAAGCACTCGTCGAATGTGTAAGCAACACTTAAGTGAGCACCTTTAGGTAAGTTAACGTGTCTACTCCACTAACCACACAAACCAACTTATAAGAACTAACATCATAGTATTGTTGACGAACTGAGCACTTCAAGCAAACCTTCAACAGGTGAACTTCTCGAGCATCACGACTTGAGCACTCGTTGGATGAATGAGCAAGCAACCTCAGGTAAGTTAACGTGCCTACTCCACTAACCACACAACCAACTTATGAGAACCAACATCAGAGCACTATCAACGAACCGAGTACGTTGAGCAAGCATCTAACAGGTGAACTTCTCGAGTATCACGATTTGAGCACTCGCCGAATGAACGAGCAAACAACCTCAGGTAAGTCAACGTGCCCACTGACCATGCAATCAGCTTGCAAGAACTAATATCGTAGCTCTATTAACGAATTGAGCACTTCGAGAAAACGCCCAACGACCGCACGACAAGTGAGCAACCTCAAGTAAGTAAGCGTGCCTACTCCACTGACCATGCAGCCAGCTTACAAGAGCCAACTTCATAGCTCTATTAACGAATTGAGCACTTCGAGCAACGAGCGAACGACAAGTGAGCAGCACCGAATACCAGGTAAGCCAAGGTGCTCTACTGACTATGCACTGGCCCTTCGGAACTGACACCATGGCTAGATTCTGTTCAATTGTTGCAAACGCATTATCTTGATCCGCCGCAATTTGTGGCTGCGGTTCTTGTGTGCATCGCAGATCTTGGTGGTGCTTATCCCAATAAGAACAAGTTCACACTTTGTCCGCAGCGTCTTCTTTGATACCATCGACAAGGAGACATCTTCACAGAACCCCAAGACCAAGAAGATCACAGTCTATCCAAACCCTCTTCGAAAAACTGTCGTACTGTCGACAACAAACGACCAGGAGATATCACCACCTCGTACTTGTCTTCAAGCAATAACCGTAGAGTAAGAAGCCCACAGTCTATTCAAAGCCTCTTCGAAATACTGTCGACAACAAACGACCAGGAGAGATCACCACTTGGCACTTGTCTTTAAGCAAGAACCGCAGAGTAAGAAGCCCACAGTCTATCCAAAGCCTCTTCGAAATACTGTCGACAACAAACGACCAGGAGAGATCACCACTTGGAATTTGTCTTTAAGCAAGAACCGCAGAGTAAGAAGACCACAGTCTATCCAAAGCCTCTCAACGCCGTCGACAAAAGACAACGAGATATCACCACTGAGTCCTTGCCCCAAGCAAGAACCGCCAGAGTAAGAAGACCACAGTCCATCAAGAACGTCTTCTCAACACCGTCGACAAAGTGCAAAGGAGGTATCGACACTCGGCATCAAACCAGAACCGCCAAAGCCGCATACTGTACTGTCGCCAAGCCCCTCATTCCGAGAAGAAGAGAGAAAGAAATCTTCCAAGATGTGTCTCACCACCCTGTACGGCTACGCGGACTGTGCCTGTCTTCGCAAAGTCCACGTCATTTGCCAGCCCTACATTCGCCAGACTCATAAACAAATCGACGACAGCCCTTGCAAAGAGCAGGTATTTGATGCCTGCGTCGAAGTCGGAACGTGTGGCGACCCCAAGGAGAACCCAGAAGTATGCAAGCAATGGTTCGGGCGGGAGGTCGAAGAGTGGGAGTTTGAGTCCGAGAAGCAATACAGCGCTCGGCTGGCTGCTCCTCCTCCCAGCGTCTGGGACCCGGAGGAGGAGCACCAGGCCGAGATGGACTCTGCCGTCGAGAGGTTGGAGGGCATGGATATTGACGACGAAGACAGCGATGACGAAGACAACGATAACGAGAACGTCGATCCTGCTTCTACTTCTTTCGCTGCCATTCCTCATGTTGCTGCCAAGGATGCTGAGCACAACAAAGATGACGCACTGAAGAGCTCTAAGCGTGTCAGGTTTGCTGTTTCTCGTGTCGAAGAGAGTATCCAAGCTTTCGACAGTGAACGTCGCGCTCGCCTGGAAGCAGAGTCCCGCTGGGCTCTCAAAGCAGCCAAAGAGCAGCACTCCAAAGAGGCAACCCAGAACAAGGTCGGAGGAGAGCTCGATAAGAAGCGGAAGTGGATCACTGACGATTCCGACGAGGAGGAAGAGGAGGAGCAGCAGACACTTCCAGCGTTGAAGAGAGTTAGTTCCGAGGATGCGCAAGAGGTCGCCATGGCCCATCCAGCTTCAGAAATCCAATCCGAGGATGGCATCGACCATCAATATTTCGATCTTCGTGCAGAAGTGCAAATTCAAGACAGGCTCTACCACGCGACGGAAGAAGTTGATTCTGAAGATGAAGGAGATATTATGGACGAGGAAGATGATATCCTAACGGTATATCAAGAAGAATATGATGGCGACGGAGAAGACCTCATGGAGGATGATAACAACGAGGATAGTGATGAGGATAGCGATGAGGATGGTAACGAGGATAGTGACGAGGATAGCGATAAGGATAGTGACGAGAGTGAGGAAGATTACCTGGGCCCCATCTAGATAAACTGTCACGTATGAGTATTAGAGTAATATGCAACAAGACTCTTGCATAACCTCTGGGCCTTGGAAAAGAAAAACCGAATTTTTCTCCTAGGGTCCAATACCTAGGAGCAGAAGATTGGGCAAGAAGAAGTAGAAACGGCACGAATCAATGTCTAGTTGTAAAGCAATGTAAATTCTATTCTTTGTTGCGTCTACTGACACTGCGCCGTACCCCCTTCGCTACTTATCATTTTACCGATCGCCTGCACGAGACTGATTCCCATGACGAGGGTGCCGAAAACCACACACGCCACAGCCGGGATCGTCTTCCAGCTCCTACTGCTCAACTTGATATAGCACAGCGGGGGGAGGATATAGGCGAGGGCACAAGCACTCGTTGCACCGATCAGTTCAAAGACAGCGCCGAGATCGCAAGTGATGAGACTCAGCATCATGGCACTGACCACGAGACCGCTCGAAAAGATAAGGTGCAGGTTCATGTTGAAAGGCTCGCCGGGAAACCAGTAATTGAACATGACCTCTCGACATACGAAGGCTTCCAGCGGGAGCGTCGTGAGCATGTTGAGCCCGAAACACAGACGTGCTATGTTTACCATGGTGTTGTCGGATGGGAAGTTGTTTAGTACGTTTCCTTGAGTTAAGTCCCCAAAGGTCAGGAATCCGGCAAGGGCCATTAATAGACAGGCCAACATTGATATGGTAGTGCTGAAGTGAGTTACACGTGCGAATCGATCAATGGTCGGCGTCTTGAGAGAGCCGTATATTAGAAGAGAGTTGTGGTGACATACAAATGCTGAAGGTTATGTTAGCATTGAATATAGGAAGAGCTAAGTAGGTACACATACCAAAGGATATAACACCAATAGCTTGGAAGACTCCACCATTAATGAGCAAGAGTGAAGTATCAAAAGAACCTCTTTCTTCAGATGGTGTTAAAGCACCTTGTATAACGACGGTAAACAAGATAACCATCATACTGATCAAAGCCAGCGTACTCGCTTTTGCCAACTGCTGTCTTTAGCGCCATTTTCTCTATTGGGTGAGTCTGGACCTACCTTGGCAATATCTCGATACAGGCTCAAAGGATAACTGATGCCCAAAATAAAAATGACAATTACAGCTCTTCTATTTGCCAACAGCCCAAGAACTGGTACATCGCTCAAGCCGGGCCAGATAGCACTCAGCACATGAGGGATCGAATCGCCCACGATAATCCCAAAAGCTATCATGCCTCCGAACGCGAAGGCCCATTGCGCAACGGATATCGCAATCAAGCCCGACCTGCCAAAACAATGTTCCACTGTCCCCTGAAAGCTGTTGCTCCCACTCAATTTGCTATTAATCACAATCAAGCGGATGGTCCAATCGACCGTAATTGTGAGGACGATTAGAAGAATAATCCCAGTCAAAAGTCCAGCCTGACGGAAGGCATATGGTTGTCCAATAATCCCAGCCCCAATGATGGAATTGGCCATATTCATAAAGGCAGACCGCAGCCCTGATTTGGGGCGCTGCCTTTCCCTCTCTGCCCATGTGTCTACATCCCCATCTTCTCCCCAAGGACTGGCTGCTAATGTGACGGAGGGCGCCTCGATATCCGTGAGGAGGGGTACGAAGGCTTGGGGTCGCGGTTCGCGACGTCCGGAAAGAGGGGAATCGTTATACGGAGGTGGAGGAACTTCATCTGATTCGGTTTCAATCGGAGGGAGGTCGAAACGTACTCGATTGGGGGTTCGTGGAGTTCGGCCCTCTGATTCTTGCGATCGGCCGGGATGGACAACGATGTCTTCCTCATCTGAGGAATTGCCCGACAGCAATCCTCTATCTTCCTCGTTCAAGGGATCTGCTGGGTTCTCTCCATCTTTCCGCATATTCTGTGTTCTGGCCTTGGCCTTGCCTTTATCGTGGAAGCATTATTTTGTGTTTCCAAAGGGTCAAAGAGTGAAGCTACGTATACGGTTACGAAGCTATTCATGGTTCGCTTAACCATGGTCTTACGAAAGATGATCCTACTGCTTTGGAACTAAGAATCTTCCTGAAACATATACAAAGTGGAGAAATAGTCAGAAGAGAATTTGTTTCTATTACTTCTTATGGACCCTTAGATGCACAAGATCGGCCTAATGCCTTTTTATGTGGGGATGCAGTGCAAAACTGCTACCTATAGTTTCGCTCAAAATGCAATGCAACGCTAAATAGAATCAAACAGGAGCCATCTCCTTAGCACCGCCGGGTATTTTAATATTCGAATCGCCCAAATTCCTACTCTGATATACTAGGTCTACTGCCACATCCGAAGAGAATTGTGGCTCGTGGTTCCATCTACGCCGAGGTAGGTAGTTAGAAATGGGATAGGAGATTTCGTTTAGAGAACGGCGTAGTTCCGACTCTGTGGAGAAGAGGATGGTGGGGAAGCCAATTCCTGGTTCCATTAAGATTAGACAGAAGTCATAAGAAGCACAGCGAGGACGAAAGCGGTTGTAACAAGATTGGCACTGAGTCGAACACCATCTGAAGAAGGCGCTGCTGAGTTAGTGGCCGCAGAGGCAGAGGTTTCTGCAGCTGCTGTGCCAGTTGGATCCGAAGTCTCGTGTCCACCCAGTCCTAGGGTATTTGTCGAAGACGCACCGGTCTCGGAAGTACCGGCTGAAGTTGCAGTGGCAACTAACGTTGTACTTGACAAAGAAGTAGATACTATGGTGTCCTCATTAGATTGTGTCTTGGATAGCGTATCTGTGGATTTGGTGATGGGATCAGGGCTTGGAGTGGTAACAGGAACAGGGTTTGAACTCGAAAGAGTCTCGGGAAACTCTGTAGTAGAGGACGATGTGTCTGACAAAGGAGTTGGCCCACCAGTTGAAGATGTCGACGTTGCGGAAGTTGCAACCGTGTTAGAGCCTGTTTTCGCAGCGAATCCTATTACTCGTTAGTGGTGCTACTTCGTAGAGTAAGAGAACTTACCAATGCGATTTTCATCAACATCAAATACAGTGTAAACGTTCTTTAAGAAAGTGTCTCCCAAGAGCCATGCACCTGCAACAACCTCATGCCCAAAGATGTTGCTTGTACATCTTCCATTCCCAAGCGAATTGCCAACCCAATCTTTTGAAGAGACACTATATGATACCCCCGCGAAGACAAACTCCATGGCGGTTGTGGTCGTACATGGTACCGAAAAGGTGACGTCGTCACTAGACTGGGATCCTGATACAACTTTATGGAACTTGGCAACATCCGCTGGTGGTCCAAAGATGTAGGAAGTTCCGGTGTCGATATAAGCCAGTCTACCCGTCACACCTGCTAAAGTACCATCCACTCCCATATCATCCAAAGGAATGGCCCAATCGCCACCGGTGCCTGTATCTACAGTGCTGTAATGAATATCGCCAGTGTATTTGGAAGGATTAGGTGCTCCAAAATTGATCTCGCCATTGTTTGCACCGCCATCTGAAGCTCGGTTGAGATCCACTCCGAACAGATTTGACTTGAGGTCCTTTGATGTAACTAGTGTCTCGATAAAATTGGGTGTATTTCCTTGGGCTTGTGAAAGGCCGAGTATTCCATCCATTGGAAAGTCGGTGAAATCAGCTGAAGTAGTGTCTGCAATACCCAAGGTCATTGTAACTGTTAACCCTGCTAAATCCAGACTATCTGTTGCTAAATTCCCACTAACTGATCCAGAGCCATAGGAGACGCTGAAAGCCTTGGTGGACGATTTAAATGTGGTGGAATCTGCAGCACCAAAGGAATTGTGAAGTTTACACGAATCTGACTTGCATGAAGGCCCCATTACCCAGGTAGTACCGGCACCCGTGTCGAGGAGCATATACATTGGGGTTTTGGCCGACCCCAAACCAACTTGTGCAAAGTATGAGTAGTCGGTACCATCTTGACTGATCCCGGCGCTGTTCGTTTGAGTTGGTGTACTTGCGGTAGCAATCGAATATGTGTTTGTTCTCTTGTTAAGGCCACTGCGGTCCTCCAGATTCTTAGCATTGACTCTTGTAGCCACTCTCGAGTATTTCTTTGTCAGGCGTTCAGCAAGTCGGTTGATGCGAATCTCCTCAGAAAGATCATTCTATAAACAGATATCAGTACAACGACAATAGGCATTGGAGAGAGAATACAAACGGTTGGTATTCTTTGAACAATCTTAAGGGTGTGTGCTTCTTCAAAATTGCTCCTAGCTTGAACCTCCTCTTCACGCTTTGAATCTGGACATAACTGACCCTCACACCTTACCGGGGGGTTCCAAGGAAAGAAGGCTGATGCTCCATTTGCTAATGCGGCCACAGCTGTTAACCCTTTAATGATCAACATTTTACTGATGATCGAAGATTGTACAGGACACGCATGGATGTCGAGTAGGTACCAGAAGCTTGCGATTGAATGTTCAGGCTGTTGTGTTGAAGATGATAGCTCTTCCGGAATGAAACCAAAGGATCAAACAGGTCCAGATCAGGATTTTAGAGCGGGCGCGATGCTCGGCGATCCTGTGGGGAGAGGTGGCGAAGTTGGACGTTGAAGCTCCTCGTAATGGGCAACAACAAAGTCGGATGGCAGGGTTCGCTGCTGTCCGGGCGTAGGTTGAAAGAGATACTGCTGGGAGTGCTGGACGCGTGCGTGGGGTCTCGAGTACTAAGATTATTGTATGTGCAGACGGTATAAACAGGCCAGTCGAACAAGACAATTAAGTCGTCGACTGAAGTCAATTACAAATGTGTAGGATGATGACGGAGAGGAAAGAAATGATCCTTGGAGACAGGAATTTCGAAGGTCGAACCGGGAGAGGCGGGAAGCTCAAAGGAAATGGTGCAGGTCGACAGGACAAAGACGAAAACAGAATTATGC
This sequence comes from Pseudofabraea citricarpa, assembly GCA_029641185.1. NCBI lineage: Eukaryota > Fungi > Ascomycota > Leotiomycetes > Helotiales > Dermateaceae > Pseudofabraea > Pseudofabraea citricarpa. Next base: position 1,475,993 of record JAPWGK010000009.1, read on the forward strand.
CCAATGACGGATGCCAAACTTTTGTTGTCAAAAACGAAAGTACAAGACAGCAAGTATGGAATAACAAATGTCGAGAGAGGGATAACGAGAGGACAGGAGAGGAGGAGAGGGGAAGAGAGGGAGGAGGAGGAGGAGGAGGAGGTTAGGGTGGAGATGTGAGGTTAGCAGGACGAGTGGAGGAGAAGGAAAAGGTATGCGGGATAGAGTTCTGGTCTGTCTCTTGGCACTAGCAAGCCATCTCTGAGCTTGTCGTTGTGCAGATCACCTCATGCAGGTCCTCCGGAATCCCTTCCCAAAAGAAATCCTGTTTAGAGGCCATAGACCGATTGAGAGATTTGACCGGCAACGGTTGTGTATAGATCTGGAGAAGAGCTTCATAGAACCACCAGGTAATTCCAGATGGGGGCCCACTTGCAGCATTGAAGACCCGTAGCACAGGCGGGATTGGCGGTGGTTATCCATCCCTGGGCCTCGTTTATCACTGAAGACCCGTGACCCGTGACCCGTGCCCCGTCCCCCGTAACCGTATCTCAGCCGCCAGCCTCTCAGTGATTCTGAGAGCAAAAGCAGACTACCATTTGCCGGCGGGCCAATAGCATCGCCAATGCCTCGACACGGTAAATTGCAAGCCGCCATCCGCTTAATCTTGTCAGCACCAGATGGACGCCACCTGACTTCTCGACTTGTTCGGCACTACGACTCTCGAGCACTTGAGTACTGTACTGCGGTGCAGCAACATCTTCCAAAACATCCATCCTCCTTGACCCCCTTTCTCCCTTTCGACAGCTCTTCAGGCATGCCAATTGTGGGCTGCAGCAGATTCGGATCTCCATTTGAAGAAGAGATCGTCACGTCGTCACCAGTGCCCAGTGCCCAGTGCCGTGAAGATGAAGATGATCTGATCCTGGTCATTGTTTCCCTGTCGCTCGAGAAATGTGGTTGTGGAGGTGCAAGGGTTTGCGAGCAGCAACGACGCGCGACTTGGATCTCAAGTTCTCAACCGCCCAAGGCGCAAGAGTCAAGACACCACCGTTCGCACATTTCTCAAAGAAAGTTCAGGGTAGGAGGCGGGAGGGCCAGTACGGGCCACCACCACCGCCATCACCTCCACCATCACTCCAAGCTCCTTCACCCTTCGGTCTCCGAAAGCCGCCAGGTCAGGGGTTTGATGGTACGCTGTACGGGTAAATGATTGTCTCGATACCCAGATTGGCCATCACTGCCTCACACTGATGCAACGTGCAAAAATCCATCTTCAAACTGCATCTTCATGGCACGCTGCATCACAACCACAACCGCGTCCGTCTCTCCTGCTCGTTACATTGAGCGGCCACACTCGAGAACTTCTCAGGGGCTCGAGTCAATCCAGAGTCCAGACCGGGACCTGGCGTGTACCTGGCTAACTGAATCTCAGATCCAAGGTCTATTTTCCCCACATCGTTCGCAACCACCATTACGAGCCTTGGCCACACCAACACGTGTAAACCTTTCTAAATGCGCAACGAACTGACTTTATTCAGCGCGAGGGCTGTATTGATTGTTCTGTTTGTACCAGTCAAGTGTGTTGTAGCTTCTGCGCCTGAGACCCGTTGGGCTGTGCTTGGATCTTCATCTCGATGGCCTTGAGGAATTCATTCCGCTGCTCATCATCCACCCTGCCAGATGCTACCAAGGTTCTAAGGAATACCCATACGGACTCATGGTTCCAATTGAAGGACAGAGCTAGTCTCAGCACTTCCTTGCATACAGCTGAATTCGATGTTACCCCAAGTCCGTTGTATTTACTGCCATATGCATCCAAATGAAGCAAGCAGAACAGTAAAAATGACCACCCAGAGGTGTCGCCGGGGTGCCTCAAACACCAATTCTGCACAGGAGATAGTAGATATGCATTGGCATCCTGTGCAGTCTCCGACAGACTATTGCCATCTGCCCATTGAAGTAACCACCGCATGTGATTCCAAGCATAGTAATTTCGAGGGTGCCTTTGGGCCGAGACCAAGATAACTGATGCAAGATCCCGTTGTGCATCTCTTGATATCTGGAGTGACTGGAAACGTTCAAGCAACCAGCGGCGGTGATACCATAAGGTCGGCGACTTGGTGTGACGATGTAGTGGCGAGGTCAACATGCTATCTATGAACGCGAGTTCCCGGTCAAGTGCTACTTTCAACTCAGAAATAGAACGCGTCTGGGATTTTTGGAGCAGTCTCTTTCGAATATTAGCTGCTGTGAGATGCTCCGGGTCCATGAGCAGCATAACTGCAGAAGCTTGCTCCAATTCCAAGTCATGATCATCCTGCATATTTTTGTAGAACTCCAAAAATATCCCTCGAGCCACGACAAAGGCCTGAACAAGTTTGACCTTAGGTATTGCAATATTGTATCCATCCTGGAGAATATTACTACCTGGTGGCAGTTCGTGGCTTTTCCCAAGTAGTTCAATCTCTAGTTTATCTCCAGGATCGCGGAGTACTGCTACAATGTCATCATAAACCGAACGAGGGTCTCCATGTTTGATGGCCGCTGTATCCTTGGGATCCAGGGCTCTAGACATGGTGGTAAAATGTTCTGTTCTGTTCTGTTCCGTACTGTTGGAAGTTCGTATTACGAGTTGGAGAAAGCTTGCCTCATGAAGCTCCCAGCTAAGGGGCATCTCAGCCTTGCGTGCACGTGCCACCTCTAGCGAGGCGCCGCCGCCGAACCGGCTCAATTTGAAGGCATCGTGTACCACAAGATTTTGTTAGAACACCTACGTCGGAAGGCACTGAACTCTACACACATTGCTGCGATAGCTCGTCTGCCGCGCGCAATCATGCCTTCTGTCCTACTGATCACTTTTGGTCTTCAACTCCTCATTCATCTCATTAACACGGTCGGAGTGTCGACTGTAAATGCTGTGGTATGACCAACCAATCCTCAGAAAGTTCACTCACTAAAACTTACGTGTCTAGCTGTGGAACCTATACAATCGCGTGGCTGCCTCGAAGGTAGCAACGGAGCAGAGAGAGCTGAAAACCAAATATCTGCAGCTGAAAAAGGAACTGAATGCTACGAGCAGTCAGGATCAATTTGCCAAATGGGCCAAGCTGAGAAGGCAGCACGACAAGGTGTTGGAGGAGTTTGAGAAGTCAAGTACGTCACTCTACCTCTGGATGCATATGCGGTGTCTAACTAAGCTTTCCAACAGAGGCTGCTCAAGATTCTACAAAGGCCACCTTCGATCAGATCGTCTCAGTATTGCGATGGCTCGGCACAACCGGTTTGCGAACCCTTCTTCAATTTTGGTACTCAAAGCAGGCTATGTTCTGGATTCCTCAGGGATGGGCACCATACTATGCTGAGTGGTTACTCTCCTTTCCCAGGGCACCGTTGGGCAGTGTCAGCATACAGGCTTGGGTATTGGCATGTGGAGCGATCATCTTGTTGGTCAACGATGCCATTATTGCATTGGTAGGGCTTTGGATTAAGGCAAACAGCAGCACGTCGCAGAAGAGCAAGGGAGAGCCCATGAAGGTCTCGAGCGAAAAGGCTGGCAGTCAAAAAGCAGGAGAAAAATCCAAGGAGTTGTAAATCAATTTTTGTCGGTACATAGCGCATCATAGAGACACATATTATTTATTTGTTTCTCAAAATTTAAAGACGCAAAGACCTTCATGGCTTACGCTGAGGTCTTGCAACACGAATGAGATGACTCTTGGCAGAGTACTTGGGCTTTTTCTGGGCATTCTTTTTGACTCTGAGTGACCATGGGAGAGAGGATCGCTAAAGCTTCGAAAGTGCCACTGGAAGGAATAAAAACATCCACACAAACCGGGTTTCCAAGGAGCTGTCTATCATCGAGATCCATATGAAAGGTGCCTGTATACTAGCCTATGTTACCATACTGATTTCACGAGGAAAACAGAAGATATAAATAAGGCTTTTCGGTGTGCAGGTCTTGTTCTGAGAGGGATTGAATGCAAGAGAAAGGCTTCCTGGAAATTTCAAACTTTTTGATAGCTCCGAGGCGCGCTAGTCCAGGAAGAGTCACCGCCTCTGTGGGACAGCGGCAGAATCGATAACAAAGTTAACGTGTCAGTAATAGCCTTCATCAAACCAGGACCATTCTCTCTCTCCAAATTTGCAAGATGGTTTCTTGGGGAACGTAAGTAAAACCACCTTTTCAATTTATGACCCGCGACTCACAATCTACAGGATAAAATCGGTAGCTCTATTTGTAGGGCCCATACTGCTCCCCAAAGCTATCGCCTACTACCGCTCCGTTCGAGCAGCACCCACGATCCAGGGTATTCCCATCCGGCCAGTGCCCGCGAACGTCTCTCGAGCGCTGGGGATTCTCTTTGTGACGGCGATCCTCTTCTTCGTGAAGACCTTCCCATTCTTTGCGCCCGAGAATATCTTCCAGCTCACAACGTCGCGGCTTCAGATCCCCAACGATGTCCTATTTACGCGCCTAGCTGCCCTGCGACCCGCAAGCCTCACGGCCACAGATCAGATCCTGCGATCCAAATTACACTCGCTGGAGTCCCGCCTGCTGTATTTCCAGTACGGCCCAGACGTGATTACGGGCTGCCAGTTCTGTACGGCTGAGGATCCTAAGAACTACCTCTACTATGCCATCCCCGCCCTGCTCGCTCCGTATCTGCTCAACCTTTGTGTGCTAGCACTTGTCACATCTGGCTTCTTCACTGGGAAAGAAGGCGCAATATGGCGGCGAGCAGCAACGATTGCCGGAGCAGCTGTTGCCCTGATTGAGATATATCTCGTGAGCAGCTATCATTACCAAGCCAATGCGAGAGCCACTCGACTGGAAGATATCGATGCCTTCTTCTGGAAGATGCGTGTATACAGAGGGCTCATGATTGCAGGCGTCGATGCCTTCGTCGGATGGATGTTATATCTCTCCTCGACGAACCGAGCATTTCTCTCACCTCCCTCAGCGGCAGAAAGGGTCGAGGGCGCAACAAAAGCCGTGGAGAATATCCGACGCAGAGTCGGTGCCCTGGCATTGTTGAAGAATACCATCAACCGCGATCCGGATTTGAGACACCTGAACCAGGATTACTGGATCAGGGAGGGCGTGGTGACGGGAGAAGCGATGGCCGAGAGGGAAGTCGTCGAGAGCGTCAACAATGCTCTGCGGAACCGCCTGGATATCCAGAAACTCATGGTCGAATCGTCTGCTCATGTTGATGAGTTTCTCGTTGGCCCAGCGAACGCATCGCTCGCCATGAATGGCCGTGCTTAGTTAGCCCTCTTTGATTTCTGCCATAGAACTAATACATAATTTCCAAAAGTGCACAATGCGGACTCGTGATCTGAAACATGCAAGGTGATTTCATCCTTACATTCCAAAGCGAGCACCGGAAAAGAAAAGAGGATCCAGTTCCCTCGTATCTAAATTGACTCCAAACACCCCATCTCGTCATCTCGTCATCTCGGACCTCGTATCTCACTTAGTATACTGCATTCCACGCATGAGAGATAAGAACTACATGATTGAAAATAAACAAATGAAATTCTCGTATACGGCAAAAGGGTGAACCTGAGTCAATATCTCAGTGCTTCCAGCTATGAACACGTAAAATCAACGGGCTTGCAATGCAAATTTCTAGATATCCGTGTAACACCAGCTAGATATGTGATGATAAGCCGTGTCAGAAATTATAACTTTTGAGTACCTATAATTATTTACTTTTCATATCCTGCGACTTGATGCCAGAACGCCCCAAATTTGCATCAAAGGACTTTTATTATTCTTGCTCTTTTGCAACCTAGATGATCTTACCCTTGTTGACGACAAATCCTTCCAGAGCAGCTAAGACATGATTAGCATTGTTTTCTCTCTCGTAAGTAAGAATCGTGACTTACAGATCGCAGCCCATAGTCTGTTCTCAGCCTCGGTGAATACCAGAGACCTAGGACTGTAGAAGACCTCATCGGCTACCTCTTCGGGGTGTCTAGGCAAGCAGTGCATGAACTTCCAGTTCTCCTTAGCACCTGCTCTCTTGGCTAGCTCATTTGTGATTTGGTATCCTTCGAAGGCCTTTAGTCGCTTAGCTGATTCAAGTTCTTGTCCCATTGAAATCCATGTATCTGTCACGATGATATCAGCATCTTTGATAGCTTCTTCCGGGATGGTGGTCTCTGTGAGCGAACCAGGTGATTGGACACCCTTCGCAGCTCCGGTAATGAGTTCACGCATGCCCGCTGGGATTCCATAACCCGTTGGTGAAGCTACAGACATGTGTACACCCAACTTCGCAGCTGCAATTGCCAGGTCAAAAAGCACATTGTTTGAATCTCCAACCCAGGCCACCTTCAATCCCTCTAGGCCAAGACTTGGTGTGGAAGATAAACTACGTGAGACATTCCCAGAGAAGGCTTCGTTTATTGTGAGGAAATCGGCAATCGTTTGAAGAGGGTGGTAGTCATTGGTCAACGCGTTGATAACTGGTACTGAAGAGTGTTTGGCCAGGTCCGCAACTTCAGAGTGTGCTCCTCCTCGAACAACCATGCAGTCAGTCATGGATGAGATGACAACAGAAGTGTCATATGCGGATTCATTGACCTACGAACCATCAGTACACGTACCCGACCTTTGGACAAAGTGAACTTACCCCCAATTGAATATCATCTTTACCCAGAAACATTGCATGGCCTCCCAGGGTAGTAACAGCAGCTTCCGTTGACACTCGGGTCCTCGTGCTTCTCTTGTTGAAAATCATGGCCACCGTCTTCCCGCTCAAGCTACCAAGCAGGTTCTTGGGCACCGAACCTGACTTGATAGCTTGCTTGTGTGAGCTGGCATTGCGAACCAGAGTCGTCAATTCGGCCGGAGTGAGGTCTAGGGTAGAAAGGAAATGTCGGGGTGCAAAGGGCGAGGTTTTGGGAGAAGCGGGACTGGAATATGAGCGTTTTTGAGCTTTCGACAAGCACTGAAGTGCTGCCCTGGTACCCTTGACTGGAGGCATGGTGATGTGATTGTTGAGCTGCTACAACGTCAATTGGCTTCAGATTGTGTAGAAAAGTGCGGATACCAGAGATAAGTCTGTAGGAAGTGCGCAACTTATAATAAATGATTGTGTGTCACAAATTTACCTTGGTCACCTTTGTAAACTTTTTGACTCATGTGCCCCATTGGATATGCAATGCAGAACTCGCTGCCTTGTATTGGCCTGAACCTTGAAGGCTGGGTTTTGTGGAGACAGATTGCGGGTCTTCAGATAAGCCCAGATAGACTTCACTTTGACATTTTGTGGTGGCGATGACGAGTATTTATCCATCTGTCAGAGCTCTACTGTACAGTAGTAGAAAGTCTTTCATAGTAGATTACACAGTAGCAGACCTGTCACTTCATCCACGTTTTTCCGTACCTGAGCACTTGAGGGTTCCTGAGTTTCCCTGTCACATCTGCCCCTCAAAGAAAGATCTGCGTTTTAGCGTTTCTTGCGCCACTTCTAGTTCGTCCTGCCCCAGCTTTCCAGCTTCCAGCTTTGCTACCAACTTCAACCAACATCCTCAACCCGCCATCAACAACCCTCATCACAACCACATCTTCTCAGATTAGACCTCTACTCACAACATTGCGGAGGAACATAGATCTCCCACAGCTCTCGAGCTGGACTTTGAGAGCCTTCATACTTACAAGCGCAAACAAACCCTTCCACCTCGATCATGTCCGACAATCCGACATCACCGCTGCTTGGCAGCTCTGATCGACCTACGTCAACTCACTCGAATCATTCAAATCACTCGAGCCATTCTCACGAATCTCAGCCGTTGCTATCCAGCGCAGATGGCGCTCCTAGATATGACGGCGACAACCAAAATGCGAACCCGAGAATACCTTCCCCAGCTGCAACATCATTGCGCACACTGCAAAGCCAAGGCCGCACACCAGGCAAAGGTGGACGACGATGGCCCAGCTTCATTGCCATCACAATACTTGGATTGGTGATTGTGGCCATTATAGGCGGCGTATTTTTTGCGCCTGTTGTCGCGGAAGAATATGCCAAGGAATCTGTTGTTATCGAGCCAACAAACCTGTCGATCCACTCATTCACACCAACGGGGGTTAGAGCGAGAGTGCAAGCCAACTTCAAGATGGATGCTTCGAGGGTGAAGAACAAGTCTGTACGAAATCTTGGCCGTTTCGGTACTTGGATCGCAAAAAAAGTTGAAAGCAAAGAATCGCAAGTCGAGGTTTACCTTCCAGAATATGGCAACGTCCTAATTGGCACTGCTGCCATACCACCAGTTGTTGTTGATATTCGTAATGGCCGTACCAACGAGATTGATTTCCTCGCAGACCTAGAACCTGGTGATATAGATGGGATTCGACGAGTGGCTAATGATTGGCTCGAGGGCCGGCTTGGTCAAATTCGAATTTTAGGGAAGGCAGATGTTGCCTTAAAATCTGGTCTTATTTCACTCGGGTCGCAAGCCATCTCCGAATCTCTCGTTTTTGAAGGTCAATCACTCTATCGCTCTTTTGCCTCCCTTTACTTCGGGGAGAAATCATTTGCGAGGTCATGAGAATATTCTGGTCGTGTCATCAGAGGCTGGTCAGTAGTCTGATATTGCACCTGACGACCAGTAGTACTCCGTGTCTACTTGCGAAACCGAATTAAATCATGAGAGCTTCCACTGACATCTCTTCAGGCAATGAACTCCCAGCCATCCCAGCGTATAATATCACGCGCCTCAACTTCCGAGAAGTTCCTATTTCAACAGGTGGTCACCGTGGTATGGCCGCAGATGTGTCTATTACTTTCTTCAACAATTACCCCGTCAAACTCACCATTCCCCCTCTTGGATTTGATATACTTGTCCCGAATTGCGGGCCCAGCGATGAATATATCCGTCTTGCAGATGCTACGACTGCCACGATAAACGTGGAGCCAAACTCACTGGTGAAGGTTGATGTTGGCGGCATTGTTCGGGAAGTTCCAAAGACTCTACTCAAGACATGCCCACACTCGCACTCTTCGCCTCTGGATCTCCTTCTGGACGACTACATCCATGGCAACGATACCACAATTTTCGTCCGCGGATCTAATGCACCCTCGGCGGACACCCCCCAGTGGATAAGCCAGCTTATTTCAAGCGTCACAGTACCTGTGCCTTTTCCTGGCCACACTTTCGACCAGCTAATCAAAAATTTCTCATTGACGGACACTGATTTCAGCCTTCCCAGTCCCTGGGCAGATCCTGATTCTGATGAGTCGAAGCCTAGGATATCAGCCAATATTCAAGTCCTTACTGCTTTACCGAAAGAGATGAACTTCGACCTCAACGTGACGCGAGTTCGCGCTACCTCAGATGTTTTCTACAAAGGCAAGAAATTCGGCGAGCTCAATCTGAAGAAGTGGCAGAACGCCACATCCAAACGAGTAAAGCCCGAGGATGATGATGGTGCTTCTCTTCTTATAGAATCATGGATTAAAAAGGCACCCTTGGACGTCACAGACGACGATGTGTTCACTGACGTGCTTCAAGCACTACTTTTCGGTAGTGATGGGAAGAATATATCACTCAAGATCGCTGCTCTTGTTGACGTGGAGGTGTCGACGGTTCTTGGCGAGTTTGTCATCAAGGAGCTGCCTGCGGAAGGGGCTGTTCCTGTGAAACGTTAGGATGCCGTCCGTTTCTAAAGTTCAGCGCAACTGCACGGAAGCTGACGAGATTTTTACAGCCATCTCTACCGGGCCTGGGTTTAGAAATCTTAAACCCCAAGTCGGCGATCTCAACATCCTCAGCACAGGCAAAACTTCTCTTGAAATCCAGGCGAAAGTCAACTTCACCAACCCTACCGAATACACTGCTCATGTACCTTACATTAGTATAAACATCCTCAACAACGGCTCCGTCATCGGTGAAGCAGTAGCAAAAGATATTGAAGTCGTTGCAGGCAACAATACCAATATTCTAGTGGAAGCAACTTGGGATCCAACCAAGTTCGGAGGAGAAAAAGCACGCAACATCAGCCGAGAATTGATATCTCAATATATCTCTGGATACAACACAACCTTGACATTCCAAACTCATGAAGGCTCAATCCCCAATCAGCCGAAACTTGGTAAAGCGTTGAGCAGATTCAAAATCCAGATTCCAACGCCAAAGCTGTCTACTCCTCATACAGGAGAAGGAGATGGAGATGATGGGGAGAATAAACCACACTTCATTGAAGATGCCACTTTCCACCTCTTTTCATCAACTGCAACCTTCACTCTTCTCTCACCCCTACAACATAGTACAATTTATATAGACAAGATTGATGCTACCGCTTTTTACAACCATACAGAACCTATTGGCAGGATCGACTATGATCTGCCTTTCAAGGTTCCTCCCGGGTCGAGCGTGAGCCCCAAGTTACCAGTCGATTGGTCGCTGGATTCTGTTGGCTATGATGCTGTTCGTAAGGCCTTGGGAGGGACATTGAAACTAGATGCTAAAGGCAATGTCACCGTCAGACTTGGACAGTGGAGCGAAACGGTGTGGTATACCGGCGGCGGTATTGGTGCAAGTGTTAGGTTGTAATAAAAGACAGTCGATAGATTATCATGGCGACAATTGGCGTATTGGATATATTCGGGTCTGGCTGGAGTTTCAAATGGGTACGAAAACAGGAGTTTAAGGTTAGGATCACAGGACCTATCAGCGGTGTAGAAAGTCAAAATACAATAGAAACAACTTTTCAGATATTCTCCCCAAGGCTATAACCCATAGACTTCAGATTCGACCTTGCTACCATCTTTACCCATGTCCATAGATAAGACGGGGCTTGATATACGCCAACCTGTACAAATTCCCAGTTATATTTTACCACGTGAGTGGGATCCCTATCTATTGGTATAACAGCTTATCCTGGGGGGAGAGAGCTTGCATCAACAATCTCATCTGCTTCCTTTACCAAATCCTCTCCAGGAGCATACAAAGGTGATCGAGGAAGAGCCATCAGTCCAGTTCGCTGCGATTCGAGCAATCCGAAAGGTGCGATCAACTTCATAAATGAGTCAATTCTGGTAGGCTTTGCAGAACTATAGATAATTAGCTTTATGCAATGCGCGCGCCAACCTCTGGGAACTTACACTTCCACAATACAACTAGTAGTGCTGATATCCAAGACCTTTCCGCCAAATTGATGTGTGAAGTAAGTGATAGACTTCAAATGTTCATGCTTGAGTCTCAACGCCTCACTGGCAGCCAATTTGCTGGGGTGGAAATCATCTCTCTGCAACATCTCCTCGGCTCTTCTCTGTGCAGATACAGCCTGCTCCTCGTCTGCCTCATATCCTGTAATCTCGTGGTGTTGTTGGAGCTCTTGGAAGTATTCAGGGCCTAGAATGCAGATTTTGGCAAGCAAAAGTTCACGCTGAACGAGGGGTGCTTGTGTGTAGTCCAAAACAGCCCAAACCGGTACCAAATCCTCGAGTTGGCGGCGTGCTTGCTCAACGACGCCGTCTTGTCCCGAGAGAACGATGGTCATGCGAGAAAGGTCCTCAATCTCAGTGGAACAGACGACTAGAGAGTCAATGTTGAAGCCACGGGCAGCAAGAATACCAGAAACACGCGACAAAACTCCAGGCTCATTCTGAACGAGGCAATTAAGGATATGGCGTTTGGGCGGTGCGGCAGATGGAGCTGGGGTCTCGTAGAGGATATTGGAGACTGCAGCTTGTGCAGACCATGATGGAGGTGATTCCTGTATCGGAAGTGGTGAGATGCGACGGTGAATAGCTTTGTAGGCTAATGCTGAGGTTGAAGGTGCTGAAGACTCATATCGTTGGGATTGTCTGGTGAGAGTGACGGCCGACTTGCGATGGAGGGATGTTCGGATGGGCAGAGACAAAATAGCTTTTCGAGAAGCCATTGTGAGATGGGAAATGCCTTGGAGGCACTGAATTGATCAAACAATTGATCTCAGGAAGCTTCTGTGAGGTCCTGACGCATCAAGGTGGGAGGATTGGAAATTCGAAGCTTTGGACCGATGTCGCTTTGAAAAAGGAACAATCAGTCAAGAGTCACCATTCTAGCGTCGTTCATTGGTGTGTGAGCGTGACGACGGGTCCGGGGAAGCGCTAGAAGCTACCGGGTGCGCGCAGAATTTCCGGCTGGCCTTTCAGCCTCAAGAATTTGTTGCTGTGCCTCGTCCTGCTCATCCAGGTCGGTTCACCACCACATTCCCAAAACATAATTTGAGTCGCACTCATTCACACAACCACCGCTCCTCCCAGATCGCATACGTCTACTGGACGCGACCTGGCCCAACATGGACGATACTGAACGTCGCACAGCAAAGCGCTCGCGATTCGACCAGACTGAGCCTGAGCCAAAGAGAGCCTCGCGATTTGACAGGCGCTCACGATCCCCTCCGGCAAGAAAGCATGAGGGCAGACGCAGCAGAAGTCCTCTTTCTGGAAGTCCTGCTACAGAGTCAGCAAAGAAGAGTGGCATTGACCCAGCTGCCGCCGCAGGTTGGTTTCCTTCCCTGCCACAAAGATTCCATTCACATCACTAATACAAGTACAGCTGCTGCCGCCGCCAAGATTAATGCGCAACTTCAGGCCAAGAAGGGCGTCCAGCATGTCGATGTTCCTCCTATTCGATCGGTATACAAGTCTGGTTAAGGGAAGTCGGTTGAATGCTGACTGTATATAGGCCATGAGTCCTCCCGGCAAATCAGCCTCGCCTGCAGCATCTGGAGCAGGTAATAATAGCGTTGGTACAGTTAATGGTGAGATGTATATCGCAGATGGCGATTATATCAGAGATATCGAGGTCAACGATCTTCGTAACCGCTACACACTGACTAAAGGCTCTACTCAAAAGATGGTAAATACTCCTTGTGTTAAATTCCACTGATACATCAGGCTCTTCTTGATAGGTCTAGCAAGATCTCATTCTCCTTATAATTTCCTATGAAATCTTGTGTGGAGACTTTCAAGCTTACCTGAAGCGCGATAGCATTCATTCAAAATCCCTCTTTGGCATCTGCTGACCTCCGCTGCGTGACATCTAGATTAAGGAAGAAACCGGCGCTGGTACGCTTTACCTACACCAACTTACGTTTTAGAGAGAATTACATATTGACTTTTCAAGATGTCACCACGCGTGGAAATTACTACCCCGACAAGAGTATGGCAACGGCTGCGGTATGTGATTTCCTCCCTTGTTGGCTGAGCAAAGTCGCTAATTCCTTCTCAGAACCCGCCACTCTATCTCCATGTCACAAGCACATCGAAGCGAGGACTTGAGCAAGCAGTTCAGAAGATCGAAGAACTTATGAAACAGGAATTACCTAATCTAGTTGACGAACGCCGTTTCCGAAGACGTGAGCCAGAAGCAGTTGAAAGAGACGAGTATGGCAGAGTGAGTAAAATTTTGGCAATTGACAGTTTACGACTAATTCAAATTAATAGCGCAAATGGCCAGAGGAGAAGATTGCTATCGACTTTGAGCCAGTCCCTGGATTTAATCTGCGTGCACAGGTCGTTGGTCATGGAGGGGCTTATGTCAAGCATATTCAACAAGAGACCAGATGCCGTGTTCAAATTAAAGGTCGCGGTTCCGGCTTCATGGAGCATGGAACTGGCCGTGAAAGTGATGAGGATATGTATCTTCATGTTGCGTAAGCAATCTTAATCTGCTCGCCGATTTTGTTTTTGCTGACATTTGATAGTGGTCCTGATCCAAATGAAGTACAAAAGGCCAAGGAGCTTTGTGAGGATCTCTTAAAGAATGTAAGAGAGCAGTATGAAGAGTTCAAGAACCGCCCACCCCCACAACGTGGCTATGGTGGAAGCACAGGTTATGGAGGAGAGCGAGGCTACGGCGACCGTGCACCTGATAGATCAAACTCATATGGCGGCGGCGGTGGTGGAAGCGGTTACGGTGGCTATAATTCACCTGCTCCAAACACGCCTGGAGGTGCCATGAGCCCAACAACTGCACCTGGTGCTAGTGCTGGTGCTGGTAGTCCCTCTACCGCTGACTATACCGCTCAGTATGCCCAATATTATGCTTCTCAAGGCCAAGCAGATCCATATGCAGCTTATGGTGGTTATGCAGCGTAAGTTGGTTGACCTAGTCTATCGACATCTACTAACGTTGTTCAGGTATGCTCAATACTATCAACAATACATGGCTGCAGCTCAAGCAGCACAGCAGCAAGCGCCTCCTGGTGCCCCTGGCTCTGCTCCACCTCCACCTCCCAGTGATGCACCACCAGCCCCTCCTGGAGGAAGTGGATCATATGGTGCTGTATGTATCTCATAGCTCGATTTTTTATCTTTTGCTGACACTTCTATTAGGTTCCTCCGCCCCCTGGCCTTTAATTCTTTAGAAACCCTTTAAACTCAGCAATTTCCATGGGATGGGTAGTTTGTAACCACGATGAGAAATCGTAGTTACTGGATCTTAAATCCTGTAGAAATAACCAAAATCATGCATGGTGTTATTTGAGGGAGTGGTAGATCAGGTCAACTCAATTCTACTCAACACCTGATTTTCGTCTTCATCCTCGCTTGCCATTTCTTCAGCATCGGTGTCCTTGAATGTGAGCCTCGAGCCATAAGATATGCATAGCTCCTCGCCTTTTTTAATATGCCGTAAAGTGGTGTATCTAATCAAAAGATTCGGAACGTCACGTTTCCACCCAATATTTTGATGTAGACTTGAATGGTTGAACATGCTCCCTAATCCTAGTATGACAGCTTGTGTTGTAGAAGGTGGTTTGGCTGCTCCGGTATCTGCTGCTGTTTCTGAGGGTGCTGTGTATGGCCAGTTGCTATGGTTTTGTCAGTGGTCAATTTGCGTAATATTGTGAAGTAATTACTAGGTGTAGTTATAGAGATCAGTCTTTCTAATATGCTCTTCATTCTCAACGGGATCTAAGACCAAAACCGGACAGATGTCAAGCAACGTGTGAGCAGCAATATCTTGACCTGCAAAAATACCACGTCCTATCAAAATATAACGTCAGAGCATGAAAAAAGGCTGATGCATAATGGGCGAGTCAAACCTTTAGGTGTGTTCATTACAAGCACCATACCTTGAGCTCGACTCAACGGAATCCCCTCCTCAGCGCCATCCTCATTGGATTTCTTCTCGAGAGAACCCATTGTGTGTAGATATTGTTCATGTGATTGTGGAAATCTCATGCAAAATTTAGTCGCCTCTCCGAGTTGGCTTCCGAGTCTTATCGATAAGAGAGCGGGGCACGGACAGACAGACTTGAGGAGCTTCACGGGCATTCCCCCACACAAGCTTCATTGCAGGATGATTTTACCATAAAGAACAAGGTAATGAACATGGCGCATCAGCGCAACATCTCTACATTGGAAGGAGTGAAAGAGAAGCACTCTATATCGTTGAAAGTTCTCAGGCACGTCTCAATCTTTTGCTCCGAGACTCGTGGCACTGAGTAGATTGTGGAATATATACTAATTTGAGGGTTTCCGGACAGGCTTTCGAGACCTTCTCTTTCTATTCAGCATCCTCTACCTACCCCATCACCCTCACCTACAGCTAAATATGCCTCCCCGGCGGCGAGTCTCGCCTACCCAAGTACCAATACGGCTGAGAACTTCATCCTGTCTCCGCTACTCACCCTCCCACCCGCTTTTGGTTCGGCATATGTAGGAGAGACGTTCAGTTGTACGTTATGTGCGAATAACGAATTGCTTCCCACCTCGGAGCCGGCGAAGACCATAAGCAATGTGCGAATCGAAGCCGAGATGAAGATCCCCAGCTCAGGCGATCCCATTGCCCTCGAACTCGGACCCGCCGTCTCAGAAGAGAAAGAGGACGGGGAGCCTTTGAGTTATGAATCAAGTCTCCAGAAAGTGGTCAACTTTGATTTGAAAGAGGAGGGCAGTCATGTCCTCGCCGTCACTGTGACGTATTCCGAGACAACGCCGACAAGCGGACGGGTACGCACATTCAGGAAATTATATCAGTTTGTCTGCAAGGGCTGCATGGTGGTGCGAACCAAATCAGGCGTCTTGCCTTCGGTAAACAAAGATGCTGAGGGGGAGGATCTCAGACGCTGGGCTCTGGAGGCACAGCTGGAGAATAGCGGAGAGGAGACTATCACGCTTGACACGGTCAACTTGGCTACAAAGGACGGGTTTCGAGGGTTCGGCTTGAACTGGACCGAATCTGGGGACTCCGAGAGGCCTGTTCTCAATCCTGGCGATATCCAGCAGGTTTGTTTCGTCGTGGAAGAGACGGCTAGATCACCAGAACCAGAGGATGGCAGGTTGATTTTTGGCGTGCTGAATATTGGGTGGAGGGGGAACATGGGCAATAGAGGATTTTTGAGTACAGGTAGCTTAGGTGCTAGACTAAGGTAAAATTCCGAAGAATGCTTCTGGGGGTTAGATTGCGAAATGAATTAAAGCAATTGATTGTCATTTCTTTTGAATGATTTTGATCTACTACGAGAAATGCGGGATTATGATGACCGTGTGTACTTGTTGGATTTTCGTCCTTTTAACGCTTCTTGTCGGTTAACTTTATAATTATGGAACAAGATAAGAGAGCATATACATAGCATAGTAGGCCTACGGTATTCCTCGTTAGATCCATACTCATAAATTCGCTTCTCGCAATGAGCAGAAGTGCTCTTACTTCTAGTTAGTTCAAGCAATACTACGAGGAAAGAGTTTTGGGGATGCGTGGGGGAGTTACATATCGGTGGACATTGTCAACATGGCCTTTTGGGTCTTTGTTTGTCTGCTCGTCTAGGAACCACATAGAAGCCGCCTGTCGCTTACTACCACAGTGTGTCCTACTACAAAACTTGAGGTATACTGAGAGGGGAATTTTAGTGGTGAAGGTGCACATCGATGGCATGCCTTTCCTCTTCTATTTTCGTACTTAAGAAGTTTATATTGTTTACTGAAAGACAGTACTTAGAAATAATCAAGCAGCTATGAGTTTTTTGAATGGTACTTGGCTATTCCGAAGCACATGGCAAATACGAATCCCATAAGCACCAAAAGCCATTATTTTCTTACCTAGGTAGTATAATAATTTCTTAAGCACGTAACTCTTACCTGTTAGCTATCAGCTCAAAGTACATCATACCTCTATTGGAGCTCCAACGTTAGGACGATGACTTGTCAAATTATTAAACAAGGTGAGGTAATATGCCTATAATAGTTGCCTACCTATGATTTGATTTGTCAAGTTTGAAGAACACGTCGTACGAATGCCCTTGATCTCCCTTGCCCTCGGATTGAGGCAATATGCAGTGGACGCGTGTATCTATAATCAGACCCTGTTAAGTCTTTCAATATTGTACCAAAACTTTGCTTTTCCGACCTCGAATTTTTCCATAATGGGAATCAGCAGCGTGACAGTACATGGTTAACATGTACTTAACAGAATGACCAAATCAAGTAACCTGAATGGGACGGTCGTCGGGTTATTCAGATCTATCAAATATCATACCGCCGGCACTTGGTTTAGTATCAATGCGCAGTCCCAAGATCCAGATAGCGGGAATGCTAACCCAAGTCATGTCGCATTTTGTAATTTCTTGACGTCGGCTCGCGGGTCACTTTGATTGCAGCAACAAGGAAGAATCTCCCAACGTCGGTATTGACACAACCGGTACCAAGTTTTCGTTGCATGACGCAAACTGGGGATTATTTTTGGACTGCCGTCTCGTCACTTCTCAGCTGGAGAAAAACGAAAGAAGTGAACTCGGCTAGCGAAAGTAAAGGGGTTCGTCTGTCCCAGTCCCAGGCCCAGGATCATGTATTCTCTTTAGTGCTTGGGGTGTAGGACAAACTACCCTTTTTCATTTTTTACTCTTTTCCTGGGATTCAAGGATGAGGCTACTTGTCAGTCGGGCTCGCAGTACCGAAGATAAATAGCAAACTTGCGTCATGTCCCGGCATTGAGGAATTGGGAAAACTTTATTTTTGGCTCCGCAAGGATAGCCATGAGGAGGGATCACTTGTAGGTCTGAGGAAGGAAAAAAGGAAGGAGTGGGAGATTTATTGGCATGATCTTCAGGGTCGCTTTTCCCGTTCATCCCTTACTTGCCTCTCCTTCCTTCGCTTACCGGTACTTGCTGGGCTGCAAGTGAGTGAGCCGTGAGCTGAAAATAAACCCGAGTTTGGGGGGAGATTCCGCTTAGCGATGCTCTCATCTCATCTCGTCTGACCTCCGGTGACAGCTCTGGGCGAGCTACGTAAAGTGCACCAGGCAGAGTTTAGGTTGCAGTAGCCAGTCGCACAGATGTTTTTTCTTGTTTCCTCCCGCTCTCATGCCTCTCTCTGTGCTTCCCGGTTAGCGGATCTTGCAATCTTGCAGCTTGCATCTCACAAGATCTTGTGCTCTCGAGCCCGGAAAGTTTGTGGAGAAACCTTGTTTGCGTGGTCGGTAAAGGTCTCGCGGACTGCTAAGACTCTTGGTCTGAATCTTCTAGGCCTCCAGCTACAGTAGAGACAGACAGTGATTGTATGGGTTAGGTTTATGAGGATCAGGTGTTGACTCCTAGTACTTCTGTGTAAACTATAGGATAAAAAACTGGAGATGCCGCTTTCGATATTCTTTATTGCTTTGTTAGCAATTACTAATGAGTTTGGGCTTCGTGGTATTTTGCCAGATTAAAATAGCGACGCTTCGAAAGTATAATCGGTGCACGGTGGGTGCAGGGAACATTACAGACTTACAGTACCGTACGGTACGGTAGTGACCTCTGTGACTCGGCCGGTAGACCATCCAGTGGGAAGAAAATTGGTATCGCAAGTGACAAGATAGGTACGATACTCAGAAGTAAGCACCATAATAATTACAAGGTACTGTATCTCGGCAAGGGAGTCAGCGAGCCCATCAAGCCAGCCGTTGCACTTGTACAACGCTGCAGGCGGAGTCCCTGCAGATGATGCAGCATTAGTTCTTACAACGCGTCAGAAACACGAAAAAGCGCGCTCTCTCGAGGTTTTGGGATGGTTTTGTTTGCTTCGCCCCGAAAGGTGGGATCCCGAAACAAATGAAGTTATTGTCGAAGATTAAGGGGTTGGCATCGAGAATGCTCAAGTGGAATAGGGGCTGATGCATCTAGCCGAACAAGGGAATTCGCAGGCCAAGCTTTGGATATGTGACCTCTCTCTTTTTGTCTTGTTGCTTTTCCCCCTAACCGCTATCTTGCATGCGTTTGTCATGTCGACTACCCTGTTTCTCTGGCCCAGCAGCAGCAGCAGCAGCAGCAACCGGATCTTGATAATGCCAAATCACAAAAGCAAACAAGTGAGATGCAAGATCCGATTCATGCAGCGAGAGGAATCGGTGGCCGCTTTATACTGATACGGGCTTTGTGCTTCGTAGTAACTGTATGCTTCTGAGTAGGTTAGTTATGCTTTATGGTAACTAATCGCTCTATAGCTACTAAGTGCCTTGAATCCACCCAACTGGCTTATAATGTTTATCTGTAAAACAACCAATTGCTCCGTGGTGATGAGATGTTTCCAAGCAACAAAGAAGAGATCATCAAATGCTTCAAAGATAAAGCAGCTGGCCTGGTATGCCCCTTTTTCGATTTGATATTATTGCCGTTCACCGCCTGGCTTCGCACCACCAGTGGGATGCTACCGTATGCTACCGTATGCTACCGTATGCCACCGTACTCCAGTCTCCAGTTTCCAGTCTCCAGCAACAGAAAAGGTCCCTGAAACAGTGCCCCAAGATTCTCATTCAGGCTAGACGGGATGCCTCCAGCCGGCTCTAGTGATGGCGGCGACTTAGTTCTGAGTAGTCGAGTGACAGCAATTTAAAGACCAGACTATCCCACATCTGCTCATGTATCTAGGAGACTTTGCTTAGGCTAAACAGCTGGGCGGATTTCATATAGAGTTGACTTGTTAATGAAGTATTCTATGGCTTGCATAGTCATGACTGCTCATATCCCATGCCCCCAATTGGGATCTTCATGCCCCTCCCGGAGTAAACACACCGAACCAGTGCGGCTTGCGATAGCTTCAGGGGAAAGCAAAGTCAAAAGAGAGTAGTTAGTGACGCTGCCGGTAATCAGATGAAGATGAAGCAGGACGTGTAACGGTTGCCAAAGTTCAGACGGGGAAGAGAAGGAAAGGCAAGGCGATGGGGAGTCCTCCTCCACCCACCCCCCTGACCACTAGACGACTTCTGCTACTACAGCGTCTACTACCTCTCGACTCTCGAGTGATTTGACTCCTCGTACTTTCACCACCCTCCAGACTCCAGAGTCCACTCACCTCTGGCTTCTCCTGGCAGACCAACACCATTCTGAACACACTCGACGATCTTGCGACATCGAGAAGACCCTTTTGGGTGCAAGATCTTCTGGTGCTTCGGACTTGCCTGGCAAAGAGGTTCGACACCCGCGATAAGGATTCCCCCCAAGGCTCAAGCTCAAGGACAGGGACAGGGACAGGCTCCACGGCGCGTTGCACCAAACCTGCCCCAATCTGCACAGTGCACAGTGCAGTGCAGTGCAGTGCTGCATACGGAGGCATTGAAAAAACAACCTCTGAGTCGCCGCCGTACTGTACGCGGACAAGTACAAAGGACAAGTGCAATTCATAATAATACGACGGAGGTATAACCTGCCCTGACCTGACCTTACCGCTCGCTGGTCTACATTCCAACGACCCTGTACCTGAACTCTACACAAACACGACGAACGCCATCCTCTCCCACCAGCGGCATCTAGTTCTTCACCTCCAGCCTGTCCCCAAAACCCTATTTCTGCATACGTCCTCGCTCTCCATACCCCCACATCCCAATTGCGAATACACAACCGTCCACGGCATTTTGCTCTCCAGACCGGCACACCATCTCTGCTGCTTGCGTCCGACTTTTGCATCTTCTCCACTGTCAGCCCTTTTCGCATTTTCTACTTCTTCGTCTTGGATCTTGGATACGACTTCAGTCAAAACAAAGCATCTGCTAGTCTTCGATGCAGTGCTAGAGGAGGAACGTGAACTTTACGCACGGCAACTCTGCCCCACTGGTTGATTCTGACGCGCTGCAGATTTTTGGCATGCCATGGACTCCAGCTCTGCTCCTCTGGCCGATTACTTTTGGATCGCTGGTGTAGATTCTTTATCATATGGAGAGGACTTCTCTTCGAACCCACGAGACAAGACGAGCAATGGCGCACCTCCGTCTCCGAATGTCGAGGCAACGATAGAGGAAGGCAGTGAGCCAGATACAAGCCCGGTGACGAGCAATGGCACATCACATACAGCTGCCCGACATTCTCGCAATAACTCATGGAATCGCCTCAGCAAATTATCGAACGATGCGCGGAACTCGATACAGACCCTCGACGAGCTCGACCATACAAACAGTAATCGGAGTAGTGTCACAATTAAGGCTGGACAGACAAATGGCAATGGGTCATCGCTCTTTGCAGACTTTGACTTTGACAAGGCGCTTTTCAAGTTTGCGAACGAGAGAGAGAATTTTCTGGACGATTTGAGCTTCAGCGCAGGAGCCCCAGTACAAAATAGACCTCCCATGACCAATCCCAAAGCCGAACGATTACGATATGACGATGGCGAAGGACCTAGCTCGAGCTTAGGGAGAAAGAGTCCTCTGCGGAGTGTAGGGGGGAGTATTAGAAGGAAAATAAGTTTTCGAGATATGAATAGCATGAAGAGACAACCTTCCTCAGTCAACAGAGCAAGTGAGTACATGCAACCCTGGCATACTTCTGCAGAAGGAAAAGGCCCTCTTGATGGGCGGAGAAGCGTAAAAACATTTTTGGTGCCGAGATACTAATTAATCCTGCGAAATAGCTTCTGTGCGAACATCAAGACGCATGAGCAACTACAATTCTGTCATACCTCCCCCAGAACCCCTGAATGCCGATCCCGATATGCATCCTCTAAAGCGACGATTTGAGCCAGTCTTACTCGATAGGTACCCCCCGAAGGGCTCAGTAGACGAGGCGAAGAGGAGAGGACGATTTCCCGATTATGTGCCTATGTTTGCATTTCCAAATGATATAAATATTGTGTCTTCCGACGAGCGGCCTCGATCGACCTGGCATGGATTTGCTATGACCTCGGATGATAACTCGAAGATTTATGGAATTACGGTGATAGTTTGGATGCCTTTAAACCAAGACGCTGCAGCGAATGTGGAAAGAAGATGCGAGCAATGGCGACAGGCGCATATGTCAAACGAGGAACGAGAACTTGCTGCAAGCTTGGGAGAAAGATTGGCAATGGAAAGGGCCAACTTATCACAATTATTAGCAAAATTACCTAGCGCCGTGTCTGGATCGGCTGCCAGAGAATCATTGGAGGAGCAAATTAGTGCAGTGGAAGAGAAGATCGGGCTCATGACTGATATGTTACGACCTGTACGACACGGTGCTGCTGCAAAGATCGATGGCTTAACAGATGGAGAGACTGGGCTTTGGACACCAAGAGCCTATGGAATCTTAGGAAGAGATGCAAGCATGACGAGTTTTTGGAAAGAGTGGTTAAGAGCTGTAGTGGTCCCCATGACCGACGGAGCAATACTTAGAGTCCCAGCGAGTTCACCGAGGGTTGGCAGGTGGCAGCCTTTAGAACGATACGTTGTTAATTTGTGTACCGAGGCATTTACTCCGATATCTTCTGTTACGCAAGTCGAGCTCGCAGTACGGGAATTACGACTCTTCGCCAGAAAAGAAGCCGCCAATGAACTTCCCGAATCTCGGAATACGGACCTTTACGCACTGTTCAGAGCCCTGACACTACCAAATATTGTTGCTTTGCTTGAGTTTGCGCTGTCAGAGTCAAGAATCATTTTCTTATCATCTCATACAGCGATGCTCCACCTCGCGAGTAAAGCCCTCGCCAGTTTACTCTACCCATTTAAGTGGGCAAGCATATTCATACCAGTGCTTCCGGCCAGGCTCCTGTCAGCCCTCGAAGCACCTTGTCCTTACATTGTAGGGATTGAAAGAAGATACGAGAATATTGAACTTCCTGATGAAGATTATGTGTTGGTTGATCTAGACCAGGACATCATAGAATCGACATCTGCTCCCATACCATTGCCAAAACAACAGCGAAGAAAGCTAGTCGCGCTACTTCAACTCGCCGCACCGCATCATAATAGTCGAGGAGTCGCCGTTGGACCACCACCTTATGCAATCGAGACTTTCCCCTACGATGCTTTCTCGTCAGAAAATCCTACATTATTTACCCAGAACGCTGCCAAGAGTACCCTAGGAAGATATGTTAGCCAGAATTCGACCGCCTTTGGGGAACCGGATGAGCATTCGGCATCAAAGGTAACTTCTGTCTTCAATGCATTCTTACAATCTAAGAACGACCATACACGTGTCGAACGTCCTTCGACAAGTAGATCAAGCAAAGCAAGTCCTCCCGCTTCATTATCACCTGTCTCTGGCCATTACCCTGTATTCCCCTCCACACCCACCACACCCGTTTCCCGAAATGACTCTGGATTTGCACTTACAACTACTTTGAGAGAAAAGAGGTCCGGCCACTTTGATGCTGTTTCGAGAAGAAGTTCATCCTTTGGTATGGAACGCGCACCAACACTCCGTAAGCCAAATGTGCCATTTACCAACGGCCATGCTTCGAGTCTTTCAACTTCGGCTCTATCCATTGGAGACGCCAAATCCACTTATGGATATGCCCCTTCTACATATGCTGCCTCTACCTTAGCCGCGTCGACAATAATGCCTAACATGCTCATGCAACCAGTACGAAATACTGACACTACCATATGGGTTGAAGGTCATTGCTTCGTGCTGCACCTCCACGACAACTCCTCAGTTTGCTCTATTTGTGAAGACAGATCAGAAGGAGACGGGATTTACAAATGCAGTAGCTGTTCTACGATATCCCATGGTCGCTGCTTGGGTCAAGCGTCCCTTGTTTGTCCTGCAGCTTTTCATCCGGATCGTGTGAGAGCAGCTTTTGTGCGATGTTTTGCTAGTCTACTTTTCACATACCGCAAGTATCTGAATAGACCGTCACGGGAACAGAAGATTAGTGGCCAGATTTACGGCTTCGATATGGATGGATTCGTGAGGAGCTTGCCAAGTGAACATCAAGAGTATATATCGATGCTAAAGCAAACTCAAGGTAATTCCAAAGCTCTTACCATGCAAGTGCAAGCTCGCTAACAAAAAGAACCAGCATTCAATGAATTCATCCATGAGCGAGAATCAACCAACGCCAATGACCCCGGCATCCTCCTCTTCGACTCCATCATTTTAGCCAAGCGAGCTCGTGGCCGTTCCTCCTTTTCATCAAAACCTCTCTCCATTTTCTCTTCACGTTCCAGCTCGCGCCAGATCTCTCATCTCGAGGACACTTCAGATCATCTGTGGCGATCAGCAGCAGTACCTACACCCAGTGCCAAATTTCCTCCCGGCGCCGACTATCGCAGCGTCGTGAGCCGGATTCCAGCTCAGCTCGATCCAAGCTTGATGAAGGAGCCACGCACAATCCAAGGTATCCCGCGGATCGATGGACCCGGCAAACGAGTCGGCAGGAAAGCAGTCCCCAGTATGCTGGGGACCAGTGGCAACAAGAAATAATCAGGATAGTAGCACTTTTGTTTTTGAAAATGGATAGGATATTTGTGTGTTTTTTGTGTAAGATTAGGATACCTTCTTAAGAAGAAACGCGGAGCAAGCAGTAAAATTCACGGGTTGGAGCATAGCGAGGATTGTTTGATTGAAAGCAAAGCAAAGCAAAAAGTTGAGACTTGGGAAGAAACGCGCTGCATGGATTGGAGGAAAAGTAAGGCACAGCAGAGCAGAGCTGGGGGAAAGCGAAGCAAAGCAAAGCATAGGAGTTTCTTTTCTCTACGTTCCTTGGACATTACTTAGTCGGGCCCCAGGTTGGGGTTTCATCTTCCTACCCTCTTTTCTTTTTCTTTTTTTTCAAAGAAGAAAAAAAAAACACCATTTAATTTTTTGTTGATATATCATCAAGTCCGTGTCGTCTTTGTCTCACATATTTTTGCTGATTCGTTGGGCTGTTGACTTATTTGCCCTGACTGACTGATTACAAAGGAATGGCACGTAGATTAGGGATAAGTTGTATACCTGCCTACCTGGGTAGGTGTGTAAATAAGGTTTTCCATTTTTTTCTCTTCTGTCTCGATGATAATTCATGCCTGCATACATGTGATGCATGACAGTAGTTACGGGGTCGTGGTACCCAATAGAGGAGCGAGGAATGTCAGTATCCTTTTTGCTTTCCTTTTTTGCAATCAATGCATGCATACTTCATGCACGCGCTCGAGCGAGCAGATATTTGCAAGGGTTTATGGAAGGAATGTCTCGGAATCTCGATTTTTATCGGCTTTGGGCCGGTGCCCGACGAAGGGAGGCTATTTTATCCTATTCGTCGCTTATTTTCTCGGTCAATTGATTTGCATCAAGGTACGCAGTATTGATCGTGAGAGACGTACAGTAGCGTGCCTGAGGATGCACGATGAATAGAAGAGAGAGGTGATTATTGGGCACTGCCAAGAAGGTGCTGCATAGGTTTGCATATAGAAGAGGTTGGTAAAAGTTTGATTTCTCTCCACTTCATTCAGACCGGAAACAGTCACATCAGACCATGTCATCTATCTCATGATCATCCTCCCTCAAATGAAAGCAAAGATGTGCGTCGCTGGAGAACAAGAGAAGGGTACGAGATTATCCTGTCGTAAAAACGCCATGCCATCAAATTCCCCCATAAAACTTCGAGAGAATATAAAACAGGATCATCCCAGGATCCATAGTACCGACCCATGCACGCAATGCTTTTGCTTCTCATCACCAACAAATGGAAGGGTTACTACAAGTACAAACTCTGTGCGGAAACGATATCTCTACGGATCTTGGCAAGCGACTCTTCGAATCGAGTAGCGAGCTCGTCAGATCCCATTACCTTAGCTGCCTGTGCCATCTGTCGAAGAAGTTCCTCAAGTCGGCGGAAAAGACGGATAAGGGAACCTTCGTAAACATCGGTCATCTTGCAAATCTCTGCGAAGCTCTTGCCTGTTGCCCAAGAAAGAACAACTTCCATGAGTTCGTACTTGAAAGCCTGAACATACTCTTCTTCGTTGACATTCAGTTTGCTTTCTTGACTGACTTTGGCGATAATCCGAGCTTGAGCTTGGATCTCACGGAAAGGCTTTGCTAGTTCTTCTTTTAGAGGTGGGCATTGACTCTTCTCCTCGAAGATAAAGCACGAAAGAACGGCCGCGATGAGTTCAGGACTGAGTTCGTTGAAGAAGCGGTTGAATAGAAGTTCAGATAGAAGAAGCTCGTGACCATCGCCAGTAGATGAAATCTCACAAGCGACTCGAGCCTTCAACTGAACGACTTCTTGATCATTTATAAAATCAAGACGACGAAGAACACGCTTCCGTGACTTGAGTTCGTCAAGTTGCATGATGCTCAATGCAGCTGAAATTGACTTTTTCTTCTCTTTAATCTTCTTGCCGAGTTCCATCTTGACAGAGTATTGGTTGTACAGCTCAGGTAGGCGAGGAGAGTTGTGTAATGGATTAGAAAGGAGACGAGATTCAAGCAACTCGATCTTTCGCAGAAGCTTTTTGAAAGAATCATCGGTAATGCCCATGTTTTCGATTGGATCGAGGATTGCGATACCATCAGGGAACCTGCGTTTCACTTCATCGAGAGATTTGCGCACGATGTTACGCTGGTCTGCAGAATGAAGTTCCTTGGGCAAGAATATGCGAACATGGCCAATTGCCTCAATGCACGATAGAAGCACTGGTACCACTTCCATCTTGCCTTTCTCACCTTCTCCTGGAGGTCGGATACCGGACGGTAGGTCAGTCTCGGTCTTAGTGCCCACCGTAGAAGACTCCGAGACGGGTAATAATACATCCAAAATGTATGATTGTTGAGGTTCAAAGTCAGCAGTCTGGCCCTTTGGAGCACGACGCTGAGTGAACTTGACTACAGCACCCCAACCGAAATCATAATCCATATACTTGATATGCACAACACGACCCGGTTGCATGAATTGTAAGCAATAGTTGGGATGGTTGATCACATCTCGCATATCTTTGGCATACGATGTGAGTTGTTGCCGAAGGTCGTAGTATTCTTTGATCGTTGCCTCGTCTGCTATTTCCATGCTTTCTTTTTCCGTATGCAAATCTTGAAGTTCATTTTCTAATCCAGAAACACTTGATGTATTTTGGAATTGATAGAAACAATGCTCCAACATAAATTCTGGAGAAATGCCTTCGACTCTCATGAGGTTGAGAATCATGTTATATCCGAGATAGAACGCCGAATTAAGTTTGTCTTGCTGTCCTCGTACAATCTCCTTGGCTGTGGCCGGTTCCATCTTACTGTCTATCATCATAATGACAATACCTCTGTCATCCAAACCTCTACGTCCGGCACGACCAGACATCTGAACGAATTCTGAGGGCGTCAGATGTCGTGTAGCAACGCCGTCAAATTTCTCCACACTGGTGAAAACTACAGTTTTAGCAGGCATGTTCAGCCCAATTGAGAATGTTTCTGTTGCAAAAAGAACCTTGATCAAATTCTCTTGGAACAAGATCTCGATCGTCTCTTTCAGAATAGGAAGAAGTCCAGAATGATGAACTCCAATACCACGTCGAAGAAGAGGCAGAATATGTTGTATTTGAGGAAGAGTCTTATCTTCTTCTGACAACGACT
Source organism: Pseudofabraea citricarpa (assembly GCA_029641185.1). Lineage (NCBI taxonomy): Eukaryota > Fungi > Ascomycota > Leotiomycetes > Helotiales > Dermateaceae > Pseudofabraea > Pseudofabraea citricarpa. Next base: position 1,503,693 of record JAPWGK010000009.1, read on the forward strand.
CTATCGCACTTTCAAACACCTTTGTTACCATCTGCTTTTCCGAATCATCATTGAATGCCATTGAACTCATCTGCAGGGCATAAGCCTCACACTCTCTCTTGCTGAAACTGAAAACAATCACAGGATTGTAGTGCTTAAGCATGATCATCTTGACGATTTTGTAAATGTCAGAGCCCTCCTTGTTTGCTCCCTTATTTGTCTTCTTATCTTTGCCCTTTCCTTTCCGCTTTGCGTTTATATCGTTCGGGTCAGCACCCTTTTTGTCCTCTATCGTCGCCATGGCTTTTTGAAAATTGTCTTCCCTAAAGTTGCCTTTCTCATCCACAATCAAGTGGATGCCATCAGCGCCAGCGGGGAAGAAGTAATGTTGTAAAGGCGTTGGGCGGAAATCGGTGTATACAATATGACATGGCTGGTTATGCGTTTTGGTGATCCATTCAGCAAATTGCATGGCATTAGGAATCGTAGCGGATAAGAAAACATATCGAACTTTGTCGGGCAGCAAGATGATCGTCTCTTCCCACACAACACCTCTCGTCTTGTCGCGCATGTAATGAATCTCGTCGAAGATAACCCATGCGACTTCTCGCATAATTTCCGAACCTCGATATAACATAGATCTTAAAATCTCTGTAGTCATAACAAGACATGTGGCTGTGGGGTTGATGGTAACATCTCCAGTCATCAGTCCAACATCTCCAAACTCTGCAGCAAACTCTCGATATTTCTGGTTGCTTAGCGCCTTGATTGGACTTGTGTAAATGACTCTCTGGTTGTTCTTCAGACTCTGAGCAATTGCATATTCTGCGACTACCGTCTTTCCAGCACTCGTATGTGCCGACACCAGAACACTTTCCCCTCTCTCTATCGATGCGATTGAGACCTTCTGGAAAGGATCTAATTCAAAGGGCCATTTGCGCGCCGGTGTTTCTGGCGAATTATGCTCTGAGATGGGGATGTAGACGTAATCGGGCGGGAGGGAGACTTGATGCTGGATGTTATGTTGTAAAACCAATGCTCCGTCGTCTTTGCTACCTTGTAGGCCTGCTGAAGCTGCTAGTTGTCGCGATTGCTCCGTCTGAAAGGTATCGGTAACCACCGGTTCTGCCTCAAGTTCTCTTCGTCGTCGCTTGCTTTCTTTCTTTTCCACCAAGGTATCATTCTCCTCTTCCCCCTGAACATCCGCCGGCTGCTCCTCCTCTACCATCTCCGTGTCTTCATCGTGAGCCTCAGAAGCTGCCTTTACCTCACCATTGGCCTTTCTCTTCTTGATTTTGTCTTTCTTCTTATCCTTCTTGGATTTCTTGGTCGCATTATCAGCTGGTGCTCCTTGAGGCGCATCGTCGAAAACGTCAAATAGCTCATCCATCTTGTTCGGCCTCCAAGGTTGACCTATCTCCCTTGAAAGGTGGTGGGTTGAAAATTTGGGGAAGCAAGATGTAGAGAACGGAAGCTATCAAGTTCAAAATCGAGTGACAAAATTTATCGGGTAAACAATTCACCGAATTCGGCGTTTTGGCTTGGCAGATGAGCCGAGCTCTTCCAAAATCGAACGACATCCAAACCTCCTCTCCAAGAACAAACCGCAATCAAATTCTACAAGGTATACAGTCCCCTAGAGTTCCCCCGACCTCAATCTTTCAAAAACTTTAAGCTACCACCTCAATTGGACCACAAGGGCTAATTCCGAGGTTCCAGATGTTATCCCGAGCAGCAGTCCGCGCCTCCTCCACGACCTCCATGGTCGCCCGCCGTGGCTTCCACTCTACTCGCGCCCAGCTGGGATCGCCATACCATTACCCCGAGGGCCCTCGAAGCAACATTCCCTTCAACCCTTTGACCAAGTACTTCGCTGTCAGATACTGGAGCTTCATGTTTGTTGGATTCGGTACGGTCACATCATACTCCTAAGCATACCATGACGCTAATTTCTACTCAGCGGCTCCATTCGGCGTTGCTTACTGGCAAACACACAAGAACCAGGGTTAATTGGATCTGGTTTCGTGGTCAATTGATATGAGAGCGTGATGATTGGTGGATAGATGGAGTGTGGACCTTGTACATCAGGTGAAATATCACAAGAACATCAAATATTATTGTGCAGCACAGCCACATTTCACTGCAAACATTTGAGCTCCTTTCTGATGAGAGAGTAAAAAATAAACTAAAAATAATGTTACTCGGCTTTCTTTTTTACACTATCGGATATATCTAATATGTACAGCAGGCTGCATGCCTCATTTGTATTTTACAGTGGTTATACATGCCCCTTCTCTAACATCCAATAATCTCGCCTGTCCATCTGATCATCAGCTTCAAGTAGAGGACGCATTTCGCTCAACATGAAATCCAAATCGTCTCCTTCGGGAGCCCAAATCTCCTTCAGGTCCTCCCAAACATCAATCATTTTTGGCTTTCCCGAGCACTTCGCAAAAGCCCTGAGTGCCCATATCGCTGTCCACCTTGAAATATACAACTCATTATCACCTTCTTTGACAGCTCGAAGGAAAGCCTTCCAAACGCTCTCGAGGCGTTTCTCAGTCCACTGCGTATATCGAGCGCCTCCGTGGAGAGCGAAGCCTTTAAGTAGTATGAGAAACATTGCACCGTGAAGAGGAAGATTAAATAACGGCATTTCGTCGAGAAACTGGGTTGCTTTGTGAAGTTCGCCAGAAACAATAGCAGAGTGGGCGAGCAAAATTCTGTAGGTCTGCAGGTTTGGTGTTAAGTCCGCCGTTTCCTGAATTTCTTCCCTCAGTATCGGATCCTTTTTGGCCTTGAATGCCAATTCCATAAGTGACTTCGTTATCTCTCGTTGATCTTTGTAGTCTCTTTGACGAATGGGTTTCCCATTTCCATGCTGCTTCAGAGTGATTCTTTTCATTCTTTCGTATATGTGCAAAGCTGCTTGCTCCTCTTGGCATCTAATGAGACTCGCAATCATAGCATTAAGAACAACAACGTCCACAACCTCGTTGGCTTCCACGAGTTCCTTATATGCCAGACGCACACCGTCACCATCGCCCTTCAGGCCATGAAATGTAATGAGACTGACATGATGATAACGATTATACTCCAAGCGACGAGTTTTCATTTCCTTGTAGATCATCTCAGCTAGAGTGAACTTGCCACATTTGCATGCTACATCAAAAAGAACATTGAAGGTGGCGCCGTTCGCTTTCACTCCCGCAACATGTTCCATCTCTCTCCACATATGCAAAGCTGCTTCAACTTCGGTATCTGTGGAAATGGTGACATAACGAGAAGCAAAAGATATCGCGCTTGTCCATTCGTGAACGCTGAGTGGTATGGCAGTTACTTTCATATCGTCGACGACTGAAAAATATCTCAACATCGAGTACTCGTCTTTCCGCTCCACAACCGACAGGTGATTTAGTAGTTTATGCCTAGTGTCTGCCTCGAGATATGGGACACGGGGTTCGGGGAGCTCTCTATAAAGCCTATATATTTCTTCTGGGTCATTCCGACGATCTTTAAGTGCAAGTTGGAGAGTCTTGATCATTTCCTTTGTTGCAGGATCTGAGGGCCAGGCATGTTGTGGAGGCGGCCATTCATCTTCGGTCTTGTCTGAAACTGTCAAATGAGGTCCATCTGATTGCGGATGGAGGTTTGGAAGTTCGAGTAGAGGTAATTGATCTGTGAATGAGTTTCCATCGTATTGATCCACCAGTGCCATGAGCTCTTCCTTTGTACGGTTTGGCACTGCTGTCATCACTGGAGCAGCTTGTGTATGATGCTGACGCCGGAAAGGATGAGTCCCAGCTGCCTGGCGACCTGAAAATGTAATTCGAGGCCTTTGATCTGCCGAATGCCTGCGATGGCCGTCCGCTGGGTTGTGCTGGTAACAATGTCCCATGCGGGCAAGAGAATTGATAAACCATGATTCAAGCCCTTGTCTCGAAATTGTTGTATGATAGGATCGATGACTTTGCTTTCGTCGGATCCGCGGACGATGCACTTGTGGCAGCTCGATTGGACAAAGGAATGACAGAACGGCAGGTCTTATTTTCGAGACAAGTGCGCCGCTCGTGGAGGAAGAGCTGCAAAAGAGGGACATGAGCCGCCGGACATGTTGCTATGGTTTCAGCCTTCCCAATGGCACATTGAAGCTCAAGTAGCTAAATTCCGATGGGTCCGAACTTTCGAGAACTCGTCTTAGTGTTGACTGATTGTATAATTCGTATGAACATTCAGACAGAGTTCTTGTCTAATATCGCGTCGAGGAGTAGAATTTGGACGGCCGGAACATCAAATGTTCCGATCATCCAAAAGTTGAGCGACGATCAATTGACTTCCATGCTCAGCAAGCTAGAATCTCTTGCGCAATATACGACTCCGGAAGTGACTACACGCAGAATCCTCAGGTGCAGTCAACTGCGAAAATGGGTCTCTCCAAACTTGCTCCATCCCGGGTGTATCAGACAGCATCTTTACTCCTAAACACGACGCATACGAACGCACCACCATGGTTCAAGTCCATTGGATCCATTCCTCCATCAGAAATCTTGACTCGGACACAACCAACGCAGCACAGGGATACAAGAGTAAACTCGAAGATTCGAAAGCCTAGTAAGATGTTTCGGCCGCAGCTTATTGTGTACGAAGAAGACCGAATACGGCAGACGTTCTATCGAGATCATCCTTGGGAGCTGGCCAGACCAAGAATCGTGCTAGAGGAGGATGGAAAAGATGGGCATAATTGCGACTGGAGCAAAATGCAGCAGGCTGGTAGACGTTTGAACGGAGAGAGGTAAATCAAGCCGTTTTCAAGTAATTGCAAGACTAATTCCGTATAGTGTTGTGCAACGCCAATTATGGCTCCTCCACAACGCCCAGGGCATCACAGATGCCCAAGCTTATGATATAGCACGGAAGGAGTTCTATACATTACGCCATGAGGAGGAGGTTGAGAAGCGGGTGGCTAGGGAAGAAGCATTATCTACCGGCGCATACTTTGGAAAGAGCGTATTGGAGGTTGGAATGATGTTGGAAGATAAGATTTACGAGCAGTGGAAACAATGGGCAACAACTGAAATTGAGACGATGGAAAGACAGAGGGCTTCGGCATATACTGGTATTGGTACACAGAATGAAGATGTTGCAGTTGAGTCAGCTGTCGACGAGGAATCGGAGGAGGAGGAGGAGCTGTTGGTATGATAGATTGTCGGTTTCTGGCTTTCGACCAAGGATGAGAAGGATGTACACATATTTAAATCCTGTAAAACTATATGTACACTGGCGTACAATCATAAAATGTACAAATTTACCTTTTTGCTCATAGGAAGTCTTATGGGAAATGCTACGTGATAAAGCGAAGTAATTTGCTCTTCTGGCTATCACAGTTCGGGTTTTGCGGCAACCATATATTCTCACACCAAGACAATGGGTCGTAGCATGAGGCTCAAGCCTATGGAGTATAAATCCAACTGTACTGCTCCATAATCCTTAGGCTTGCCAGAAGTCTGTCAAGCAGTGGATATTAATTGACAGTCTGCTTGAAAACGAAAACCATGGCTTGTTAAAAGCAACCTGATCCCTGAAACAACCTAGGTTGCTTATTGAACCACCTGAAATACGGCCAGCCTTTCATTGCATACGCATTTATGTGGCAGATGAAAATTAAGAAACTCGGGGAGAAATTGTCTTATTTGCATTTATGTTTGATCTGACGGGCATCTGATGACCTACCTAGGTAGATGTTCAGGGGAAAACCAAGTATGAATTGAAAGATTTTTTCTATTGGAGGCACTGGCATGTCAGTACCTACCAGTGCATACTTGAGATATCTTCATCGAGTTATTTACTTCATGACTATGGGGTGACTAGGAGCCAGCTTCATATAGTAAACTCGGTCTCTTGCTTCAAGGACAAATCGAGGTCGTCGAGTTACAAAAGAGGACGCTTCTTCTTAAAACGCCATCCACCATGATCTAGCTTCCATAGTAACTCAAACAAAACAACCGTATCCTACACACAACCAGGCCATGTAATTCTATGCAGCACGTTGGATTGTTGCAGCTGCGTTCAAAAAAATAGCCAGCTGATCCTCAAGTCTCTTGGACTTTAGCCGCTCAGCTGCCAAATCAACCTCCAGTCCGGCTACAGCCTCATCTTTGCCCAGTTGTTTAACCTTTGAGCGTTCCTCGTCCAGATCTCTTCGCACAGCAGCATAATTTTTGTCCATTGCTGCCACATGCTGCTTGAGAGAAACGATCTCCTTGTCTTTCTCTGCCCCCTTCAAATTGAGATTTTCCTTGGCGAGTGACAGTTCCCGGATACTGGCGATGTCACTGTTGTGGTCCAGTTTAAGCTTCTGGATCTTCTCCTCTAGATTTTCAATAGTAACATCCTTGGGAGCAACAGCATCTCGAACGGCCTTCTGGGTCTTGTCGTTCTCAATTTTTGGGTTCGTTCTCATTGTACGAAGTCGTGTCTTCAATCCTTCGATTTCTTTCTGGAGGTTGTTGATCTTGTTGTCCTCTTCAGTCTTCTGGATCTTTGTGGCTTTGAGATCTTGTGCTTCCTGTAGGGTAGCTTCATGATCCAACTTGAGAATATCGTACAATTCTTTCTGCTCTTTGAGCTCGGCCTCTAAGTTTCTGGTCTTGTTGAAACCATTTTGCAATTTCTTTTGCCACACTGATTTGACTGACTCGATTTCCTTGCGAGCCGCTTCGGATTTTGCTTGTGCCACATTACGCTCCTGCTCCAACGTCTGCAACTCTTTGCACAGCTTCTCTTCTCGCAGTCCTCTGGCCTCACGAGCATAAATGAGATCTTTCTCGTTCTGCTCGAGTTTCTTGTCTTTGGCTGCATTGTGTTTCTTCAAGTTGAGAATCTGCTTATGAGAACTGTCCATATCCTTCTCAATCGCTCGGAAGCACCCCTCCATCTTGTCAAGACGATTGTTCATATTATTCTCTTCAGATAAAAGAGCCTTATGGTCTGCTACGTGAGTCTGAGCAAGAGCTGAAATCCGCTGTGCCAAGTTCGTACTAGATTTCTCATCGCTTTCACACCGCGCTTTGAGTGAATCTCTCTCCTTGATCAGGTCACCAAGCCCTTCGGTAACAATGTCCAGTATCTTATCAAAGGCGCTATTTCGGCTGTATGCGTCCACGACTTTGTTGGAAAGCAGCGGCAATACCTGTTCAAAGAACGGCTCGATCCAGCTCAATTGCATGTAACTGACGTATTCAGCGTTGCTGTCTGCACGGTAGCGCTCTTTGTCATAAGCACGCATGAACCACTGGGTTAGGGTCTCGGCCTCCGCGCGAGCTTTGACTTGCTCGTCCCAACTTTCTTGCAAAGAATCAGCGTGGGCAGTCGTGGAGTCCACTCTCTGCTTCCATGCTGCGATCTCCGAGGTGGGAAAAACACGCCAGGCTTGTGTGGCGAGTTCAGGCGTGTCTGCTATGGAGCTTATTTCGCGCGCGAGACCATCACAGTCCCATGTTTCAATGTTGCTGCCCTCGTCGCTGTTCGCATGTGCTCTTCCATGCTGGTCTCCGTGTTCCTCGGTGTTCACTCGCTGGGTTTTGTTGGATGGTTGTCGGGCTGTTTCTTGCAGTCTTGAGAGCAGCTTAGCTGCTGCTGACGGGCTATCCATGTTTTCTATCTTGTTGTTGATTATAAAACTTGATTGGAGTCAGCGAGCACCTCAAGAAGATGGGAAGGAAGAGCTTACTGTGTTAGCGCGTGAATAGCACTTTGATATTCACTGTTCACCAAGCTCGACTTTGACGCAGCGTTTTGCACAAAGTCACGTTGTTTTCTCAGCTGCTTGACCTCATCGGAAAGCTGTTGAATGGTGCCATTCAGAGCCTCTTGTAATTCAATCAGGATCTGGGCTTCTGGACCTTCAAGCTGGTCGGAATCCACGTCATTTGAGTTTTGCCAGATACGGTACACTTTTTTGTTGATCTCGCATATGACATCTTGAATTGTCTCTGGGCTAAAGGCATCTCGATACGGTCTCAATGTGGCATTGGAAGCAAGATCGTGACTACCAAGTGTTCTCTGCCACAGCTTGCTTGCTATCTAATGCCCCGTGTTAATTTTGCATAGCTAAGGGACCTAGTGGCTCACTTACATCGTATCTGGGACGAAACTCGTAGCCTGAAATCAACTCTGAGGCAAATTGAACCGCAATAACAGAAAGACAAGACATCTCATCGGCCTCAAGTTTGACACTCAGCGGGCGAACGTCTTCCGAAATATCCCGAAACAATTTTCTCATGGCCGTAATTTGAGGATGTCTCGGAAAGGCTTTCTCTTCCACAACGATATTTGGGTGACGGTGGAAAACTCTCTGACAGGCGATATGAAGTCCTATGGCCTGTTTTGGTAGCAGTGTAGTAGCTGCATCAATTTTCGAAGAGAAAAGAGCTCTCTGGCTGGCAACAACCATTGCTTCTTGAATGAATGCCTGCTCACTGATCGCAAATAATGAGTCTTCTGAGATGCCATAGGTAGTCAGGTCGAGGGCTTCCAGTGTATCATCATGCGTGTCATTTGCTTTGCCATCTTTCAATTGCGGTATGGGAAATGGTCTGCAGGCCTGAAGAAGTGATTTAATTTCAGGCCGAGTTAGCAAAGTACCGGATGCCTCTTGGACACCACGAATCAGTTTTCTGATGACCGTATAACTAGGGTGGTGGTATAAATGGGCTTTGAACACAGCTTCCAAATTACCTTGTGAGAGTGAACGCTGTGAGTCCAACAGGGCTATAGTTTCCACTCTGTTAATATACGCGATACCCAGACGCAGCTTCTTGACATTTCTTAGCTTCATTATCGTGCTAGCCTTGATGAGAAAGAATATCTTGCTGAATTCTTGTATTTCAGCAGTTGTCATGGTATTTACCATGTTGTTGAAATCTTGGGTAGTCATGGGTATTTGTACATTTTTGCTGTAGTCTGTACTCATATCCATCTGGCCATCAAGAGGATGGGAGCCGTCACTGTTGTAATCGTCATACTCATTGAAAGTATCAAGATGTGTACCGAAAGGACTTGCAATCATACCAGGCTCTGAGTTGTGAGCACTTGCATGTTCCAGCGATAAAGTGAGTTTCTCAATATGAGATACGTTCAGTTGGAAAGGCTCCGATTTCTGTTTTGATAACTTTGCCAACTCGCCCACAACCTTTAAGAACTTGCCGCAAGAATCATGTTCACAGACGAGGTTATCAGTCAGATGCTTGCAGATGTGTAAGAGATCTTGTATCTCTGCCAAGTTAAGGCACAATCCTTGCTTGGTAAGTTTTGCAATGGCGAGTCTGCACATCAATTCTGTCCGCATAATCGGAAGGTTCTCGTTGTCATAATCCTGCGTGAAAGCATATGTTAGCTGATGATATATGTGTGTTTGTATTAAAATCAATTCTTACGGAGCCCGAGGGGTTGGTGGTTGGCTTTTCTTCCTCCATGGTTTGCTTCTCCATTGCTTTGCGCGTGATATTGGGGTATTCTGCAATAGAGAGAGATCCGTGCCAAAGCTGGGCAAAGTAAGAATCTCCTGGCTTAAAATGCCCCAGTTTCCATACTTATCGTGCGCTTTTGGGGTATGTTGGGTACTTCTTGGGGTATGTTGTTAGATCGGAGGGTTATGTTGTATTAGAAGTTGCGTGGTCGGGTTGACCCCTCGGTTGAGTTTTTGACTATAAAGGCTTGTGTGCGCTCGAAATCACTTCATTGTGTGCGTTTATAGCTCACGCGCTGTCCCAAGTACTCGAAATACTCTGCAGCTCCAGAATTTTAAATTATCCGTAATGGCAAGTTGCTGGACAGCGGCGGGCTATAAAAGTGTGAAGACTTATGTCGTCAAGCTAGAACGTAACTACCATCCATAGCGTGAAGGAGAATAATCAAACCCAGTCGACTTCGAGTCAAAATCAAGCTTGATTTGGTTTTGATCATAAGCTTGCCTTCAAATTAATTACCGTTTTCCTTATACTAATCTTTCACTGCGTTTTAGTATCTTGATAGCAAGCAAAATCACAGCGCGTATCCGACTCGGACGTTGAAGAACACTAGGAAGGCTAAGTATAGTCCTATAAGTATCGAAAAGCATACTACACACAAAAGGAGTAGAAGTAGATGCTTGTAATAACTACTTAGTTATAAATATAGCAGAAGATCCGCTCTAGGCTCGGCTATTTGGTAGAATATTACTTTGAGTAACAGAGATACGAAAGTTGAAGGGGAAAGAAGTCGAAGAGGATATAAAAGTAGATGCTTGTAATAACTACTAAGTTATAACTATAACGGAAGATCGGCTATAGGCTCGGCTATTTATCAGAACGTTACTTTGAGTAACAGAGATATGAAAGTTGAAGGGGAAAGAAGTCAAAGAGGATATAGAAGTAGATACTTGTAATAACTACTAAGTTATAACTATAACGGAAGATCGGCTATAGGCTCGGCTATTTATCAGAACGTTACTTTGAGTAACAGAGATACGAAAGTTGAAGGGGAAAGAAGTCAAAGAGGATATAGAAGTAGATACTTGTAATAGCTACTAAGTTATAACTATAGTAGAAAATCGGCTATAGGCTCGGCTATTTGGTAGAATATCACTTTAAGTAACAGAGATACGAAAGTAGTTATTATAAGAATCTGCTTCTATATCCTCTTCGACTTCTTTCCCTATTAACTAAGTTATAACTATAGCGGAATATCGGCTATAGGCTCGGCTATTTGTTAGAATATATGACTTTGAGTAACAAAGCTGTGGAAGTTAATAGGGAAAGAAGTCAAAGAGGATATAACTATAATCTACAAAAATAGAAAAGGTAATATTTGAACAAGCGGTCATCTCGCTAGAGATAGATCTCCTTCTCAAAAAGGATCCGCAAGTTTTCGTTTGGAATTAGCTCGAATTTGCTATGCTCTCCAACCCTATAAATCTTGACTTCTAGCTGAACTAGCATTGACAACAGTTGTAAGAGCTGTCTGTTTTCGGGGGGGCATCCTTTAGAGGTTGTCGGGAGCAGTGGTGGTACTCTGTAGTGCTTCAAGGCGACAAGGGTCGACAAGCAATCTAAAGCATTTCATCCGCGTGTGCAGCCTAGTGCAGCCACTCTCTTTCATACGACCGAACAAACAAACATAAGACGTAGAGTTAGTTGATAGAGGGTGATAGCAAGAGAAAAGACCGATTGGAAGCTAACGACGCTGCACATAAGCACGCCAGTCGAGATTATTCATCCAATACGAGACGAGAGCTCTGCCTAACATAACACGCATCAGACATCCATTCTGCTCGTGTGTCTGTTCCATCCACCTCTCGGAGCACGATGCTCAGGAATAACACCGACCCGATATGACAGGCGAGCTATCGTTATTGAGGTCACTAACTGGTTGCCTAAACCGACAGCAGAAACGAAAGTGGCCTGATATCTCTCTGTTCTCAGTTTACGACAACCTCGGCTTCATCTATATGATTTGAAAAGCACGGCGTGAAAAGAAATGCACAGCGGTATAGTTTCAGACCATGGCTGCCACGCCGTGGTGGTAATAAAAAGCAGTTGCCTAGACGGAAAAAAAGATGGAGAGAGCGGATTACCGAGCAAGCCGATGTACGTGCGTAGCTTTGTAAGGGTGCGAGAGGCCACAATTTCGCTCAGCATTTCTGTCGAGGAGCACCAGAATCTCAAAGGGGTTGCATGCTGTGACATAATGCAAGACACTGGGCATGGCATAGCAGCCTAGATTACCGCTTTCGGAAGTCGATCTCTTGTCTCCGCACAAGAGCCACCCCACAGATACTCCTGGAGCTCCGGAGCACCACAAACTGCTCGGCTGCCTGGATGGATGGGTCATGGAAGGGTCCACAAGTGGTTCCAGAACATCCACTTCGTACTCTAGCCACTGGGATGCGCTGTGCATAAAGGACATCTGAGGAAGCTGCCTGGAGAGTCGTATCCACAGAGCAATCTCTGAATAGACTCGGATGCTCAGGTTGCAGTAGGGTTTACGGTAGATTACCCGTGTCCGCTACTCTCCCCCCCCCTTAATATTTGTTATTTAGTGGGTCTAGTGGGCCCGGGAGTGCCGCACAGGCAAGGGACCGTACAAGGGCTTCTAGCTAGTCAGAGAATACTGAAACCCGAAGAATCTGGTAGAAATAAGTGACGTAAGGTATCGAGTAGCTGGCAGAATAATAGCCGGGCGTCTACGAAAAATAAGGCTATTCAGATATCATAGCTAAAAGCTATAGATATTCGTCGATTAATTAATACTCCTTCTCTACTACCACCTCCGTTCCTCTCTCCTAAAGCTTAGGTTCCTGTTCCAGGCTCTCCTTATATGATTCGTACTCCTTCACGCTCCTAGGCTCCCTTAACTTCTCGTATAGATCGAATTCGTATTCGCGTAGCTCTTAATTAGGCCTCTCCTAGCAAGATTCGTGATAAATATAACTATATACTTAGGCAGATTAGCTAGGCTCGTACGTAACCAATTATACTACGAAGGAAAGGAAGATATAGAAAGAAGAATAAGATCTAAACGCTAAAACGAAAAGAGCTAGTTAAATAACTCTAGGGCTCTCCTTCGTGTTATTATATTCCCTTTCGATCTATCCCTAAATACGTACCTGAACTCTAGCTTAAGAACTACGACTAGGAGGCTATTCGTACCACGTTTATTACTAAGAGATATAATAAGAAAGTTACTAAAAGGAAAGAATTCTCTAATAATCTAGTTATATACTAATATTATAATAAGGTTATATACTCGATTTTATTATTTTCTTTGCTTTTATAAAGAGTTATTATTATCTTAGGTATTATTATATAGGGGCTTTATAAGTACTTTTTAAGCGTTCTAGGAATTATATATTATTATTTATACTTTATTATAATAATTAATTAATTACTTCTTTTACCTCTTATTTTTATAACTATTAATTCGATTACTAAATATATCTTATACGTAGTTATATATATTATATCGGTTATTAGTTACGTTTATAATATTATAAATTCGGATATACCCTAATATTTATCGTCCTATTATATTAATAACTTATATAAGGACTTTAAATAATAATAAACGTAAACTAGATCGCGACTCGTAATATTAATATAATAAGCTTATTTAATATTAACTTTTAATAATAAGCTAAGCTCTCGGAGTACTCGGAGTATAATTATACGGTTACTAATAGAAGTAACTAAAAATATTAAAACTTATAAATATAATCGATTATCAAATATATAAGATATCGATCCGAGTTATTTTATAAGCTAGATACTTAATAATAAATATAAAAAATAATATTAGAGTACTTAGGAGATTAGGAACTTATAATAAATAATAAGTAATAATTAAAATAATATAATAATACGAAGGTTAAAATCCTTAGGGAGATAAAATAACTAGAATAATAAGAATATTAAGAGAATTAAGAACTTATAAAGAATAAGAGATAATTATAATTATAAGAATATATAACTTTAGGGGTTATCTAAAGATATATAAGTACGTATATTACTAGGGGCGTTAAGATTATTATTAGAACGATAAAGGTATATCTTTATAAGCCTTAGTCTAAGCGAAAGATATAATATCCGGAGTTAAAAGAAAATCAAAAGAGATATTATAATAATAAGTATTAAGAAAACCCTAAAAGCTAAAGATTAAAAGAATATAAGATTCTAATACTTTTATTTATAAATAATAGTTTTAAGAAATAACCTTAACCTTAATACGAGTATAAAGCGAGTAATTATATTAGACTAAGTAAGATTTTACTAAAAATTTAGGCTACGATAAAAAAGCTCCTAGTTAATATTAGTAGGTATAAATTATACTTAAAGCTAGAGAATATAAGAGAATAAAAGGAATAATATATTATTACGCTAAAAAGAAGATAAATAATTAATTAATTATCCTTTTATTTATTTTTAGTTTATTTTATTTAGTTAGTTAATAAAGTTTATATCGTTTATACTATTATTTATTTTTTAGTTAACTTTATAAGATAAATATCGCTTATAATTTAATATAAGTATTCCCTTAGTTTATTAAGATTATTATAAAGATTATATTTATTATAATAATATCTTAATAAAAAGATAATATTCTTAAGTTTAGATCCTAATTACTTCCTATTTATATTAAGTTTCTTATAATAATAAGTTTAACGTAAAAAGTATATAAGAATCGAAGTTATTTATTTATCTAGTATTTAATCGAAAACGTGATATTAGAACTTTCTAAAACTCGAGACCTAGGCTCTAGAATATAAACGAAACTAAGTTCGAATACTTAAATAAGAAATTAATTATCTTAGAAAAGCCTAAGAGTAAGTAAGAAGTACGATATAATTAGCGAAATAAAAGTATAAAAATAATAAAATAATAGCTATTTATTTTTAGGAAAATTAATATAAAAAAAATAAACCTTATATCGTATTTAATTATAATATTAATTTTATTCTTCTAGAAATACGTAATAAAAGCAAATAACAGAAACTTAGAAATAAGGCTTTCTTATTTAAGTTATATTAATAAATATATATAATTCTAAGTTATTTCTTTTATATTTAATATTTTGATAATATAAAGCTAAGAGAAATTTAATCTTATCTTATAATCTACTTCTTAAAGTTATATATTACGTATATATAAAAGATAAATATTTAGGTAAAATAAAAGTCTTAGACGTTTAACTAAAAAGACTTTTACTTAGTTTTTCTAATTATTTTATAATTTATAACTTTTTATTATCTCGTTTAATTCTCTCTTAGTACTTACTTAGTATTTAATTTAAGCTTATATAACTTTAATCTAATATTATAATATTATCTTAAGAATATTCTCTTATTATTAATCTTTCTTCTTTACTTATTTCTTTTTATAAACGAAAATAAAGGAAGAAAAAGAAGCTCTTAATATTTTCTTCGGATTTATTAAGCTTAAGAACTTTACCTAGTATAAATATTCCTAGTAAGAAAGGAAAATAAATAATTATTTAGCTTAAGATAATACGTAGAATTATATAAATTACTTCGAAGGTTCGCTCTCCTAGCTTTATTAGTATTTCTCTTTTTAAGAAGATAAAAGCTATTAAATTTATCTAATATTATAAATAAATAATACTTAATAAAAGTCTTTTTAATATAAAACTAATTCTTAGATACCTTAATTATTATTACTTATTAGTTCGTTCTTATACTAAAATATTAGATAGCTTTAAGTAAAGAAATTAAGCTACTTTTAAGGAAATATTCCTAGAGAAATAAGCCGATTATAACTTTAAGTAACTTTAATATATTATTAAATTCTTAAATATTTTAGTTAATCGTCTAAAAAAAGATATAACTAAAATCTTAGAATTCCTAAAGATATATAAGCTAAGCTTTAAGCGACTACTTAGTAATAATTAACTAAGCTCTTATAAATAAGTATATAAGCTTCTTTTTAGCTTTCCTAAAGATTATATTCTTATTATTATAAAAAAGAAAAAAATTAAGTATAATAAACTAAGAACTTTTATATTTACTAAGATCTATAAGTTTACTAAGACTTATACTTAAGCTAAAAAAGATTTTACTTACTTATTTAAATAAGATAATAATAATATTATTATTATTAATAAGTTACTAGACTTTTAGTTATATAATAATCTAAATAAAACCTTTAACCCGATTATTCTCTTTATACTAGTAATTAATAACCTTATATAAATTATTATAACTCTTAGTATAATACTTAGTAATATAATTATAAAAATACGAGTTTCTAAAGTAACTCCTAATTATAATAAGATTAATAATATTACTAATATAATAGCTAAGATATTATTAGAAGATTATATTATTTTTAAGATTATTATAATTAAGTACTAGAAAGAGAAAGATAAGTTACCTGTTATTATTAGTAAAAGTAATACTAAAGTTAATATATTAAAGATCGAGTTTTATAATAATAAGCTAAAGCTACTTAAGTAATATAATAATTATAATATTAAAAAGAAGGTTAATAAGATATATTATATGATAAAAGCGCGTAATTATAAGTATAATTCGAGTTATATAATAAGTATAAATCCTAATATTAGTATTTATATTAGTATTTTATAAACCGGCTATTAATAATTTAATTTTATAAATTAAGATCGTATTTATTAGTATTATAATAAACGCTTTTATTTTTCTAGTAATTACCTAATACTTACTTATTATATAAAGGTTAAAATCGTTTATAAAGATAAAAGTAATAGCTAGGTATATCTTAGACTTATAAGATTTAGTTTAGTATTCTTTTAGAAAGCTAAGGTATCTTAAGGTATTTTTACTAAAGAGTAATATTTATATTATAATAATAATAAGATCTCTTATTATAATCGATTTAAGACGCTTTAGTTTAAGAAAAATACGAAGATTAAATCTAATATTAATATTAAGACAAGTAAATATAAGTTTACTAAGATTTATAAACGTAAGAAGAAAGATATTATAATTAGTTTTATTAGTATATAAGATAATATTATAGCTTTCTAGTATATAATATTAGTTACTAAATTCGAAGAAAAGTTAGACTCTTATTATTAGTTATAGCTAGTTATAATAAGTAAAAATAATAAGATTAAGTAAATTATACTTAATACTCTTATTATTACGCTTATAAGCCTAAGAAGTATCCTAGCAGTTACTAATATCTCTAAGAAAACTAAGTTAAATACAAGTATCTAAAAGAATACTAAGAAGCTAGAAAGAATTATTAAGTTTATTATTTTAATATCTAGAATTATAAATTTAGATATTTTAAAGTAAGT
The DNA here is from genome assembly GCA_029641185.1 of Pseudofabraea citricarpa. Classification (NCBI taxonomy): domain Eukaryota; kingdom Fungi; phylum Ascomycota; class Leotiomycetes; order Helotiales; family Dermateaceae; genus Pseudofabraea; species Pseudofabraea citricarpa. The sequence goes on from JAPWGK010000009.1 coordinate 1,520,502, forward strand.
ATTTTGCTAACACGAATTAATTGATATTAAAATATCTAGGTATAATAAAAAGCTCCTAAGTACTTAGGGAACTTTTATTAAGAACTTAACGTAGCTAAGCTTAGATAATAATAAAACCTTAGAAGCTACTAAAACTAAGGAGAAAAAGAAATATAAGCCTTATATCTTATAAGCTAAGATACTTAAAATATAATATATAATTATAAATTAAATAATTATATTTATATATAAATAAGCTTTTATTTTTAATTAAATAAACCTAGCTTAAGTTATAAGAATTAGCTATTATCGACTTCTAAGCGATATAATTTAAATTAATATATTAAAGGTTAAGGAACTAAGACTTTATATAAATATAAGCTTTCTTATATAAAATATAATTACTAAAATTGATATTTTATTATATTATATTAATAGCTTATATTTATTAGTTATTATTTATAGCCGCGATAATTAAAAGTTAATATAAGTAATAAATATAATAAATATAAATACTAAGATTAATATTATAACTTATAATATCTAAAGAAAAATTAGCTTTAGTATTAGGAAAAAAAAAAACCTTATAATTATTAATTATAAGGGGATATCTTAAGTAATTCTTAGGGTTTATAATAATATATAACTAAATATTAGTAATATATAAGTAACCTTATATATTTATATAATATAATAATTAGGTTATAACTTAATACTCGAGTAATTATTTATATATAAGATAAGAGTAAGCTTAGAATAAAGCTTAAAAAAGAATTATAAGATATAAATTATAGCTAATAATAATATTAATAAGATCGGGCTTTTATATCTTTATATTATTACTTGTAGGTTTAAGACCTAAGTAATATAATAATAAAATCTAAAAGATAACTCGAATTTTAGGAGTAACTTAGAAAACTAGGTATTAATTTATTATAAGAAGAATAAATTAAAAGATATATAAATAAACCTCTCGAATATATATAAGAAATTTTACTAAAAGAGAAAAGAGATAAGCTTAATATAAAGAAAATAATAAAAGATTATAATATACTTATAGATATAAACGTAAATAAGAAGGCTAATATTTTATTATATTTATTATTAAGATAAAAGAAACGTAAGAAGATTCGAGGAATACTTAAGCTAAGTTATAAGCTTAAGAAAGTTTTTTTAGTTAAAGCTCTAAAACTTAAGAGAGCTTAATAAGTATTTACTAGAAACTTACTAAGTATTTTGTTAATTCTCTTAGAAACCTTAATACTAGAAAGTAAGCCTAAGGTACTTAAAAGTAAAAGAATAATAAAAACGATTTTATAGAATTCTTTTTTCCTAAAAAGCGGTTTATATATTATTAGTCTTAAAAGGTTATTAAGGTTATAAGTATTTTATAAAAATATAATATTCTTTTTTTTTAAGATAAAATACGAAAGAGAAGTCTTAACTTTTTATAAGTAAAAGGCCTAAAAGATAAGACTTATAAATTTTAGAGAAAATATAAAAATTAAGTTATTTAGTCTTAATAACTAAGAGAAAGTTATTAAGTTAATAAAAAAGCTACTAGTTATTTTAGGTTCTTATAATAACTAATTCGAGCCTTAATATATAAAGTTTCTAAAAAGCTAAAAACTTATACTAAAAAGAATATAAAGCTTATTTATAAGTAATATATTAACCTTAAAAGAAAAAAAGATATTTTAAGAGATATTTTATAATAAAGAAAAAATATTCTTATTCGATTAATTAGAGAAAGAACTTATAAAGCTAAAAGTTACTAAGCTATAAGAAATTAGAATAATATTATATAAAATATAATAAGTATAAAACTTTTCAATCGCTAAGAGACTTTATAAAATTATATATAAGATAATAAGCAAGCGTATTACTAATAATATACTAGAAAGTTATTATAAGCCGTATAAAAACTTATAATTCCTAGTTATAAAAGAAAAGCCGAATAAATATAAACTTATAAGTATAATTATAAAATATAATATAATAATAATTAAAGATATTAACTTTCTTTTATTAGTAGATTTTTTTATAAAAGAGTTTATATACTTTTAGATTATTAATTTAATCGATTTATTTTTTAGTTACGATTAAATTCTATTAGCTAAGTAAAATAAAAACTTAATTATTTTCTTTATAAATAATATTAAACTACTAAGGGCTATTACTCTTATATAAGATATAATAAATTTAGTAGCTTAGTTTATATATATTATATCTAAAGTACTTTTTTCCTTAAATCCTTATATTACTAAATTATTTCTTAATAATATTAGTATTAAAGAATCCCGTTTATAATATAATAATAAAAAAGTTTTTCTAGGAGTTCGACGATTTATAATAAAATATATATAAAATCTTAGTAAGATATTACTTAAGCTTAAGAGAATAAGTTTAATTATTAGTCTTAAGTCTAAGTTTTATATAAAAGATATTAAAGTTATTAGATTCGTTTATAAGCCTAAGAATAAATTACTTATTAATATAAAGATTATAAAGCTAGTTAATTAGTTAAATCTAACTAATATAAAAGAGGTTTATATCTTCTTAGGAATTTATATATATTATTATATCTAAGTCGAAACTTTTACGCTTATTATAAAGTTATTATATAATTTATTAAAAAAGAATATAATATTTAAGTAAGATAAAAGATACTAGAAAGCTAAACTAAAGCTTATTAAGATATTAGTAAAAGCTTTTTATCTTATTATAATTAATTATAAGCTTAGAGTAAGAATAATTTATATTATTATTAATATAAGTTTAAATAACTAGGAAGATATATTTTCTTAGGATAATAAAAACAAGAAAAGATATCTAAGTAGATATAAGTTAAGAATATAAAATCTAGCTAAGTATAATTATAATATTATTAAACGTAAATATAAAGGTATCCTTAAGATATTTAAGAAAATAAAAGAATATATTATTAGGGTATATTTTACTCTTAAGATAAATACTAATATATTTATCGCTTAGCTTAATAATATTACTTTAGATATACCTAGTATATTATTAATAAGATAAATTACCTAGATTCGGTTATTCGATTTTAAGGTTATATATATACCTAGTAAAAAGAATAAAGTTATAAACGTATTATCTTATTATTTTATTATAAAAAAGAAACTCGAAGATAAAAAATAAGAAAAAGAGATTAATAATTATATTATCTTTTAACTTAGCTTTCTTTAAATAATACTTGTTTCGAGATCTCGTATTCGCCCGAATATTAAAATAAGTATTATCTTCTAGGGTAAATAAAACCTTAAGTTAAAATAAATTATAATATTTCTTATAACTCTTAAGAGATTAACTAATATTAAAAACGAAGAATAATTAGTATTTTGATAATATATTATAAGATTCTAAGTATACTAAAACGTATTATAATAAAAACTTATTAGGAGTAAATATAAATAATATATTATTAATAATCTGAAAGAATAAGTAAATATTATTAAGAACTTATATAATAAAGAGATATATAAGAGATAAGAGATAATATATACGAAGGTAATAAAATATTACTTCTAAGAGAAATATTATAAGTAAGTAAAGGTATATATAATATTATATCCCTAGTATTAATTTAGATTATATAATATTACTTATAAGGTAATTTATATAACTAAAACGTTATATATATATTATAAATAATATCTAGATATTATTAATCTCTTATTAAATATAAGAAAATCTTTTATTATTAATACGCGTAAAAAGATATTAGGTATAATTATAAGGTATATTATCTCTAAGATAAATTTTACTTATATTATTACTTTTGTTAAAAAGGATATTTTTTATATCTATAATATATTTAAGATTCTTATTATTAATAAAAAACTCGAGAACTAGGAAAGCCTTAATAATCTTATATCTAAGCTCGAGTTTATTAAGATATAAGTAAGTACTTATAATTCTTATACTTAAGACTTAATCGAAAGAGATTACTTTAATATAAAAGTAGTTTTCTCTAAGATTATAAATAAGATATTTAAGAATTAACTAAGATATATTAAGAAGATTTATTTCGTAAATAATATTATAATAAAAGCTCTTATAAAGCTTATTACGTTTTATTTATAGTTTAGCTTTAAGGTTATACTTATTATTAAAAGTAAGTACTTAATATAATAATATCTAAGATAAAACCTAATTAAGAAAATAAATAAAAAGTTTTTAATTATTTTATATATTAAGTAACTTGAAATTTATAATAAATATATACTAAAAATCTTACTAATAAAATAATATAAATACTAAGAATCGAAAAAAGTTATTAATCGTAATTATATCTTATAAAAAAAATTACTTCTTAAAAGGAATATTATTCTCGTATTTGATATTATATAAGAAGTTAATATATTAAAATAATAAGCGCTTAATTTTAGGTAAAAAAGCTTATATATAATTTTAAAGGCTAATAATAAGAAGAA